>OY292430.1:610000-1160000 GCA_958496245.1 Perizoma flavofasciatum | reverse complement strand
GAGGTACCAGGAGAGCATACTCGAGTGAGAGGTGGTCAAGCGCCGATCACCAATGACGAGGCGATAGACAAATCCATAATGAATGACTCATTCGCGCAGAGCGCTCCGTTGTGAGCGCTCGTAGAACATCATCGTATTCATAAAACTTGTGTAGCTAAGTGGTGTCTAGTATACTATCGTAGTATGTACCACCCTGAAGCTGGCTTTGAAGTGCGCGGTAGGTATTATTCGATGCTAAATCAAGTGCGCGGACAATGGGCTAACTTCAGAGCGGACAATCACCACACCTGAAAAACAGTAAAATGTATTTCTAAAAAGTTGTATTCAATAGCTTACCCATATCGTGTAGTCGCTGGCTGTCCTTTTGCGAGAGCGCAGCAAGCAGGCCGGCATCGCCCACGCGCTGCCTTGCTACCGCTATGCCGACGGGAATCGAACCTGCGATACCAATGTCATTATAAAAGCAAGCATTGCAATATGTATTTCAAAAAAAAGTAGAGTTTGTTGCCTGAGAGTTCTAAGTCGCGTGCGAGGAATCGGCGTAAATTCACTTAAAATCGACACATATCGAATACGAATGTGAACACACACGAATGCAGAAACTACGAATAGAGAGATATTTCGGCCCACTAGTAACAAAGTTGATAAATGGGACAAATTTGGAATACCATGGTGGTATCTTAGACCTGGTGCCTATTTCATCCAGGAACCGAGTACATACCATTTAAACTACGAGGCGAAGTGAAACTTACCACACAACACTACAATTTTCACCCGCGAAATCTAGTTAGCACGCAAATTGTTTCCAAATTCATTACGTAAGTAAGGAACGGTTTTATAGTCCTACAAAACCTTCAGTATGAGTTTGAATTACGGAACTAACAAATCTACGGAGAATTTTTTTTTTCTACCGGTTTATGTATAGTCTTGACCCCATTATAGTTTATTGATAAGACCGACCGGCTGCTACGGCTACTGTAGCCGGTGCGATGGCCGTAGTATAGTGCCGTAGCGCAGCTGACAAATGCTACCAAAACTACCAGGCAACCATAACGCTACAAGAGATTAGATTTACAGTTATCAATACGGGTACCTATTATTGATAGTACACGGGTGGTACGGTTTATTGCCCGCCAAGAAGTCTCTCAAAACAGCAACCAGTTTTATAACGCTATGAACTCCTAGTCACTGTTCATTATTGCACTGTGTGATGACCCTGTGATTTGACAATGTTGACCAGTGTGGAGATTGGAGTCCGGTTATTGTACAACCATGGAAAGCACAACCATGGAAAACGCAACCATGGAATTTGAAGCCAAATGACGTCATAACCCTCGACGCTCATTGGTCGAGAGTTCGTCATATTGTTGAGCTCTCATTGGTCGATGCAAAGTAGTCGCATGACGAGGACGAGCCTCGTTTGCACTGAGCAAGTTCTAATATGTTCAATCAAGAGTTGCCAACATAAACAATAAGTTAATGTTGGCTTGAAAAATCCTTCCTAGGCAAAGGTTGTGTTTTCCATGATTGTGCATGCCATGGTTGTGTAATCACGGCACCCTGGAGATTGTATTCGGACTGCGCTCCGTGAGCTATATTTTGGGAGTGTCATTCATGCTTGTCTATGCCACTATGACGTGATCCGCCATCCACAAACACAAGCCATTATCAAGAAAAAAGCAATAATCAAGAAGTGAAGTGAAGTCAAGTGAAGTCACGGTCCGCAATCTATACAGCATAAAGAAATGGGGTCTCGCTTGATTCATTACGAAAGCGATGATAGGATTATATGAATTGTATCGCCTTGTACGATCGACACTACACCAAAGCTGAATAAAGAATCATCAAAATAACCAAGCCGTGTTTGTGGCTTGATGCTTCTGGCTTGGCCGCGACTTCGCGCTAGGAATCAGCTTAAATGCACTCAATTAACGATACAAGAACCACGATTCAAATGCTGCTAGGCCAGACGAACGAACTTTTGAATTTTCACTCGATTGAATGATACCTGAACTCGCCGAAATGTAGCAGCGTTCGCTATATGATCCTAGATTCAATAAATAACACCTTTGCTAAAGAAGCTCCAAAACCTAGAAGAGGACAAGGCACACAGACCACTACAAGGGGTAGATAATCTCACCATTATTGAGCGAAGACGGTATGCTTGGATGATCAGACTTGTTCCCCGGCGAAGCCTGCTCCAACTTCACAGCAACCAGCTCCGACATGTGCATATGCTGAGGTTCTCTCTTCACTTGGACTTGTACGTTCTGACCGGCAACCCCGAGCCATGTCACGGGGTTGGTGCGACTGCACCCGCCGTCTGTGTGAATGACCTGTTGACAAGCAGATTAACTAGGTCACCTTGTAATCGCGAATTCCCTTTGCGAGATGGAATTACTTATTTGCTAATAATGGAAGAAACGAAAAAATACTCATGGCCAGCTGACGTTGTTTTACCAGGTTTGTATACGTCAAAGGAAATACTTCAGAAATGACAACCCAGAAAGCGATACGTGTAATTTTACGGAGGTGCTTTGAAGCAGAGTTAAGTTTGTTTGCGAAGCGCTTGGATGAGCAAATAGTCCTGTCTGTACCAATTTTATCTTGTATAGCTTAGGGCATGTTTGGAGAAAACGCTGGAGAGGAAAGGACAAAGATAGGAATAGAACGGGTAAATAATGTATTTATCGTGTTTCTAGCCAGCTTAATGACGAACCAATCAGCCATTGGATAGAAACACCCATTTGATCTCCATCTTGTATAAAGAATATAATTTTACTGTGCATTAATTTTCCTGAATTCGGTGTGCAATGGAGTGCTTCTAGTGCTAGTGTGTAATATATCGATAGACACTCACAAAACAATACAATACCCACACTACGAACACATAAACGCGTGCTTTTTACGTGACGAAACCCTAGCACCCAATGGCTAATTGTATGACCGACAATCATTATTCAGCCCGGAATCACCCACTAGGGTATAGGCCTCCTGTCGCTTTTACCAGCCTCCTCTGTGCATCTCGCGTCCATGTATACCCTGCGAGTTTGACAATGGTCGACCCACCGCGCTTTCAGGCGATCTGAACTTCTTCAGTCTGTCTTCGGCCACCATTCAGTCAAATATTTACTCCAATGACCATAACTACGTCTGGCCAGCCGACCACCTGTACTGCAAGATAAGTAGTTACCTTTTTAGGCGAGTTGGTAAGACACGTGTTGCAGGCGCGTTTGGCTTGCTCCGTTTTAATGCTCAATGGCTGCATTACACCCAGAGATTCCATGAGTTGGCGCTGGTGGGGGTCCACGCAGCACAGGTCGGGCATGCACTTGCCGATCTTGTCGTCCATCTTGTTGGGATCCCTGCTGTGTAGACGAAAATCTTTAAAACATCTATAGGTACATTAATCAACGTTATGTTATTCTGTACAATGTTGCCAAACATTTTGATCATCACGTGTTGCGCCTTAAATGTTGCCGAGTGAATACATAGTTTATTAATTCTCACTTCGTAAGTCTGCCGTGACCAAGAATGAGTAGATGTAGTATAAGCCTAGGTTTGGACGGGATGCAGACATCCGATAGAATGCAACGTTTATGGTTTAATGGAAATGCTTTAACAAGTAGTTTGAGTCGTAAATAATTGTGTTAGCAAACAGATAAACACAGCCATTTATTCAAAATGGCTAATTAATTTCAGGCTTAAAAGGTCACAAATGCATACAAATATAACTTCTCCTTCTATCTATTTATCCTTCTATATATTATAAACGCGAAAGTTTGTGAGGATTGATGTTTGTTACTCTTTCACACAAAAACTCTTGAACGGATTTTGATGAAACTTTACAGTAATATAGCTTATGTACCAGAATAACACATATGCTGCTTTTTATCCGGGTACCATGCGAGCGAAGCCGTGGGCAGAAGCTAGTATTACATAAAAACAGGTCACCAGGGCGCGTCACTCACATTAATAACACAATTTATATCGATCCCACCGGGCTTATTGGACTACTTGAAGGCAGTATACGATTCTACAACATAGCTAGATAGTATGATACACATAGATCTACCTACAGTTAATAGGTATATATGAATGCGAGCATATGAGTAACGATTCTCAGTAGTAGACAGACATCTACATAGATATACGCATAGCTATGATGATTAAACGTTTTATCGGCTCAGCAACGTTTCATTTATAATTTTCTAATGGAATGGGTTTCGAATGTTTATTTGCGATTTTGGAATGAAAATTCCGAATCGAAACATATTCGCAAACAAATCCGGCATTATGTGGTTGTTAGTGTTTCATTAACTAGGGGATTTAGATCGGAATTAATTCAGCAATAGATTAAAATAATGATAGATTTGTTTCAGGATCTGTGTCATATTTTTTTTTTTTTTTTTACGAAGATATGATTGCAGGCAGCATTCAACAAGAATGCTGTCCGAAGATATGATTGCAGGCAGCATTCAACAAGAATGCTGCCTGCAATCATATCTTCGTAAAAAAAAAATATCTTCGGACGCGGGGACGAAAGTCGAGACAAAAATAACATCACCAATTTACCTACATCACAAGTACCCACCCACCACAGTATCTACGGTACTACCCATTATTGGACTATTATATACCACACCACCCACAACTTAACGTTTTTTGGATTCCAACCAACGAATGTGAACAGAATTATGAACAGCTGATTTTTAGTTAGAGGTAGGTATACTTGGCATGTTTGACAATCCTGTATTCATAAATAAGCAGGTATTCAGGTATCCTATAACCATGATCCTTGGCGGGTTTCAGACAATCGCCAACAATCCATCTAGCAAAACACATCGGATGGGTGACTCACGTGCATTCAGACTTCTGATTTAAAATGAAGATGAAGGTGATGGTTTTTTGAATTTCGATAGATAATGTTTGTTACCTGATTGATTTTTGACTAGTCTGATACCAGGCTCCCCGTATAGACTCTTTGACTCACAACGGTAAACTTTACAGAAGTGATTCCACTTTAAACTAATGAGCGGAACGGACAAGTAAAAAAGTACCACTTCACTAGGATCTAGGAAATTTATTTCCTATTTGAAGACGAACACGATTTCACTCCGTTCCGCTCATTCGTTTCCTTGTTCATTTCCTTTTCACAGTGGAAGGAATGAGGAAGGGAAGACCAGCATTGTATGTAGTCTTGAGAATACTTACTTGTCAGTGAGCAGGACCCTTTGAGAGCAGTTGAGCAGTTCGAGCTGCAGTGGCGAGTAGGGGGAGTTGGGCGGTGGAGTCGGCACCCCGAACGCAGAGAGGGACGTCGAAAACAAGCTCTCGGTCACTGTGAACGAACAGTTAGTTAGCTGGTGGTTTCCTTTTAGATCTGTAGCATGCTTTTAGTTCTTCCGGGACGCACAGATGCCGCTTTGGAGAGCTTAAAGTTAAGATTCTGAAGGCTACATTGACCGACCACAGCCGTACTAGGAGCAAGGCGTATTTTTCTAACTTTCGCGATAATCCTATCCTATCCTACTAATATTATAAATGTGAAAGTATGTGAGGATGTCTGTTACTCTTTCACGCAAAAACTACTGAACGGATTTTGATGAAACTTTACAGTAATAACTTATACATCAGAATAACACATAGGCTACTTTTTATCCGGGTACCGGCGGGCGAAGCCGTGAGCAGAAGCTAGTCTTATCTTACTAATATTATAAAGGTGAAAGTTTATGAGGATGTTTGTTACTCTTTCACGCAAAAACTACTGAACGGATTTTGATGAAACTTTACAGTAACATAGCTTAAACATCAGAATAACACATAGGCTACTTTTTATCCGGGTACCATGCGGGCGGAGCCGTGGGCAGAAGCTAGTATATCATAATTATCAGTTTTACGGGCAGTTCAGTTCATCAGTTTTATCAGTTTTTTCTGTGTCGATTTTTTTTATTATTTTCCCTATGTATCAACTGTATTAAACGAATTATTAAAGCTTATATACGACATTTTTCAGAATAATCTCTCGTCAAGTTTCTCCATCCGTTTAACAGAGAATTGATGAGAACACCATTTGCGCAACCAAGAGTTTATTTCCGTCGGGCCCAAGGGACGGACCTTAATTACTGTGACTGCGTGACAGACTCCTGCGCACATGTGTGTATGCCCTGCGTCACTCGCACTTGACTGTTTGATGCAAAAGAAGCGCTATGCCACTCGCTAAGGCTTCAAAATACATCTATGTATTGTGGAACCTCTGAATTACGTCGTCAGCGACATCTCAAATGTGTTTTCTATGTATACCTAACATGGTAAGTATGTATTTACAAAAAAATGTATATAAGTAGTATACCAGTCATGTAGTTCCCATAACACAAGCTCTGCTTACTTTGGGGATGTCCGCGATTCGTATAGTATTTAGCATTCAATAATTACTAAAGACCACGCCCACTTTTATTGGAGCTTAATCTAAAGACAGTAGATAAATAAATAATTATGGATATTTTTTCACTCAGCATCATCTAGCCCCAAAGTAAGCAGAGTTTATGTTATGGGAACTACATGTCTGATATATTTTTGCAAATACAATCATATTACATATAGAAAAACCCAGATTCAAGACAAATATTTGCAGATCATACAAACATTCGTTCCGCAGCGGGAATCGTACCCGCAGCCTTTGCGGTTTTTCGTCCACTGCGCCACAGTATCTTACTAATATTATAAACGCGAAAATTTGTGACGATGGATGTTTGTTACTCTTTCACGCAAAAACTATTGAACGGATTTTAATGACACTTTACAGTAATATAGCTTATACATTAGAATAATACATAGGCTACTTTTTATCCGGGTACCACGCGGGCGAAGCCGTGGGCAGAAGCTAGTACCTATATGAGTCTTCGTTATAGGTACTTAATTCAGATAGGTTCATCTGAAAGTGATATGTCTGTGCAATGTTAAGGCGCACGCTCACTGATAAGGTCAAAGCGGCGTCGCGGCACGATTAAGACGTACAATTTTAAACTGTATGACAAACCCGAAAGAGTTGACTTTTCTAGATGTCCTCGCCTCGAGACCGCCATCTCGACTCTTGATCCTGTGAGCGGTCTGCATACAAGAATCTTCAACTCTTTCCAGTTTAAAATTCTACGCCTCAAACGTGCCACGACGCCGTCGCTGCGACGCCTCGACTTACCAGTGAGCGACGCGCCTTAGTCCTATCGTTTATTCTGCACCCTCGCACTTGACGGTGTTTTATTTACGACCATCATTACGAAGCATGTGCTATGACGGAGCACTATGACGATGTCGTTGTTTTAAACGAATCTGATACATTCCTGTACAAAGGATCATTGTCCTTTGTTTGGTAGGTTGGCGTTCAAAATATGTTGGTTTCGAATGTCATCTAAAAATGGTTGACGAAAAGATAGTTGCTCTAACCGATAATGAGCAACATACGGGAGATGAGTCAACTTTATCCGCATACATTGTCTTTCTTGGCATGCCGGTTTCAGCACGATAGATAAATAGATACATTTTTATACAACACATAAAACACACATGCACCGAGGCATACTATAAAATATCGGATTATTTAGATGATAAAAACTCTTGGAATTAAAAATGCTCCAACTCGATAAAATGTAGGTAACCTATTGTTTTGTAAATGGATCATTAAAAAGAATAACCAGCCTTGTTTTCATGTCTTTCTTTTCTGGCTTAGTCGCGGAGGAACAGGCAGTAGATAAAACCGACGTTCCAAAGGTCGATCCTTGTGATTTTAATAAATTACTTTATTAAAAATCACAAGGATCACTTTGACTTTGACGGTGATTTTCTTCACCGTTTTGAGCAAGTGTTGAGAGCGCATAAATTGGAAAATTCATTAGCACATGACCGGATCCGAACCCACAACCTTCGGATCGGAAGTCGGGGTACAGCCTAACACGGCTATCCATCACGATTGAATAAACGGTTCACCAAGTATACTTCGATACATACATCCTACTAATCTTATAAAAGCGAAAGTATGTGAGGATGAATGTTTGTTACTCTTTCACGTAAAAACTTCTGAACGGATTTTGATGAAACTTTACAGTAATATAGCTTATACATCAGAATAACAAATGATGGATGTTTGTTACTCTTTCACGTAAAAACTACTAAATGGATTTTGATGAAACTTTACAGTAATATAGCTTATACATCAGAATAACACATACGCTACTTTTTATCCGGGTACCACGCAGGCGAAGCCGTGGGCAGAAGCTAGTACTACATACTACAAACGCCAGATTACTCAAGTAGACAAAGATATCTCCGTTCGCTCGATCAATCAGATTATGACTCTATGAGTCATAAGCGTCCCTATCTATAGATTGAGATATAGAGACATAGAGAGATATAGAGTTATAACTCAGTAAATCTATGCAGTGTGTTTGCGTCGCGTTTTGCTTACATTTCGTGCCAATAATACTGTTGCTGTCTAGTCCCGAATAAGTCATGGCCAACGTCTTAAGCGGCTTTACTCGAAAGGGCAGACTTACAAATACCTACAAGGCTATATGTCAGCCTATAGCAGGTACAATCCTATCCTACTACTATCATAAACGCGAAAGTTTGTGAGGATGGATGTTTGTTACTCTTTCACGCAAAAACTGCTTAACGGATTTTGATGAAACTTTACAGTGATATAGCTTATACATCAGAATAACATATATGCTATTTTTTATCCGGGATTTGCTACCATGAATAAAAGCCAAAGATTTTTCCTTGTAGGCGAATTTGGAAGAGATCGCTTTTTAGCGATAAGACCGATCATTGTACCTTTAATTTTAATGTGTTTTGTTTATTTCATAAGGTGTATACTAAAGTATTTTTCTTCATTCATTTAATCATTCATTCATTCATAGTATCGTTAAGATAATAGCTTCAGTTCAGGCTGTGATCCTGCGGTACCTTTGTCTACGGGCTTCCCGCAAGCTATAAGATGTCATCGGTCCATGGAGTGGGGGGCCTTCCTACACTTAGCCAGCTTCGCGACATCCGAGATTTTTCCTTCCCAAAGAAATAGGTAAATAACAACCCACCAAAAACATTTCATGTAAAATGGTTTTTATTTTAACAACGAAACAATTCGTTACATAATCTATTCTAATATTATAAAGAGGAAAGATTTTTTTGTTTGTACCGAATAGGCTCCGAAACTACTGGACCAATTTTAACAACTTTTTCGCCAATAGAAAGCTAAATTATCAGGAAGTAACATAGGCTATAATTTATTTTCAAAATAATTAGAGATCCTTTAGAAAATTGCAATATGTAACTCAAAATAGCAAAATTTTACCTAGAAAATTCATTATTTGGCGTGCGCTGAGAAAACTATTGATGATACATAAAAATGATGTACTACATGATTAAAGTACTCATTATTAGCCACAAAAAAGTCCTGGGGGGAATATACGTAACTATCATAGTTACGGCACAATAGCAGCTTTTGTGTTCTAAAATGTAATTAGTTTGCGGGTAGAAACAAAAGTTGGTTACATTCATATCTTAGTATTAATTCTTATTCAAATAAATAGTTTTGTCATCAAGGGTGTTTATGTAGCAGTCTATGTACTTTTAATTCATTCGAATAGGACATTTAATTTCGAAGTTATCACGAGTATAAAATCGAAACTTACGCGGGTGAAACTGCGGGGCGCAGCTAGTTTTTAATAAAATTTTAACATTTAAAATATATGTTTAGTTTTCAAACTGGACGCAAACTTTTTATATGTATTTGTATTAGGTGAAGTATCGGTTTTAGTTAGTTTAATCTCTAACTGACGAGTGAATAAAGTTAAAAAGAAAGAATTCCTTTAATCTCACATGAATTCCTGGCATTTTGTTAGATCCCAAAACGTAAATGAATGAGATATGTTGTATTCAATCGCGATAAGGCCCTTTTTATTTGATTAAACCAAATGTAATGCAAGAAGCGACGCCGTCTGGCCACGTTTCACGGGTATCACTCAAACCTCGTTATTTATAAACATGATTTACCTATAAAACAGAAAAAAGTGTAGACCTGCAACCGAACTTCCGATCCGAATGTCGTGGGTTTAATTTAAACTTTGTGAGGATGTTAATTACTTTTTCACTCAAAAACTACTGAACGGATTTACAGTAACATAGCTACTTTTTATCCGGGTACCACGCGAGCAAAGCCGGGGGCAGAAGAAGCTAGTTATACATAGTTGTATGAAAAAACAATATTTTAGTCAGTCTCTTCAGATTTTATAATATGAATAAAAACCAAAAGTTTTTCCTTCCAGGCGAATTTGGAATTGATAGCTTTTAAAAGATAAGACCGATCATTGTACCTTTAATTATAATGAATGAATGAATGAATGAATGAAAATACTTTATTGTACACCTTAAGATACAAACGAAATAAACAGTAACACATATCATAAAGGTACAATGGGCGGTCTTATCGCTTAAAAGCGATAATAATGTGTTATGTATTATAATGTGTTTTTGTTTATTTAACTTAGCTTTATTTCTGTCATTTGAGAATGAAAAGGAAACTCAATTATATCTTGATTGTTGCCTTTGGTATGGGACGCCACATACGTAGATACCCTAGCACCATCTCATCTGTCGGGGACATCAGTTAGAGCCGGTGCAGCTGATTCGGCCGAGGATCTCAAGAGGCGCAAATATAGAAGTCTCGACAGAGCTTACTTATTTGAGCCTTTTGAGGTTGAGACTCTGGACCCGTAGGAACCGGGGCCCTTCGCGTTTTCAAAATTCTTTCAGGCCGACTGGTCGAAGCGACGCGTGACCAGAAAGCTGGCTCTTATCTGGGTCAACACATTGCCATTCAGCGTGGCAATGCGGCCAGTATTTTGGGAACGCTTCCGTCTGGTAGTGATCTGGATCAGTTGAGCTATCTATAGATCGTATGCAACGGTCTTTAGATGGTTTCATCTGTATTTTTTGTATAAACCTACTTGTAAATAGTTGTATGAATAAATGTATTTTTTTATTCAAAGGACAAAAAAAAATTGTATCTTGTTTATAAATAACGCGGAGTATGTTTATCGAGCTCGCCCTCCCAGACGCATTAGCTTGATTATAGACACTTATGTATGTTATAAGTTTTGGCGAGTAAAGTTTTATTGCGTGTTCTATGCTAAGTTGTCTAAGTTCTGGCACCTTTGGTTAAAATTTAGAAGGAACTAGAATTTATGTCCTCGGTGGCGCAGTGGGCGAAGATCAACCTTGGACGCAGAAGGTTGCGGGTTCAATTCCCGCCGCGGGAAAAATGTTTGTATGATATGCAAATATTTGTCTCGGATCTGGGTTCTATGTACAAAAGGTATCCAAAACTACTGATATCATAAACGTGAAAGTTTATGAGGATGGATGTTTGTTACTCTTTCACGCAAAAACTACTGAACGGATTTTGATGAAACTTTACAGTTATATAGCTTATACATCAGAATAACACATAGGCTACTTTTTATGCGGGTACCACGCGGACGAAGCCTTGGGCAGAAGCTAGTTATACATAGAACCCATTTAGATTCATCGTCATTCTCTGAAGGTCATTTCAACAGTCACTTACATATTAAGCTTAGTCATTCAGAATCAAAAAGTAAACGCGATATAGATCCGTAAAAACGTATAATTATGTTTACTGATCGCGTAAGTTTGAAAAGTATAATAGTACTACCTTCTGCACACGGCTTCGCCCGCGTGGTACCCGGATAAAAAGTAGCCTATGTGTTATTCTGATGTATAAGCTATATTACTGTAAAGTTACATCAAAATCCGTTCAGTAGATTTTGCGTGAAAGAGT
Organism: Perizoma flavofasciatum; assembly: GCA_958496245.1. Classification (NCBI taxonomy): domain Eukaryota; kingdom Metazoa; phylum Arthropoda; class Insecta; order Lepidoptera; family Geometridae; genus Perizoma; species Perizoma flavofasciatum. Next base: position 1,148,146 of record OY292430.1, on the reverse strand, counting down.
AACAAACATCCATCCTCACAAACTTCGCGTTTATAATATTAATAGGATGTACGTAATATCTTTACTATTTGCCAGCCCCATAAAACTGTGATGAAACAAACTCCTCAACTTGACCTTAAGCAGAGCGGCTGTCAGTCAAAATGCCCGCATACCGTGCGCATAATTGCCATACGTTTGATGCGAGACCCGTGTCTATTTCGTACAATCGAGATGATGTGTCTGTTTTAAACACTTATAATTCTTTATTGTACACAGAAATAAAACAGAAATATTATACAAGATATTAGGTGAGGCATTCACAAAGGCGAGCTTAACTCTAAAAAGAGTTTTCTTCCAGCAAACCTTTGAGGAGAGATAGAGAAGTGACAAAGTTGGTAGGTGTACAAAGTCAATACCACTATATTTTAATAAACTACATATTATAGATACCTACTTGAACTACCTATGAATACATATACACCGAAAATAAATACAATATCATCATATTAATACATAAATACAAATAATATATATAATACATAAAGTACCTAACCTAAGCATATTACAGAGAGAGATAATGCTCTTTCACTTTAGATTTAAAAATGTTCAGCGGAATATAAATAGCTTTAATCTTACATGATTTATTGACGACCTTGATGGAGCGCTTGACGATGCCTTTTACAGCGTTTTGACTTATTTAATTTAGTGCCAAAATGTTAGACGATTCAAGGATTGTTCTGCTTACCATTAAGTAAATTCACTACTGTGCGGAGTTGCACTAAGCTGAGACAGGACCTGTTTGGCCCACACGGCACAGGGGCTAGACAAATACCTCACGCTTACTTTTCCTTTCACGCTAACGCAAATTTGTCAAGGTAAAACTTGGCAGCTGTGACATTTCCACAGGTAATGGCTTTTCCATACAAATTAATCTTTCCGCAGGCGTTAACGACAACAGAAAGTGGTATTTGTCTAGACCTCCAGATGGGACTAATTAGCACAAAAATCTTCTCTTTGTCAATATGTTTTTGTTAAAATCTTAGGTAATTATAGTGTCTATTTATCTATTTTTTTGTGTGTACTTGTCCTTTCTGTGCTTTGTTGTTGCCAAATAAATAACTTTCTTTCTTTCTAAATCTTAATATTAATAATGTGTATCATCTTTGCCAATAAATAATTCTGATTCTGATTCTGAGCGGTGAGCAAGTAGACGGCTGCGGCCTATGTAAAAGGTTCTTGATTCCTGCTAGAGGTGCGGATTTTTGTACGGATCTGGGTGTTTTGGTAACACGCTACTCGTAGTTCCTGATACCAATGACACAGGAAATCCTAGTATGGGGTAAGGACTATGTATCTTTTTTATTCCAAAAACTAACGTGAACTTGACTATTCATATTGCACGGGAATTTTCACGTACTGCACTATCTGTGAAGTCACCGACTAAGTTTCGACTCATTCCCCGGCCTGGTACTCGGATATAGTAGTCTATGTGTTATTTTGATGTATAAGCTATATTACTGTAAAGTTTCATCAAAATCCGTTCAGTAGTTTTTGTATGAAAGAGTAACAAACATCCATCCTCACAAACTTTCACGTTTAATAGTATTAGGATTTGGAAATTAAAACGATACGCTGAAAATGACAGAAACTGTGATTTTAACAATAAATGCAATAGAAGTCACAGGTCTGAGCTTGTTTCAAAATATGAGGCGCAGTTGGTATTAGATGGTACATCTGTCTGTCAGCCGTCACTTCCCGTCCGTCTCGTCATATCTTCACGCCTGTCGCCCGGGGCAGGGCAGGGCTCACGCGATGCTGTTCGTCCGACGAACACGCAATAAGTATGCTGAGATTTAAATGGTTGTTATTTGTTTTATATGGAATTTTTCGTGACATCATACAGCACATATATCTCTTGACAGTACCTATACCGAAAGCATAAGGCTCGTCGCTCACTGGTAAGTCGAGACGAGGTCGAGGCGGTGTCGTGGCATAGTCGAGGCGTTCAAATTTGAACCTATGGTGTTCTGGGAAAAGTTTGAAAAGTTTATTCCAAAAATGATCTTGATTTTCACTGTTAATAAAAACGGGAACTGACCCTGATGAAGACTCTCGGAACGAGTCAAAACCGATAGTACGGTACGTGAAAATTCCCGTTTTTACAATATGAGTTGAAGAGTCTTGCATGCAGGCCGCTCACATAATCAAGAGTCGAAGCAGCGGCCTCGAGACGCGGGTGTCTAAAAAATCAACTCTTCCCGGCTTGCCGTAGATTCTACATTGTACGCCTCAACCGTGCCGCGACCTCTTCTCGGCTTACCAGTAAGCGACGCGCCTAATACGCCCCATGTAGAATCAGAATCAGAATTATTTATTGGCAAAGTTTCCTTGACAATAGAGCACTGGTGATGCAGTTTAAAACGCTCTAGACCCAATAACGGGCACAAGTAACTCCATAACGCTGCTCTGTCTCGTCATTTCAAATACAATAGTAGAAAAACAAACCTGCGGGGCGATCACACTAAATTCCCATGGCTGGTATCATCGGATGGGATGAATCGTATTGCGCTAATTTGTAAGCTGGATGAGCCATAGATGGACAATGCGAATGAACAAAATTGGTTTCATATTTGACGTTCCGTTTTTTTGATGCATGGACCATTAAAATAAGGAACTAGTGTCAAAATTGATTGCCATCTCGATAGCCATGAGTTAGTGTGATCGCCCCGCTGTTTCCTTTAATTACCTGTTTTTGTTAATGTGTTATTTTTATGCCAATATTTTTTTTTATTCTGTTCTAATTCAGTAAGGCCCTTTAATTAATAACGGAATAATCTCGGAACAGAGATCTCGCTCTCTACCTGACATTTGGGGAAGAACAACGCGAGATAAACGCTATTATAAGGCAATACTGAATTTACGCTATACCGTCGCTGTTCCGACTTTTCAAGTAACGGGTTTGCTTATATTAGGTAGATGGCGCCTGCTTACTTACAGCTATAACTTAGTTTTTATGGCATGAAATCACGTAAACACAGAACATGCAATGGTTTCATCGTAGACTAAGGCCCGAGTTCACCAACACAATAACGGTTAGGTCCTAATCAAAGCTTTTTGAGACATGTGTCATTGTCCTGTCATCGTAATCAATGGTTAGGCTTGACCGTCCGTTTATTGTTGGTGAAATCAAGCCTTTAGTAACAGACATTGTTTGAACAAAATATGTATTTAAATTGAGCCAAAAAATAACAAACAAACACTTACGGCCATGATGAAGATCCTCAGATGCATACTCAGTACGCAGATCTGTGAGTATACCAAAGTATTGTAAAAACGGGAATTTTCACGTACTGCACTATCGGTGAAGGCACCGACTAAGTTTCGACTCATTCCGAGAGTCGCCGTGCCGTGCGTTCGGCGCGACGCGGAAGGAGAAAGTCGCAACCACTCACCCTGATGAAGACTCTCGGAATGAGTCGAAACTTAGTCGGTGCCTTCACCGATAGTGCAGTACGTGAAAATTCCCGTTTTTACAATATGAATAGTCAAGTTCACGATAGTTTTTGGAATAAAATATACCAAAGTAGGGGATAATCAGAGACACTTCCAAACATTATATAATAGTAATGTTGGACATTTTCCACACAGCATCATCTAGCTCCAAACTAAGCAGAACTCGTATTATGGGAACTACATGACTGATTATTATATACTTTTTTTTGTATATACATACATATTATACATAAAAGTGGCACATGCATACGTTTCGCATAGTAATTAGCATTTCGTATGACAGGTTGCAAGCCATCGCCGCTTATTGGAACACTAACAGATGGCGCAAACCTTGTTTTTTTTCAATTCTAGTATTTACGTGCTAAAAGCACATAAATTGACAAAATCATTAGTAAACCCAACTTCTTCGGATCGGGAGTCGCAAAACCCACTAAGCCAACACGACTCTTCAATCGAGATTAATAAACAAAATTGTATAATGTGAGAAAGCTAATTCTGATATTGGTTTGGCGATCTTCAAGACTTAGTGAAATTAACCCCTAAAAGGTGTAAAATGCTTTTAAATTGGCCCATATTAGTTCAAACAATGTTTGTTACTCAACGAACTTAAACAGAACTTAGGAACTAAATGCGAGTCAAACAAAACTTACCTTTATGTAAAGCAGGGCGATGGCCGCCCTGGGCCGGGAATAGAGAGTACAGAGGGAATCGAGACACACCTGGGACAACATAAATAAAATAAATTGGGACGCAATGCATAACTGAAAATAAATGAAATGAATAAATCTTTGTCAAGTGCAAAATTTATATAGCATTGGAATGAGTGAGGCCCGATCAAACAGGCGCGGTGGCGGTGGCATGGCGGTGGCATGGATCAGAACATTCACGAAAACTTTAACAACCTACCTTTGTCGCCAATGCCATCGCGTCAGTTTGACGAGACCCTGTTTTTTTTATAATAAAACTTGAAATAAGCAATGAAGCTCGTTTTGAATAAAATAAATTGGCTTGTACATTAATTGGCTAACTAGCTACAGATTAGACAAGTATCTAAAAAATATACTTATACTAATAAAGCAATTAAAAAATTCAATTATAAACTATTTTATAAAGTAAGTTGAACTTAGTTAGTTAGTTTAACGTCGACAAAACAAAAGGAACCGGTAGAAAAAGTTATGACGATTCCGATATTACGATACCGGAGTACCAGGAGCGCATACCTTGTTGGAGGTCAGTGGGCGGGCGGGAGCGACCCCCCGCCGCCCCGCCCAGCATCGCCTCTCGCGTAGAACCACCTCACCACCTGCCGGCAATATAGGCACGTTACACACACATCCATGACTAATTTAAATTTAAGTCTTTTTATGTTGCAACGGGACGAATACGCTGTGTAAAACAAAAAACAAAATCATCAATTGGATCAATATCATACTTAGTGCAATATAATTGTGAGTTACAAAGTGTATAAGAGTTTCACGGTCCACAGATACGATTATCATAAAAACTGGCTCCGAATCGTAGTCGTCCCGTTGTATTGTAATAAAAATCCAACACGTAATGAATTCAGCTTTGTTTTCGACAGAATAACGCGATGTTATCAGTCATTCATGGTCTTTACAGCATTATATTACGTGCAAGTACTACGAGGTATATTCATTAGAACGCTTTTTATATGCTTAAATAATTTAAATTTTAACAATAGAGTTTAGTATTTAGTTTATAACAAAGAGGCATAAATTAATATTGTGAAACACGAGCATAATTATGAATGATTATGAAAGTAAATTATTTTACAAACACTAATTATCTTATCCATGAATTCCTCTAAGCATGTCATATCATTCACTTTGTGTTAATTAATGATATCAAATCCTTACTTAAAATGATGATGATTAGTAAAATGCCTTATCTTCCATTCTACAATTATAATTCCGTTGATGTAAAACAGGGTTTACAATGTGCGCGGCGCAGCGAGCGGCGCGCGGCGGGCGAGTACTGTACTACTCTACCATCTGTGTCAGTTGTGACGTAGCGTCTCGAGACACACAAGACACCGCCTCACGTAGCTGGCGCCCTAGTACTCGAGATCGCCACTCACTTTCAAATCGTCGTGAAAACGGTACGATTACAATTACAATTCGATTCAGTATGACGATGACGTAACTTCTGACGGCTTCTTTTCGGACAAGAACGAGTTTTCGTAGTTGTTTATTCGTTGGGTGAATGAGGTTTTTCTTTGATCGCGAGAAATAATCTTTTTATTTTCGCACTCGATTCGTATTTGGATTTTGTATTCATTTTAATAATTTTAAGTTGAGATTTCTCGTGTAGGTATTTCATCGACAGCTACCTACTGCCCACAGTTTCGCCGGTACAAGGATTATAAGTAGCCGATGAAAAATAGCTCATCTTACGTTCGTAAGAAAATGCATACGCGTGACGGTTTTTCGTCGACTTACGTAGCAAAATTGGTCTCAAAAAAAAAGATCAATTATATAATAATACTAGCTCCTGCCCACGGCTTTGCCCGCGTGGTACCAGGATAAAAAGTAGCCTATGTGTTTCTGATTTATAAGCAAGCTATATTACTGTAAAGTTTAATCAAATACCGTTCAGTACTAGTTTTTGCGTGAAAGAGTAACAAACATCCATCCTCACAAACTTTCAAGTTTATACTATTAGTTAGGATTTCGGACATCGACCTCTGTGGCGTAGTGGACGAAGGCCCGTCTGAGCCGCAGAAGGTTGCGGGTTCTACTCGTCTATTTGTCTAAGGTCTGGATGTTTTCGGGTTATTCCCGTAATATTATGTATTTACAAAAAAAATGTATGTAAGTAGTATATAAGTCATGTAGTTCCCATAACACAAGTTCCGCTTACTTTGGGACTAGGTGATGCTGTGTGAAAATGTCCAGCACTATTTTTTTTTTTGCTTTAACACCGTTATCATCTATTCTCCAGTTTTGCAACTACATACAACGGTTCTGTTTCATTTTTGACAAAGTTTATGAATTTTGCTGTAGGTCGGCACGAGCCGAAATGCCTCCCACACCTACGTCGCTTTAATTAAAATTAATTCTCTACACGTGTAAATAAATATATAGATAGTAAGTAAGTAGGTAGGCAGGTACCTAACAAAACAAAAGATCATAATTTTCATGTGTAATAATAGGATCGTTTGGCTACCGAGGCGAAACAAAACACTATGAGAACACCGCCATGGAAATTACAATTAGATGGGCCACTGCTGACCCATTATTATCATATTACCACTGTTATTTCAATGATTATGTCATTAGAGGAGATCTAGAAACATATTTATGTGTTCGTTTTATGCATCGACCCATAAAGCATACACATGTATTTTTTTTATTTCGGGAAACAATAAAATCCATCTTTAAATAACGGGACGTTGATGAATAGTCCAATATGAAATTTCAAACCTTATTTTTTCACTTTAGGGGTGGTATGTTTTTATAAAATTTATATGGGAAATTTAAATATTTACCCTTGAAGTATATCTTAAGGAATCATCGGGTCACAATTTTCGAAGATATCGCGTAACATACACACAAAGTCAGTCAAAAAGATATTTATTCATTGAAATCACAAGGATCATATAGAAACGTCAACTTAAAAACTACGTAAATTTAAAATGTTTGAGTGAATTTACGGCGATTCCTCGCGCGCGACAAATATCAAAACGAGTTATTCACGCTGCCTTAACAATACCAATGGAGCATTAAAACTGTGATGTGAATCACCCCATCTGTGTGATCTGCTATTTTAATTATGTTGATGTAATTTTACACTATTTAGAAATCTTCATGAAAGAGATACTAACACCGTATTTATTTATTTAATAATAGACGAGCAGCTTTCATACAGTGTTGGATCAAAAGTCTTGTTTTTTTTAAGTTTGTTTCACTTTTTTTAGTAGCGAAATGTTCTTTCGTAGCCAGTTGTCGAGCTTGTTCTTAAATGCGTTAACAGAAGTAGCGGAAACAACATCCTCCGGCAGTTTGTTCCAGTTGTGGACTACTCTGTTGCTGAAGAAGTGGTGTGCGACAAGAGAGTTTGCAGGAGCACGTTCTAGTCTGATTTGGTGGCCACGTGATGGTCTGTCACCTTTCCTAATGAGGATATCATGTATATCCGGCAGAATTTTGTAGGTTTCAATGAGGTCACCGCGAAGACGTCTGTCCTCGAGAGTAGTGAGACGTAATGCGAGTAACCTCTCTTCGAACTAACACCGACGACATCTGTGGCGCAATGGGCGAAGGCCTGCCAGAGACGCATGAGGTTGCAGGTTAGATTTCCGCCGCGGGACAAATATGACCTGCAAATATTTGTGTAAGGTGTTTTCTATATATAATATGACTGTATATATGTACAAATCATATAAGAAGTTAATAGTTATTAATTCCCACGATACAAGCTCTGCTTACTTTGGGGCTATATGATGCTGTGTGAAAAATGTCCAGCATTATTTATATACCACCAAGGAAGGTTTGGATGCTTTTGTATTGTAAAATAGGAATTTTCAGGCACTTTTCTATAGGTAACAAGTTTCTACTCATTCCGAGAATCTTCATCAGAGAGAGCGCGACGCGGAGGGATTACTCGCCCCGATGAAGACTCTCGGAATGAGTCGAAACTTAATTTTCCCAAAAAATCCACGTTACACAATTATTATCAAATTCACAGGTTTTTGGAAGGGTCTTCAAACTACGGTCCTCGGGCCAACACCAGCCCGCGAAAGCTGGATCAAAATAATTTTAAGAGGTACGCCAACCTCTTAAATTTATTTTGATAAACCTAAATTACTTAGGTAAAAAAATATAATCAACCTCTTTGTCATGCAAAAATTAAGATTCTGGCAGAGTCATATTCATGAACTCATTCACACAGTAAAATGGATTGAAAAAATGATCTTTCTGCAATTTTCTTTGCTATGTCCACTCTACACCTTCACTTATATATGCTGGTAGTAAAATAATCTCGGTCACCGACCGCTGTAACAGCTAGTCACGTGACCGAATAATTTACCGCCAGTATTACCAACTCCATGTAATTACAGAAGCCACAACAAAAATCAACTTTTAATTAAACTGCTAGTCGCATAACATTTTTTTATACAACTTTTTTGGAAAAAAACCATACGACCTGAACAATCTCGCAGATTGATTCCGGGTGCTAGCTTCTTGCTTCAAAAATAATACAAGTCAATAGAGCGTATATTGCTGTATTCAGGTAGACAAATTTACTAAAACTCAAAAGTTTACTTATGTCCAAGCTAGAACGCATCGATAGCGCGTTCTAGCTTTTGGTCACATTTTTTAGCGCCATCTAGTTTTAAAAACATAAAATATTAACGAACACGACCCAACTGTTGGTAAGCGGTTATCGCAACCTACATAGGATACGCTAGCAACACCAAAGGTATCGCTCGCGAATTGCCGACCCTGATACATAACGGGTGAAAAGGCTCATGTGTAATTACACCGGCACCCATACCCGGCTTGCTGTGTGCCGGACACAGCATTGCGAGAATTACTGCTTGGCGACAGAAATAGGTATGATGGTAGTTCCTTCCCGGACAAGCTCTTCTTGAGTTCTTCTACTGGGTACTAACCATGAAGTCTTAAGGATCCGGCGTACAGCGCTAATAACTTAAATTCGAAGAGCGTACAAAAATATAGCTATCTCTTTTTGACTGATGCAGGTCCGCCCGTGCTTGCGCGATAGCAATATTAGCCGTTCAGAATTTGTTATAAATTTGGTGGTGTTCTGTAATACCAAAAAAGATGAATGAAAACTTGTTGTATTTTTCACATTGTGTTGTTATTTTGTAACTAGACAATATAATCTATGTACCTAACCAAACGATACGTCAGGTGTTTTTGTTTTTAATACGAAACAAATAAGAAGAAAACATGTCATGTATGACGTAAAAATATCCAAAATGCGATTCGTTTACATTTCATTTTAGGTAAGTATTTTGAAACAATATATAGCAAGGTACGTAGATAAATACTATTCGAATGCAAATAATAACATAATATGGTGGAAATAAGCTCTAATTACAAATGACTATGGTATTACGTTTGTATGTGCAATTCATCCAACGCAGGCTTCTTAAAGCGATTCAGTTCAGGCAAATATGGCAATTTCCGCTTTGCGATTGTGGACGCTATGGCGTTGTCAAAGCTTTGTCATTCGCAAAGCGGGATTTGACATCTTTGCCTGAATTAAATCGCAATAGGACTTGATGGTTAGGATTCTGGTCCGAGTTTTTTATAGTCTAATCCTAATCTATTATAGAAGTTTAAAGATTCGATTGATATTTACTTCAATATGTCTCAATGAATCACTGTCTATTATCATCACTGATTGCGTATGAAGAAAATTACAGTAAAATTGATCATAACGGGAAATAAAGTCGTAGGCGTGTTTTTTCAACAGCTAAGATAGATATATATAAAAATGTGTATTGCACAAAATAGTAGTACATAAGCGAACTTAATGCTTAGAAGCATACTCTTCCATATAAATTTTGTGAATCGTGGAAGAAAATGTGTTGGTAGACTTGGTAGTGCATAAAATGATGAAAACAAAATAATAACATAGATAAAATCAATAAACAAATATTGCTGGACATTTTTCACACAGCATCATCTAGCCCCAAACTAAGCAGAGCTTGTATTATGGGAACTACATCACTGATGTACTACTTATATACTTTTAACTTGTAGTGATTATGTCACGCAAATGTTTTTAAATACACCTAGATAATTGATAGTAATATTTAAATATTACTATTAATTACTGTGTGATTTAAATATTACTTTGTGTTAGCTAACACACAGTAAAGAATTTATATTTGTTTGATATCGACGAAAACAAATTGGAAGAGCCAACAAGCCATAATGCTCTGCAAGTCGGTAGGCAAGAGGTAATTCGAAGTTAAAGAATAGGCGATTGAAACAGATTTTACGAGCGACGTCGGCTCCCAATAGCCGGACCTCACGCAACTTGCCCGCAGACGATTTGCTGGGGAATTGAACGATGGTTGGCAACACTGAGAGATTGGACGTTATCAAAGATAGACGTGTAAAATGAAACAAAGGAATCACTTGTAGGTGACGTCGTTTCCACACTTCCTATTGGTTGAAGTTTTCTTCTCCGCGTTTGTATTACATTACGTATAATAATTGCTCATTTACTAAATTCATACACACCGCCGACCATACAATCTCATAGGGTACTCTCCATCAGAAGGTTGTCCGGAAGAGATCACTTCTGAAAGATAAGACCGCCTATAGTAATACCGCCTATTTTGTAAAGTTTTTAACCAACTTAAAAAAAGGAGAAGGTTCTCTATTAAGCTGTATTTTTACCTTATATTTTCACCAATCGCTAACCGATATTGATGATTATTTTGTTGTTTTTATGATCTCGAAGTAGTCTCATAGTATTTTTATTCCTAAGGGATTGCTATTTTTCTCGTAAAACTTAAAAAAACATCATCATCTTATGGAATCACGACTGGTCGAAACATTTTTAGTGGTCGATTTTTCTTTTGTATTTTATTTGAAAGATTAAGCAAAATAACGTGAGGATCTGATGATAGAGTACTTGCAGGATAGAAACCGTTAACTTGGGACTGCAAGCGTAAAGCGATTATCGCGATTAAATTATTATTTTACCGACTCCTTTTCAAAAAAGGAGTTTCTCAATTCGTCTGTATATATTTTTTGTGTATATGTTACGCGATATCTTCGCCAATTGTAAACCGATTTTAATAGTTGTTGTTTTGAATAGGGTAGGGGTATACTTTAAAGGTGGTCCCATACAAATTTTATGAAAAAATCCTACTCCTAAAGGTGAAAAAGGCTTTTAATAAAGTTCCCGTTAATGAAAGTCAGGTTTTTGACAATTTAATGTGTTATAAATTATTGTTTTTTGCTATTTCCTTGTGGTATACAATCAAGTGGTGTAAAATGCCAATATTATGTAACTATGAAGATATGGTTAAATAAATAAATATCAAAAATATCAAGTATTTTCATTCATTGATTTCATCTTCGAATTGCTAGACGGCCGGCTACTCGCTCGCTACGCCATCGCTTCGGGGTCATCAGACAAAAAACGTATACGAATTTATGACGTCAAATTTAATAGAATCTAATACACATTGTAGACGAAAACATTTATTCATACAACTTTACTATGTACAAGTAGGTATATACAAAAACACAGATGAAATAGATAGCTATCTTAAGACCGCTAACCATCTATAGATAGATCAACTGATCCAGATCATTATAATAAAATACATAATTGTCTGAAGATTTTATATGTATTACAAGGTGTTGTGTAAAAATCACCCTTCAAGAAGTGCAAGAACACTTAAACCTTTTAATTATCCCGAAAACAATAAAAGTTATGGAATGCCGGATGCGTTTTATCGCCGTGGGGGCCGTTTATGGGGGCCTATGGGGAACAACCGCAATTTGCGGACATTGGCCCTCGCTTACTTATGTTATTATGGACATGAAAAATTTTTGGACAAAACTCAATGAACTTTATAACTAAATTCATGGTCCAAAAGGCTGAGAAATGAGCTGAGGTAACAGGACCAAACTGACGAAGAATAACACAAGGCTGAACAGTTTAGAAGTCTCTGCGAGGAGGTCCTACGTCTCACAACAAGCTGATGTCAACAGCGAATCTATACTAACAATGAATCTGAAGAATTTGTTTCTTTTTATGTTTATGTCTCTGGAACTAAACTCATCATGAATAGAAATAGTACTAAATTCCAGATGAAACACACGTCGGTACGTGAACAAAGAATACTAGGATAGGAAAAAAAGTTGAGATTTGGACAGTATATTATTATTATCCATTCTTTTGAACATAGGAGACCCTTCGGGCGAATCCTCAAAATAGCACAACTTCCGTACAATTTTGTTTAGGGACGTTGGTATGGGAAACGAAACTCCGACCGACTTCGAAATCATAAAAAGGTCACTTCGTCGGACAGATTTTACGTACGTCAAATCAGGGTTAAGTAAAATCAGGGTTTAGAACGAAGTATTTCATCAAAATCCAGGTTATCCCAAAATGATTCCGTTGAATTCCATTACAGTCAGAGACGACAGCGTTGGATTTCACACCGATCTGTGAAAAAGACAACACTTTTTGACTGCCCTGTGTTATTTAATAGATCTCAGTAAGTAATCCTTGACATTTTTTGTGAGTAAAAATCCAGGAAATATAAGACTTCAAGCAAAAGTTGAGTCCCCCCTGTCTTTATGCCTTTTTAACCTTGAGCCGTAGAAGTTTGAAACAAGGATGGGTCATTCCCGATTCGTACTCTTAGATAATGTATGCTAATTTATTCATTTTTATTTTCCATACTTTGATTCCCGTTTCGTACACGGTCTTTAAGGTTGAAATTTGAGTCGAAAAAATGTGGACACCGGTATGGTGCAATTCGTATAGTATATTAACGAGAAACATTTTATAGGATCTACCAATGAAAATTATTATTTCCAACTTTAGGAATTATGATGCAACTTCAGAACGAAACGTTTCTTGATAATTTAAGATATATTTACACGAAATTTAATCAGTTTGCACGCTGATTATGTATACCAACTTTATTTTAATACCACCCACTGTTCTCCATGTTCCGCAAATAACCAAATATGAATCTGAATTTGTACAGCAGCTGATAGAACCAGTTATCCGCGCCGAAGTCATCAAAAACCTTCGTAACCCTTTTCGTCACTCCGAAATATTGTACCACCTCCCTAGCATAATCGTTGCCTGGCAGCACCCTCCTCTCTTCCGGGGGTATTGTTTACTTGCTATTTCTCTGAAAGAGCTTACGCGAATTATTATATCAGCAATTTCGTCATATGTTTACTTTGATTAGAGCTAGTCTATTCAAGTGACCTTCGTTCGGAGTTGATCAACAAGCTAATTCAGTTTCTTCGAGTACAAAGTCTAGAAAAATACCTCACGCTTAGCTTTCTTTTCACGCTAATTTGACAAGGAAAAAACTTAGCAGTAGTCTCATGGCATTTCAACGTGTAATGATAATTATGTCTTTCCGCAGGTGCTAACGCCAACAGAAAGTGGAATTTGTCTAGACCCTTTATTTACATCCTCAGTGGATAAGGTCAAGGCGATAGAATAGAATTTATTTATTTATTTGACACAGCATACACAACATAAAAGACATAATAACAACAAATAATAATAATAATAATCTCGGTACTAATCTACAACATAAATAAAGAAGATAAAAACTAAATAATTAGAAGAAAGTGACATACATCAGCAAAAATCAGCTGTTCCATACTAAAGTTCAATACCTACTTGGCTGAAATAGGAGTAGTCTTTTTAATCCCTGTATACATAAATACGATGCTCGCTCCGCTTACACGATCGCTAAGAAACCTATAAGTAGATTTAAGCAAAACCCAAATTCGTGAATATTTTTTAAGTAAAGCGTATTTTTGGCTTCAGCCTCAGCAACATCATAAACAGCCCCCTTTTATAAGCGACGCGCTCACCCTGATGAAGACTCTCGGAATGAGTCGAAACTTAGTCGGTGCCTTCCCGTATATTACAATAAGTGAAAATTCCCGTTTGACAATATGAATAACCAACATAATTTTTACTAAAAACCGGGATATTTACCATGATTCGGCACAGTTGCATGTACATACCATGATCACGGGGGAACCGTGTTCATGGTACATGCAACTGTGCCGAAATATCGGGAAACATTCAAACTCACAAATCATGGTAAATATCCCGGTTTTTAGTAAAAATTATGTTCAAAACCATGATAGTTTCAAAAGTTATGAATAACCAAGTTTATGCTTTGGAATAAAATCCCTCTTAACGTATCTCTTATATCACTTTCGTTTCTCAAATCAAGGAAATATCGAGAATTATTTTCTTCAGAAACTTCTCATAACTTTCTTTGCCAAGCAGCCAATATCAGGTTGCACAACAGCTTCAGATCCTCGCATATCTGCGTCTGCTACCTGCCGAGACGTTCCTAACTATATTTGCCGACGGAGGGCGCCACCCTCTCGAATTTTCCGCCGGCATAACTCTGTAATAGAAAGGATAGGTGCCCGGAGGCATACCTGCTAGTCTGGATGAGGGAACGTAGTTACCGACCAGAGGTATCCGAGGGCATAGTTCACCAAAGTTGATCGTTTTGTTGTTCATCTATCGATAATATTAATAAAGTAGAGGAGTTTGTTTGTTTCTTTGTTTCAAAGTCAAAGTCAAAGTTCATTTTTTAATTACTAGCTGCGCCCCGCGGTTTCACCTGCGTAAGTTTCGATTTTATACTCGTGATAACTTCGAAATTAAATATCCGATTCGAATGAATTAAAAAGTATTTTAATGCTACATAAATACTCTTGATGATAAAACTGTTTACTTGAATGAGAATGAATACTACGATATGAATGTAAGCAACTTTTGTTTCTACCGGCGATTTAATTAAATTTTAGAACACAAAACCGGCTTTTGTGACTTAACTATGATAGTTAGATATATTCCCTCGAGGACTTTTTTGTAGGTAATAATGAGTACTTTAATCATGTAGTATATATTTTTAATTATAACCAATAGTTTTCTCAGCGTGCGCTAAATAATGAATATTATAGGCAAAATTTTGCTACTTTCGGTAACATTATTGCAATTTTCTTAAGGATCTCTAATTTTTTGAAAATAATTTATAGCAAATATTACTTCCTGATAATTGGGCTTTCTATTAGTGAAAGTAAATTGTTAAAATCGGTCCAGTAGTTTCGGAGCCTATTCAGTACAAGCAAACAAACAAACAAACTTTCCTCTTTATAATATTAGTATAGAAAATCACAAGCATCACCTAAATTCACTATAGTTTTTGGTACTTAATGAATAATCTAGTTATTTGATTAAAGCACATTTTCTCATTGTCCGTTTTTTTAGGAGACCGTTATTTTTTTGTAAAATAACCGTCTATACTACTTACCTAACTATTATAACTGTCTATCACTATCTACTGTCGCCATCTTCCTGATCATGAGCTCATGACGTTTCCTCACAGCATGAGCTCATCATCGCTAATTGCTGGTAATCTCAATTGGTTAATTTACACTTTGGTACTCTACAATTAGGCGTAATTACTTGATTATTACTTTCGACTGTGGATTTTTCATCAGGTTGCCGGCATATATTCGTCGCGAATCTTTTTATTTCTTCTCTAAAATACCATACCATTTTTTTTAATAATACTTATCACGGCACCGTGATCGTCGGTTGTATTCCGCTGTTATGGTTCATACCACCTACGCAACTCTGATAAGAATATATGTATTTAACTTCTTATGAAACAGTAGTGTAAGTACTAAACTTACATAATTAGCAACAATTGCTTAATATATAGGTAAAAATACATAAAACATTGCAACAATATATTAATTAAGAAAAAAATACGGTAGGTAAGCAAGTAAATTCAGTTAGAAGAACTTTATATCCCGTGCTGATGCGAGCGAAATTTGATAACCTTTTGCCCGATTTTTTTTTGTCCTATCCAGAGTACATTTCTATACCGAAAATGAGAAAAAAAATATCTAGTACAAATACAATCTAGCCTATCATAAGCTGATTAGTATGATATAATGAAGTATAGCTAAGAATGTGACCATTAACACGTTTCTTACTGTCTCTATTTAAGACGCCTGCGTTGGATGAATTGCCCATACAAACGTAATACCATAGTCATTTGTAATTAGAGCTTATTTCCACCATATTATGTTATTATTTGCATTCGAATAGTATTTATCTACGTACCTTGCTATACATTTTTTCGAAATACTTACCTAAAATGAAATGTAAACGAATCGCATTTTGGATATTTTTACGTCATGCATGACATGTTTTCTTCTTATTTGTTTCGTATTAGAAACAACAATACCTTACGTCTCGTTTGGTTAGGTACATAGATTATATTGTCTAGTTATAGAATAACAACACAATGTGAAAAATACAACAAGTTTTCATTCATCTTTTTTGGTATTACGGAACACCACCAAATTTATAACAAATTCTGAACGGCTAATAATGCCATCGCGCAAGCACGGGCGGCCTGCCTCAGTCAAAAAGAGATAGCTATATTTTTGGAGACGCTTCGAATTTAAGTTATAGCGCTGTACGCCGGATCCTTAAGTGACACTTTAAGACACTTTGCCGGCAAGTTTGCACAAGCCTTTGCTTAGCTCAAATTATTTTGGACTCATACACTAATCTTGACCGTGCGCTTTTTAAACTAACAATGATTTGATAAACATTGTATTTGTTTATCGCTTTCCCGGAACTGTCTGATAAGGTTATCAGTAGCCGAGGCTGCCACGAGCTAGTGTTTCTGATGCTGACGTGACGTCATAACTCACTTATAAGCGGATATCCAACCGGGGTGTTATTTACTTTTTTTTATAAAACTACAGTGTCAAATAAGCATACTGCCCACCGTTGGTAAGCGGTTACCGTAACACCACAGGTATCTAACGCGCGTTGCCGAACCTAAGATATAATGTTGAAAAATCTTAAGTGTCTGTAATTTCACTCGTCAAACTGGAACACAACAATGCGAGCTGTCTGGCGGCAGACATAAATATGGTGGTAGTGGAAAGACCAAAAGAATGTTACGATATCTGTTTCATTCGAAAATGTCACCCGTATTAAACCGTTTCCGGTTCGTATGATATTTTTAAATCAGTATGAATTGTTAAAACGGATTTTAAATGGTGTAGGGTGTTGATTATGATAGTTACCGAAAACGATCGCAAGTTAATCAAATGATTGTGGATCATCATCTAGACTAGATCATCCCTAATCTCCGTCCCCGTTTTGACTTCCAATATAGAATCCTTGAGCACCAAGGCAGGTTTAGGAATAGTATATTTTGGTGCTCTGAAAATAGGTGCTATTTTTGCAAATCCTACTACTATTAATCGCGAAAGTTTGTGAGGATGGATGTTTGTTACTCTTTCACGCAAACCTACTGGTCGGATTTTGATGAAACTTTACAGTAATATAGCTTATACATCAGAATAACACATAGGCTACTTTTTATCCTCTGTGACAACCTCTGTGGCGCAGTGGGCGAAGGCCCGACTGAGACGCAGATGGTTGCGGGTTCGATTCGCATAGCGGGAGAAATGTAAGATCTACAAATATTTGTCTCGGGTCTGGGTGTTTTCTATGTATAATATGTATGTATTTACAAAAAAAAGTACATAATAGTATATCAGTCATGTATTTCCCATAATACATGTTCTACTTAGTTTGGGGCTAGATGATGCTGTGTGAAAAATGTCCAGTAACTTATTTTTTTAACGTGATACCACGCGGGTGAAGCCGTGAGCAGAAGCTAGTACTGTTATAAACGCGAAAGTTTGTGGATGTTATATTATTACACTTAGTCTTGTCTGACCCTACACTAACATCCCCCGTGGGTTATCAGGACTAATGAATGGTGTGGTACCATACCACCCAGACCCGGAACTAATATCTGCTGAACATGCAAACATTTGTCCCGTAGCGGGAATCGAACTCGCTTGCATTGCAGGCTTCTCGTCCGCCGCGCCATGGTCGTCAAACTACACAAACATGTTACTAGTAAAGTATTTTATCTGTAGTATAGTTGGTAAAGTCTAGGTAGGTACCTATAGCCGTCTATGAACGAGAAACAAGCGAAAGTCCCTCGCTACTACGCCATCATTTCTACGCACTCCACTCTACCGCAATGTACCGTTTGCAAAAACAACAACAACAATAAAAAACAAACAAACACGCTCACAAATGTACTACCCAAGATGGAGATCCTCAGATCCATACTCAGTATGCAAAACTGTGAAAGAATACCAAGTAATAAATATACATGAGATAAACACTAGCTTCTGCCCACGGCTTCGCACGTGTGGTATCCAGATAAAAAGTAGCCTATGTGTTATTTTGATGTATAAGCTATATTACTGTAAAGTTACAACAAAATCCGTTCAGTAGTTTTTGCGTGGAAGAGTAAAAAACATCCTCACAAACCTTCACGTTTATAATATTAGTAGGATTATATTTGGTACATGCCCGCGTTTTGAATAGTAATTAGTATTCCTCGTGGCTAAAATTAGTAGATAAAATTTCGAAAAAAGATATGAGACAGAAAAGCAAGTTTAAATATGTAGTAAGAGTAGGTAAAACAGGAAAGTGGAATTGGGCAGGTCACATAGCAAGAGCCAGCAATGAGAAATGGAGTAGCATACCGAGAGCGTGGTGCCCAAAATATACTAAAAGAAGAGGCAGACCTGCTCTCAAACAGCAAAAAATAAGAAAGAATGGAAAAAGAAGGGGGAGGCCTTTGCCCAGCAGTGGGATGAACTTTAAAAATTAAGGTTTGTTTCGTTTCCATAATCACAAATTCAACGATATCGATGTTCTTGTATCTCTGGCTTCACCAACAGTATCGAGACGCCAGTTTTTTGATTGTCATGCACGGACATAAACGTCAAAGGTCAGAGTGACAGTCGTTCGCTACTGTGGACAGAAAACGCACGCACGCGTTCTCTTATCGTGAAAGCCCGCCAAAAAGGGCTTTTCCAATCGCGTGTGATCATCACCCTAAAACTCTTACTTCAATCCCATCAGCACCAAGCTCAAGGACTATAAAAAAGTGGAAACTCATCGGCTAGTGTGGGTCGCAGTCTGAGGTATGTACGTTGCATATATCTTTACTGTTGTCTGCCTAGATCTTGAACATCATTTATTTAGTCAAATCGTCAGGCCAGGATCTGGTCTTCCCAGTGTAGCAGAAAGCCATCTCGGCGGATGCGTATGCTACAAGGTTAAACTATTATTTAAGGCTTTAATAAATAAATAAATACCTCGTGACATGTTGCTAGTCCATCGCCGTTTATTCGAACACTAACCGATGTCACGTGCCTTAGAATCTTTTGTTTTAGGGCATGCCGGTTTCCTCACGATATTTTCCTTCACCGCGATACATGTGTGAAGCGCACATAATTTGAAAAAATAATTGGTTCACGACCGGTTTTGAGCCTAAGATCTTCAGATTAAACGTACAGTAGGCAACTTTTTTTAGCAATATCATCAATGGAAATAAATCTTATAAATTATTGTTCGAAATTGCACAATCCCGGCTTAATTTGATAGCTTGTTCTGAGTGATATTATTCTGTCGTCTTACTTCCGAACTTTACAAAGTTCTTTGAGTGGGCAGAAATCAGGTATTTATTGAACGGTAGGTACGTATTTTTATAAAAAGATCTTAAACAAAATGTAACTAAGGCTTTTATGTCCCTTTAAACTTTGCCACTTATTTTTTACTTTCTTGCGAAACTCTTTTAAGTTTTTATGGAGTCTGTTTTGATATCGGTACCGTCTGGCAGACTAGTTTTTCACGAGATCAGAGTGGGATTATACATAATTGTGTGTATTTAGGGTTTCCTGTACCTACCTCTGTGATGCCATGCAACCCTGGTACTCCAACGTAATTATATCTGAGGGAGACTCCCCCCTCCGAACGAAAATAATGATGTTATTTAATTTCTAGGCATTAGAGGGAAAGGTTTAATAGTAGATACTAAGTATTATGGTAAGGTGTACTAACTAGGCAAGGTAAGCTCTATTATTGTAATTAATTTAATCAATCTACACTGATATTATAAAAAGGTGAAGTTTGTTAGTTTGGATGTAGGAAGTGATCTCGGAGTCTACACAAACGGTTTAAAAAAAATCACCAATTTTTAGAATGGAATTCATCTCGTTAAATAAAATGAAAAGGCTTTTCGTGGCCAATTTTTCAACGTAGTCGGCGAAAAAACGGTCAAGCTAATGCATTTCTTACGAACGCTACTTTAAGTGTAAGAGTTTTTTTTATCCGTGTACCACGCGGGCGAAGCTGTTCGCAGTAGCTAGTAAGTAATAAATAGTATTTGCTCTAGAAATATAGAATATATCATGGCGATTCATCTATATTTGGGGTGCGTGATTATGTATGGGAATCAAACTATGAGTGAAATCAACACTTTCCTACAATGGAAAGTACAGGTTCGATTCCTGCGAGTAAGTAAGTTAATCTACTACTAACCTTGTTAGGTTCCTCTAAAATATATACTTTCGTCAAAAGTTTTATTTGCATCGTATTAATTGCTCCAGACGTGGAATTAGGGTTGCCAAGTTCAAGAAAATTTAAAAAGATTTGACAGTGATCCGAAAAGGATGGATTCGGGCACTGCATGCTGTGAGGTAGGAAGCAAAGCCCCCTACTGAATGCTGACCGCAAAGGGGAGTGATACAGGGAGCGCGTCTGTAGCCCGGTTTGTACCTGTGTTCTATAACAGTGTTGATTTGTAAAGTACTAGTCCTTCTACTAATATTATTGATTTTAATTCAATTTAATGGCCATTTTATAGAATGTTTTTTTTTTAGATTTATTAACATGATAATTAAATACTAATGCTAGGTTAAGAATATTGTTAACAAAATGACCAAATGATGATTTGAGAATAGAAACGTATGAATAACAGTAAATGCGAAAGATTGAATATTTGTTGCTAATTAATTATTGTCGTGACCGATTTTGATGAAATTCTGAATTATAGGTATAATTTATGACCTATGATAATACAAGTTACTTTTTATACGGGTACATATTTAAAGTTGTGGGAAGAAGCTAGTGGATTATAAGTTAGAGTAGATATTCAACAATTAGAAATGGGATCATTATTTTAAATTATTTAATCGATTCGATAAATCTCTGAAATAGTTACTTACATAACAATTCGGTCCCAGTTTATTTACAAAAACTTTAAAATCTATTGAAATCATCGTGAACATTAACCAACTCGTTCAATTTAATTAATAAATAACAAACGTTTGGTTTATTAAGGAATCGTAACCTGAGCTTGATTTTGATTCATAAACTGTCTCGGTTTGGATAGGAGCTTCGATAAGGCGGCCTTCGCAGTCACCGGCAAAAAATACAATGCCATTATTCGTGGGAGGACAAAAAACCTATCGAGGCATGGGAAGTGAGAATACAGCCGAAGGACGAGTGATGCCCTTTTATCGTACACAACATCGATAAAAATGTTTACCGATTTATCTTATCGATACAAGACCCACTCTGTTAACTATGATATAAACAGTTATGAAATTTATGAACAGTGACGCCCGAAGCGTGGGATGTTTTGTAAATAAATTTATTCATTCACTGAATTCATTTGCATGCGAAATTCCGAGTGTGATTGGGAAGTCTTGGTTGTCTTGTTGGGTCGCTCTATTTGTAGACGACGTTTTCTGCTTTTCTGAGTAATTATTGTGAATTTATTTCTTAGCATTTCTACCTCAAGTTTATATTTTAATGAACCTCTTTGATTTTATTTGCACCAGTCTAACAAGTCTTGATTTAATTTTTATACACTTTTTAAATTCATAAATTTAAAAATTCACTCAATTTATTACTACTTAATATGCTGATCCAAAGTTTTATCTTAAGCTTTTGATTACTAATTATGTATATTTACATATATCCCACAGCAGATTTTCTGTCACAGTGAAATAATATTTTTTCTGAAGGTTTTATGATTGTGGTTTTTTTACCAAGAGCTCCAGGTAATATTTTACCAAATTATTTTCTATACCAGAAACTTAATAAAATTTAAAACGTTGATATACTGTTTATTTTACAGTGAATTTCTTGATTGTTCGTAGATACTATCGCATCTTGTGTGTCGAATAAACTTGTAAGCGTTATGCACCTTAAGTGGTTACTGTCGAACCTCTACTGTCTATGCTCTCTCCGTTGATTGTGCTAGATCGTTGTCTATTTAGACGTTAACGCCACAGCAAATCCGTTTTCTTTATCATATGTAGTTCTATCGCAGTTGAAGTTCAATTAAGTAGAATATTGCATGCGCTCACAGATTCTAAATTAGATTTTCCAGCAGGCTTAGCATGTGTATACTAAGACAATTTTTTTGTCGACGGAAGTTAAAATATTGTTTTCTGTTTCTCCATTCCGTCACAAAAAGATAGTGAAACGGAAGTAATGTTTTTTGCTTTCTCTACATTCGGCAAACCCTTGTCTCGGGAGCTGGGAGCTCAATCGCTCATAATTGTTGCACTAAGTGTTACGAATTCAGAACTAGAAGTCGATTAGAACGCGCTACAGGCCCGCAGATACAAACATTTGTCCCGCAGCGGGAATCAAACCCTCAACCTTCTGCATTTCAGGCGGGCCTTCGCAAACTGCGCCACAAAGGTCGTCAATTACTTAATCCTATAATACCACTAAACTCGGGATTCTTACCATGTTTTGTGGATACTATAGTAATTGAATTTTTTGAACAATCGACACCTTCCCATCCCTACAGTTTTTTGCTGTCCCGGGCGCTACCTCGCCGATGCCGATGCCGCCGTGAGCTTAGGTAGAAGTTTCCGAGAAGTGCGCCACTCGATACACACAAGACACTAAACCTTCCAACTGGAGGTGTTATCGTATTTTTTATTATAATTTGTAAAGTGATTTCGAACTGCTGCGATTACGATTATACCACAAACATTAGAAGCAGTATCCTTTTGACGTCTCGTTGACCGTTTAGAGGTCCTTCCTCATAGCACCGTCCGCGACCTATCCTACTTCCTACTACTATCATAAACGCGAAAATTTGTGAGGATGGATATTTATTACTCTTTCACGCAAAAACTGCTGAACGGATTTCGATGAAACTTTACAGTAACATAGCTTATACATCAGAATAACACATAGGCTACTTTTTATCCGGCTACAACGCGGGCTAAGCCGTGGGCAGAAGCAAGTCCAACTATAATATTATAAACGCGAAAGTTTGTGAGGATGGATATTTGTTACTCTTTCACGCAAAAACTACTGAACGGATTTCGATAAAACTTTACAGTAACATAGCTTATACATCAGAATAACACATAGGCTACTTTTTATCCGGCTGCAACGCGGGCTAAGCCGTGGGCAGAAGCTAGTCCTACTATAATATTATAAACGCGAAAATTTGTGAGGATGGATATTTGTTCCTCTTTCACGCAAAAACTACTGAACAGATTTTGATGAAACTTTACAGTAATATAGCTTATACATCAGGATAACACATAGGCTACTTTTCATCTGGGTACCACGCGGGCAAAGTCGGCAGAAGCTAGTTATTATATAATAGATTAACGTGAAAGACTGATCGTTTCGGACAAAACATTTGTTACATTATAATATTTCGGATGAAACAGAAATGAATTATTCGGACACGATATTATTTAATGTTTAACAATACAAAAGAAATATGGCGACATATGGTGGATTATGCCGGCTTGTTATATGATCAAATCTATATTTGTATATCAACACTTTGCGAAAAGTTTAAAGAAATAAATATAATGACATTCCATTGTCAATACATTTATGAAAATCTGATGTATGTTCACAAAAATATTAATTTGTTTAAGAAAAAAAGCGATAATCACAATGTTAATACTAGAAATAAAGATAAACTCGCTGTTGGCACTTGTAGACTCCATAAAGTTGGTAAATCGTTTAAAGGGCACGGTGTACGCTTTTATAACAAACTCCCAAGAGATATACAAAAATTATCAATTAACAAATTTAAAAACGTAATTAAACAAAAGCTTTATAAAAAGGCATACTATAAAATATCTGATTATTTAGATGACAAAAACTCTTGGGATTGAAAATGCTCCAACTCGAACCTATTGTTTTGTAAAAGGATCATTAAAAAGAATAACCAGCCTTGTTTTCTTGCCTTTCTTTCCTGGCTTGGTCGCGGAGGAACAGGCACCTAGATAAAAACCGACGTTTCAAAGTGGTCCTTGTGATTTTATTGAATAAATGAATTTTGACTTTGACTTTGACTTTGAACAGGGTTGTGGGGTTCCTACTGTGGTCGTTCAAGGAAACTCCTGGTTCTCGTTCAAGTGGACTGTATTTATTTATTACTGCTTACTTGGTTACAAATTGTTCTATATGATCCTAGTTCAATGGATCTCGTCCTATAGAATTACGATCTGTTGATCCTTGTTCGGTAGATTTTTTAATCAATGAAATTGTTCCTATTTATATTAGAAAAATAGTTGTTCACTTAGACGCTAACGCAACAAGCGCGTTTGACAAATATCTAACATTATTGTTCCGCTAGGTGCTAACGCAACAAGCGCGTTTCTATTTACAAACTATGCTATTATTTACAGGCTACTTCGTCCACCACAAGGGTTATTAGAATTAAGTTATTGTTGCATAAAATCATGACAATGACATTACGGACGGTCACGAATGCTGTTAATAAACATCACAATACATTCTCATTTTAATAATACCAATAAATATAATTGTTCCTTTACCTAACCCAATAACAACAGCACATACTGGTTAGGGATACTACGAACAAGGGGGCTGCCCTTCACACTCGATACAATCTCAATTCAATATTAATTCTATTCAGTTTCAAATGCAATCCTCTAGTTTCGTTCTTTTTTCAAAATTTTGCAGCCTTTTATATTTTCACCGCTTTAATCTTCTTCTTTCCAATCTTGAATGTCAACGTCAAGATCGCGTCAAAAGTATCTACCTTACCTGCCAATCAAATCAAAATATATTTATTTGGATTAGAAAAAAAGTACAATAACTCCAAAAGAACGGTTATATTAACCGCAGAAGATGAAGAAACTGTGTCGAAAATATTAGCGTACACCTTCGAAAAGACCAAACAAATAATAATTTACGGTAAGTACTTAATTACAAATACCTACCTAGATAGGAATATAAAAAAATCGATTTCATTGAGTTCCATAAATTTCCATCAAATACTTATTCCAATCGTGCGCTAGTGGATTTGAGTGGATCAAATTGCACGAATTCGATCCCGATCCCAAATCGCGATTCGAGTGAATCGAGTGTCAATGGTAACCCACCTGATGTCAGACGTGCATTTTGGGACCGCGTCACGTCAGATCGATGCTTGATCTGCATTTTTTATGGAAATCGCCCTCGGCGTTTCAAGTACCTACATCCCCTACAGGCATCGGGAAACAACTACATCATAAACTAATATCGACTACACAACCGTATTAGTATAATCGATGAGCTCTGTGGCGCAGCGGGCGAAGACGCAGAAGGTTGCGGGTTCGATTCCCGCCGCGGGATAAATGTTTTTATCTGCAAATATTTGTCTCGGTATCTGGGTGTTTTCTATGTATAATATGTATGTATTTAAAAATATATATATTATGTAGTATATCAGTCATGTAGTTCCCATAACACAAGCTCTGCTTACTTTGGGGCTAGATGATGCTGTGTGAAAATGTCTAGCATTATTTATTTATTTATTTAATCAGAAAAAAATACGGTTTTACGTATATAAATTTGTCTTTTATAAAAAGTTTAGAAAAACCTAAGCGAAAACTCTTTAAACGAATGCCGCAAATCAAATTTTGCTAGAGATGGGGACATAAGTTCATATCATCGTTAAGTTCCGAAAAGGTTTCTTTTTAATATCTGCAGCTGAATGCAGGTCAAACATTCATATACATTATTAATACACTACGGCCGTTTTTACAGTCTCATAAAATCCTGTTCATCCAAAGGTTGTCTAGAAGAGATTGCTTCTAAGCGATAAGACCGCTCATTGTACTTTCAGTTCTGTAGTTTTGTTAAGTTGTATGTATTTTTCTTACAATGAAGTATTTTTATTCATTCATTCCTTATGTGGTTATTAGGTATTAACAATCTTTGTTCCATAACTTTTCAAAGTTCTAATAAAAATCAAACTTAGATACTTAGATAGCTTCTGCCAATGGCTTCACCCGCGTGGTACCCGGATAAATAGTAGCCTATGTGTTACTCTGATGCATAAGCTATATTACTGTAAAGTTTCATCAAAATCCGTTCAGTAGTTTTTGCGTGAAAGAGTTACAAACATCCATCCTCACAAACTTTCGTGTTTATAATAGTAGGAGGATGTTAAGTAATAATTATTTGTCTATGTTAAAGTCTGTGGATTTTCAGCACAAATAAAATTAAATAAATAACACGCTCACGACTATAATCCCCATGATGGACATCCTCAGATCTATACTCGGTACGTGAGTAGGCTTGATGAAAATCCTTGTGGTTACTTATCAAGTAGGGGATAGTCAGATGCACGTACAAGCAGTATATTTGGCTAATGTCCACGTTCAGCAAATTAGTTAGCATTTGGCATGACATATTGCAAGCCAAGCGCTTCAACAAGCGCTTGTGCTAGACATATGTTTGGTTAGGAAATTGAAGACATGCCTTTCAATTTCCTTGAGCACACTATAATACGTAAAAAATCTTAAATTTTTATTTGTAGACTAAGTTGCCAGCGGCTTTGCAAACGTGTTTAAAAAAAACGAGACTCCCACACAAAATTTCTTCCCCCGTTTTCCCCCTTAAAATGTGGAAATCCGAAAACCCTAAAACA
The DNA here is from genome assembly GCA_958496245.1 of Perizoma flavofasciatum. Lineage (NCBI taxonomy): Eukaryota > Metazoa > Arthropoda > Insecta > Lepidoptera > Geometridae > Perizoma > Perizoma flavofasciatum. The sequence goes on along the minus strand of OY292430.1, from coordinate 1,121,070 downwards.
CATCATTAATTATTTATGTTCAGTAGCTGTATTTCAAATTTTCATGTACACACATTAAAAAAATAACGATACAAACTCGCCCTTAAAATGTGAAATCCAAAAACCCTAAAACACATCATTAATTATTTATGTTCAGTAGCTGTATTTCAAATTTTCATGTTTCTTGTACAAAGAACAAAGACTTTCATACAAAGTTCCTACCCCACCCTTAAAGGGTGGAAGATGGAGGTTGGATGGAGGAACTTTACGAAAATTTCCAAAAATCCATTCTTCCCTTACGTTATAAAATAAACCTATGTTCCAAATTTCAGCTTTCTAGACTTAGTTATTTTGGCTGTGCGTTAATCAATCAGTCAGTCAGGACAAACGATCTTATAAGTTCAGATTACATTATATTCATAACCAAAGTTAAGATAGTTTCTCAAGTTAAAATTAACATTGTTCGAACAGAAATTATATTTCTTCCAGATACAGATCAACTCGTGCCCCAGCAAGCTCTAACCCACCGAAGCGTTTTCGAGCGAGGTTTCGGCATGGAACTAAATTATAGGATGACGGCACGACACGTGAAGCTCATATTTTTATCTGCAGTCATCCAATTGAAAGTCTGCAATGGCGTTGCGGTTTCAACAATTTTTATTCCCGCTCGTGTGGTCACTGTTTAATGGCTTCCCACCTCACTCTGCATACGACTGGGATTAACGAGCTATCTGTTTTTAGACAGCTTTATTAGTCTTTTAGTTTTTTCAACAGCGAAACTAAATAAATCATTTTCTTAGTTACCGTAAACTTTCAAATGATCATTTGTGTGCTCACACCACGATTGTATTCCTGATTAACATCCCCAGATTCATACTCAGTTAAGTACCCTGAGAATAGTTGCACGTATCTAACCTTGCATTGAAGTTAAAATTTCACGTACCAAACCTAAAACTAATAAGGTTTCCGCGATGTTTTTGAAATTATTCCAGAAAGTGAGTGGACAGTTCTAAGCCGACATGGCATTCTAAGAAGCAATGGACGTCTACCAATTGATGAGAGGAGGTATAGTAGCGAGAGATAATCGTCTTGGTGAATACTTTTTTATTGTAACTATCTACACTAATATTATAAGTAGAAGGTATTGTAAAAACAGGAATTTTCCCCCCGCGTCGCGCCTTGCACTACGTGCGTGCATGTAGTGCACGACGCGACGCGGAGAGAGAAAGTCGCGACCACTCATCCTGATGAAGACTCTCGGAATGAGTCGAAACTTAGTCGGTGCCTTCACCGATAGTGCAGTACGTGAAAATTCCCGTTTTTACAATATGAATAGTCAAGTTCACGATAGTTTTTCGAATAAAGTAGGAGGTAATCTACGAAACTACTCATCACTACTCACTCTTCTCACCAATATTTAGAACTTTCTATCCGGGTACCACACGAGCGAAGCCGTGGTACCCATTAGCCTATGTGTTATTCTGATGTATAAGCTATATCACTCAAAGAAATTTCTAAACGGGGCGACAAAAAACCCTTAACAGATGGGAGCCGTCTAAAGGACTTGAACACCGTGACAGAGCAAATTTAAACGCTTGCAAAACTCACCGACAAGGGAATATAGACACTATATATTGTCGCCCCGTATTAGCGCTTCTGACTTTGTCTTATCGCAAAAATTGTTGACATGACAATGTAATAAGATAGGCAATATACGTTTTGGTGATTCCCTACGTATAAGGTGATATTTCCCTATCACAAAGGTATACTGTCCCCAGGTTTAAGGTGTATTATCACTTCGACAATGTACCTCTGCCCCTTCGTTTGGTGCAGTTGTGCCTTTGTCCCTACATCTAAGGTGATATGCCCCTATTACAAAGGATTACTGACCTCACGTTAAAGGTGTATTATCAGTTCGACAATGTACCTCTGCCCCTTTGTTTGGTGCAGTTGTGCCTTTGTCCCTACGTCTAAGGTGATATGCCCCTATGACAAAGGTACACTGTCCCCATGTTTAAGGTGTATTGCCACTTCGCCAATGTTCCTCGGTCCCTACGTTTGGTGCAGTTATACCTTTGTTCCTACGTCTAAGGTGTTATGTCCCTACCACAAAGGTACACTGTCCCCATGTTTAAGGTGTATTGTCACTTCGACAATGTTCCTCGGTCCCTACGTTTGGTGCAGTTATACCTTTGTTCCTACGTCTAAGGTGTTATGTCCCTACCACAAAGGTACACTGTCCCCATGTTTAAGGTGTATTGTCACTTCGACAATGTTCCTCGGTCCCTACGTTTGGTGCAGTTATACCTTTGTTCCTACGTCTAAGGTGTTATGTCCCTACCACAAAGGTACACTGTCCCCATGTTTAAGGTGTATTGTCACTTCGACAATGTTCCTCGGTCCCTACGTTTGGTGCAGTTATACCTTTGTTCCTACGTCTTAGGTATTATGTCCCTACCACAAAGGTTCCTTGTTACTGCGTTTCCCCAAACTTTGCCGTGACGACAGCGTTAATGAGACCCTTGGAGTACGCAGGTGTAAATACGCCAAACTCCACTTTGAAGCTGCTACTGGTTAAACACACAATATGCAACTTAGCAAAGAACTTTTAAGAGGAGTATGGCTCTTAGCACCTGCAAAACCTGCGTGCGCACTCCAGGAGATCGTATTGACATTGTATCGCCATCGCCACTATAGTTCAGAGATCGCAGACCTGCAAAATAAATAAAAACCACAGAGACTATTTAAATAAAATTGTATTAAAGAAATATCGTTATTGGTTTTTAGAGGTACCTAAACGCGCACTTGGCCGTACCCAGATATATATTATCATACAAATAATTATAAAATATGGTCATCATAATATTAATATTAAAAAATATGTGATCGTACATAACGCAAAATAAAGATCGTTATAGAATGAGTAATTTTAACAACATTTTAAATGTAATATATCAAAAAAACACACTAAACACATTGTGATTCATACTATAAAAAAAATATTACAATAAAGTTATTTAATTTAAATAGTACAAAACATTATCAGTTCGTAAAAAATGTGATGACAAGACCTTATGGAGTCCGTCGTGAAGGTCGACAATCCGTAAATAGGAAAGTGAGTATTATTATTTTACGATCTAGAAAAATCAAACTTAAAATCTAAATAATATTAGTGAAAGATTTTTTGCGATAGCTCAAAAACTGAATTAGATAGATCGATAAGTCTTGTGGATCTGTGATAGTCAGGAGTATATCTCCTTAATTACAAATTGTCATCTCAAGAGCAAAGATTGCAAGGTGTCGTCACGCGTCGAGCGGCCAAGCTCGCGCTGAATCTAAAGCTTCTAAGTTTTAAAAAGTCGTAGAAAATATTAACTGCACTAGTTTTTCGCTCTCTGGGAAAGAGAGGACGACCCTGTTTTTGCAACAACGCTTTTCCAAAAGTCATGTACTCTAGAAGGTGTTTAAGCGGTTTCTTGTCTTCCAGAGAGCCAATTTCTTGAACAAACTGCCACTCTTCTTGTACCCAATCCTGAAAAATAATTACAGTTGAAACATGGATCAGATATAAGCAAAGATAAAAAACCGGACAAGTGCTATCTGACTCGCACACCGAGTTCCGTACAAGGATTTGGACACCAAAAAAAACAAAACAAGACCTCGAAGAGATACGTCTCATAATTATTTATATCGATATACGTCACGGTGTCAACAGTCACCGTAAAAAATAAGTTTTATGTGATATAACTGCAAATTTACGATTGTCGCATTTTTTCTGTACTTTTGCTGTGAGACCTTGCTGAGGCTTTCCAGCAAGAACTCAAACCTTTAGGGTACCCCTATAGGTTTTGAGGTATTCCACTCCCCCTGTGGGGCGCCGGGGAACACGAGCCTCATCTATCAATAAATACTTTTAGGCCCATACAACTCTCTATGAACCCACCTAAAATAATTTTGCTTACCATCAGCGAGTTCTGTACGCCGCCACCTACGATCATTAATGGTGTACTCCCACGAGTAACGCTTTACGCTTTGCAGTTCAGCCAATTGATTGGAGCTCAGGCTTCCTACGTTCAGATCAGGTAAAGGCGGAGGAGTGGTGGACCCTGATCGACCGAAGCATCCATCCTGATAGACAATATTTTTTTAAGAATTCATTTTATTTATTAATATCTGATTAATTTATTTGAAGGCGATTCCTCGTGCTACCCAGCGCCCCCAAATAAAAATTTATTTGGTTGAAAGGCAAATTGTAAAAAAAATCCAATCAACCTCAGTAAACACCTTCATAATCGTCAATGTTTTTTTTACAGTAACTGCCAAACGTTTGCCAATAGTGGTCATTTGTATTAAAAATTTGCCTTTAAACACGAAAAAACAAAAATTATGTCGGATGGGGCCGCTAGAAAGCACGAGGATGCGCCTTAAGTACATAATATAGATTAGGAGCGACCTAAAAATGGCTTTTTTTAGAATATCCCAAAAACTAAGCACCTCTGGGGGGAAGTGGTACCGGGACACAGAACCCCCCCCCCAGAGTTGCTTCATTTCAGACTGATGTTGCATAGGTAAATCAATTTAAGCAAGGCAGAAGCAACAAACCTTTTGTGATTCTATAGCGCTTCTAAGTTTAATTCTGTCTATCAAGCGGGTTGCAAGACACTTGAGTTCATCTTCATTTGCAATTAGTAAATATTTTAGTTCCATCCCCTCATCTGCGAATTAGTAAAAAAGTTTATTGTTAACAGGTATAACAAAGTTTTTTATTATTATTAAATGGGCTTGTGTTTAATTACCGAATAAGCAGGCTCCTCACAAGCAGATTTTCATCAAATATTAAACTAGCTATCGATTAAAAAAAACACATACAGATCAGTCCACCACCAGTTTTAAAACTACTTATGAAGCCACAAACATACACAGAAACATAGACACAAAAAGGCTTCAAACTTAGGACACTCCCCTCTTTTGTATCGGGGCTAAAATAACTAGTAGTTGGCCCCGAACGTAGACCTCGCATTTGGGGCTCCATAGGTCGAAAACCCCTTTACCGATCAAGCTCATGTTTCAACTTAAAAATTCTATTATGTAACATAACCTACCTACCATTCGAGTTTCATCAAGATTGGATCAACAGTTCGGCAGTTATCGTTGAACAAACACATATACCTACATACAAGTAAACGCCGGTTTGTACAAGTAGACACTGAGACCTCGCTTCACTTGGCCAAAAATCACAAAGTAAATACATACCTACTATGTACTAGGTACACGTTTTACATAAAGGTTGACTTTGAATCCATGCGGCACGCGGCAGCGGCAGCTGAAACTGCCAAGCGACAATTGATCGAACTAATTACGCGACGCGCGGTAAGAAATGATCCTGTCTGATTGGCAGAAGACGTAGTATCGTCTTCCCTCTGCACGGCAGCTGACCACAAACAAATATGAAACTAACAGCATCCTAATAGGTAGTCAGTGAAGCTAACTCTTCAACTAAGGCATGCTTTGAAAGCTCGAGCTGCACGTGCAGCGCGGCAAGTGCAGCTGCCGCTCCCGTGTGTCAACCATAATCAAACACCCACAACCGAAAACAAGTAATAAATGGAAACCAAGCTTATGTGAATAGGTAATAATTAGGTCAACCAAGTAAAATAAAATTATCGTTACAAAGTTTAAATCCTGTAAGGGATAGCTATGGTACTTACCAGTGAAATGTTGGTAAAGGTGTTCCAAACCGGCTTTTTTCAAAAATAATTGTAGGTCCTGGTTCGGCATAGCGACACGGTTGCTTCGTTTCACTGTTGATTTGATGATTTTTTCGAAAACATGCGGAATTGCGGATGCAGCGCTCGCGTGTCCGTTCCGATTTGAAGTGGATTGCGCAGCGGTCCACAGACTAGTTAGGGAAACTACGTATCACCGGCCGGCGCAGGCGACGAAATAATACGAATACTCTGTAGTCTTTGAACAATACGACAAAGAAACTTTGTCATGTGCTCAATGTTGCCAGCCGACTTGAACTCAGTCACAAAATGCATATTATAACGCTGCGTTGTATTATAAAAATAAGACAAAGGCCTTTGTGAAATATTGTTTAGGTAATTGAGGGTGATAGGTAAAGCTAAACACTGGCGTACAGTGGTTCCATTTCAAAAATAGGGTCGGAAATCGTTATTTCGTTGTGATTTATTTTATAGGATATCTCTCCACTAGGTACACGTAAGATTTGGAAGTCTGTTGTCTGCTGTAGTCCGTTCTTTCATGACTTTTAATGAACAATCACAGCCTATTAGGTACCTGAATGAATAATTTGTTGTAATCTCTTTCTTATGACTAGTCCCTTAGCAAAGTTAGTGTATTTGTACTGAATGTGTTTGGGCACAGATATAAGAATACCTATCTACTAGGTTTGGGTATTAGACTCTTGAAAATAATAACAACAGACTTAAAACTTATCCCTTTACCACTAATCCCTTAGCTACCTACAAACATATTTTTACCTGCACTACTGAATGTATCATAAACACATCTAAAACTGTTCTTCTCAGAGCTACCCTACCTCTTGTTTTTGACAACAATCAAACATGTAACATTCCAAACAACCTAGGTACACGAATTATAAAGATCGTCACACGATGTGACTTCGTAAAGTGCGCATACCTCAGCAATAATCTTAAAAATGGCAGAATATAATAACGAAAGCCTACATTTTATGTTCATTTCCTCCATTCCTCGCAAAGACGATTAAAATAAACTGCAGTGCACGAAAACGCATAAAATTATTTTATGAAATAAGAAAGTATCGCAGAAACAGCTAAAAAAAATTTAAAAATGAAGTCCCCAGGTTATCGAACTTAAATTAATATTAAATTTTTTTTCCTTCTCAAGTACCTACTTACCTACTTTTATGATATAGGAATCAAACCTTATTTAGGTTGTTATTAATTTCAATTTGAAGATAGTATCTATATGTACCTAGGTAGGTACCTAAGTATCTAACTTTACCTAGGTATCTTGCTATGCTAAGTAGGAAGATACAGGTAGGTAGGTTTTGAAGTAGGTAGAGGTAGGTTATTGGCGGAGGTACCTACCTATACATATACCTAACCCAGTTATTCATCACTTAAGTATACTTTCGCGATTAGAACACCATAGGTAGGTAATTATCGTTTTATATTATTATAGTGGTGTGAGCAGAAGATGGGCAAACGAGGTAAGTAGACAGCCTGCATTCCTACCTTATGTAAGGGGGTAATGGACACAATTCGGGTAATGCAATATGGTTAAATAGTTGTTAATTAAGTAGATTGGCAAAGCAGCTGCGAACGCTAAAGCATGTCATACCTACCTGGTGAGTAGGTATATAATGGACTGCAGTTGTGGCCATTCCTATATCGGGCAAACTAATCGGACATTAGCTGAACGTGTCAAAGAACAGATTGCTGCAGTGAAAAATCACCAGGTTTAACAAATTAGCGATAGCGGACCAAATACCTAGTAGATTAATAATTGAATTGAACTTGACTATCCCAAAGTTCTATCCAATTAACACCATTTCTACAAGATAATTATTCACAGAATAATTTGAGATCGCAGTGCTTTAACTTCAATCGTGAGGATGGTTTTAGACTTTCTTCGGCATGGGATACCATCGTTAGTAGGTGATCGCGTTGCGGTTCATCATCTCATTACGTCATATCGTAGATACAGTTAGTGTGGTGTGTGAACTAGGTACATTGAACGGACATTTCGGGTTCACGCACCGCCGTTGTCTGTCCAGGACCTATGCCGGCCTGAGGCCTTAGTCTGAGTTCTTGGTGAGCATGACACCGTGTATCGGTCACCGTATATTCAAATAGGTAGGTAGGTAAGTCTAAAGAAATAAGGTTCAACATAAGATTGTCAAAAGGTCGCAAGCGACGCTGTTTCTTTTTTTTGGCTGTTATTTTGAACCTTATTTCATTGGACATATTAGAATAGTGCATACGTATGTATGTACTCGACCTACCTCCCTACAAATAATTAGCGATAAGATCGTTGTTTCAAATCTTTCAAATAAAACTTCATTTGAAATAACATCGATACCTACATACATTTAGGTAGGTAGGTACGTAGGTACATATTTATCACTGACTCTGCCTCGAAGAGCTTATTAAGACGTCCTGGTTATTGTCAAGTTGGTAGTGTGGTGTCGTTAAGTTTCACCAATCCGCACTGGAGCAGCAGAGCACTAAAGTAGGTATCCAAAGCTGGAGGCCTCTGCCCAACAGCGAGACGTTAGGTAATATCTAGGCAGTTGTTGTTGTTGTTGGTACGTCAGGTAAATCAGCCTTAGGTATAGTGAAAGTTTTTTTTATTTGGGAAGTTATAGGTAGGTAAATATCCTCAGTATGAAATAAGTAGGTAAGTAGGTAGGTACCTACTTACCTACTTATAGACGTTTATATCTATATAATCATGTCGATTATTTATACATGATGATCTTATGATAGGTGCCTACATTACCTTTGACTAAGCATAAAATAATTTGGACAAAGGAATTTCAGAAATTACAAATCTTTTATATCCTTACTAAATTGTTTATACGCAGGCACTTACCAAATTAATGAAGTAACAGAATTATTTAGTATGATAAATGTCATGAGCTACTTCGTTAATTTACCATTGTACCTGCGTCGAAACAATAAAGAAAAGGTCGTTCAAGTTGCTAAATTCGTTTGTCGAAATATTATGTGCTTCTGTTTAAACCGTTCGTTTAGTCTAAACACACATTCGCATTAACGTATTGTATAACTTCCTAAGTCGTAGTGACTAAAACAAAATAGAACTAGACACTACGTACACAGGAAAGTAGTTGCAATAAAAAAAACACTTTTCATTATAAATACTCTGTTGCGGAGTCTATGTCTACCAAAACGCACGGCTTAAAAACTACGTCAAAAGCTCAAAATAAAATTCGACAAAGGAATTTTGTCAGTTGAACAACTTTTTTTTCCATAGTGTTTTGCCGTAGGTACAATGGCAAGTTAACGAAGTAACAAAGTTAAATATCTTCTGTTTCTTCGTTAGTTTGGCTACGTGCCTGCGTCGAAACATACAATTTCGCTTAAACGGATGGTATACCTCCTATGCCGTAGTGAAAAAAAAAGAAGAAAACTTGACGTTACGTGCAAAGGAACATTAACGAAGTTACAAAATGACGTTCGACAAAAAAAGCTTTGTTGCTGAGTAAAAGTTTACCTAAACGCACGGCTTAAAAGCTGTGTCAGAAGCACAAAAAAAAATCGACAAAGGAATTTAGCACCTTGAACGACTGTTTTTTTTTTGAGTGATTATTGTAAAGTTTCATCAAAATCCGTTCAATAGTTTTTGCGTGAAAGAGTAACAAACATCCTCACAAACTTTCGCGTTTATAATATTAGTAGGATGAACCTTCAGGGTGGACACAGGCTGTATATTATCCAGTTAAAATAAAAAGATTTTTTGTCGAGACCAATTATGCAACGTAAGTCGACGAAGGAACGCTCGCGAATGCATTTCTTAGGAACGCTGCCTTAACAATAAGAGTTAATTTAGAGGCTACTTTTTATCCGGGTACCACGCGGGCAAAGCCGTGGGCAGTAGCTAGTAGCCTATATTTCCATCGCTAGACGCGTACTGTATATCATTATCAACTACAGTACGCGTCTAGCGATGGAAATTATGGAGTGGAACGCATTCACAGGCCGCTGACTAAAGGCCCTCTTTGAGCAGAGGGCCGCTAGTTTCAGCGGCAGGTAAAAAGCAAACCGCACACACGCGATTTGTAAAGTACGATCATCTGCAGTACAAGTAATTTATTTTATCTGCCATATCTAGTTTAACTCGGATAGTGAGACGCAGCATCTTAATATTAGAGAGTAACTTCAATTTCGCGATCCGATTTTGCGAATAGTGCGGTGTTACGGTTAGTGTAGTGTGTCGTAATGTGAAAATGGACTTTTCTGAATTTAAAGATGAAATGAGGGTAGTTGCGACCTTTATTTCTCGACGATAGCTTCATATACTCCACAGTAATCCTGTGACTACGAGTCTGTTGCAAAACAGTCTCAACGTAAAAAACGTAAGATTATGTTAACTGATCACAAAATAAAATTCTTACTTGTGAACTTAACAGTTACATAAAAATAAGTAAATTTTCTCAAAAAAATTACATATTCTTAGAATCCCTCACCAATAAATCCTCAGTTCTCTTTCCTGCTCCATCATCAGACAATGATCACAAACCTATTCATTGAAAGCATTCCAATGAGCCCAAACACGATACCTCTGAAGTTGGTGAGGAGTCGAATATCCTGCTCATTCCCGATTATCAAATCAAGGTTACCATGTTTTTACAATAACATTAAAGTAACAGGATACTAAATTTCGAATCGATCAGACCTGTACATGTTGCTCACATCACTTGAACAACTAGAAAAGAGCTAATCTTCAAACGCCTGAACACATTTCCATAAATCACAGCTAAGAAAACTCTATATCCTTAAGTAACAAATCTAAACCAGTTCATCCGTTTAGGAGCTATGATGCCGCAGACAGACACCCAGATAACACCCCTCTTTTTGCAGCGGGAGTTAAAAACGTATTTCATATTTCATTTACTCATGCTTAAATGTACATATCAGCTTAGGTGTTACATCAAAGTAGCTGTAGGGAAGTACATGGACTGAAAAAACACGCTCACAACCGTCTTTCCGATGCTGAACGTACTCAGTGCGTGCGAGAATACTAGTAGGGAATAGTCAAAATCGTTCAAACATACAGAAACAGTTTGTGTTTGGCAATGACATTGACAGAGTTCTTTGAAAGCATCGAATCTGATGAACATACTCTGTGCGTAAATCTCTGAGAATACTAGTAGGGAATAGTCGGAGACTCGTCCAAACATACAGAAAAAGTTTGTGTTTGGCAATGACATTGACAGAGTTCTTTGAAAGCATCGTATCTGATGAACATACTCAGTGCGTAAATCTCTGAGAATACTAGTAGGGAATAGTCGGAGACTCGTCCAAACATACAGAAAAAGTTTGTGTTTGGCAATGACATTGACAGCGTTCTTTGAAAGCATCGAATCTAATGAACACACTCAGTGCGTAAATCTCTGAGAATACTAGTAGGGAATAGTCGGAGACTCGTCCAAACATACAGAAAAAGTTTGTGTTTGGCAATGACATTGACAGCGTTCTTTGAAAGCATCGAATTCATACTCAGTATGTAAATCTCTGAGAATACTAGTAGGAATAGTCAGAGACTCGTCGAAAAATACATAAAAAAGTTTGTGTTTGGCAATGACATTGACAGCGTTCTTTGAAAGCATCGAATCTGATGAACATGCTCAGTGCGTAAATCTCTGAGAATACTAGGAGAGAATAGTCAGAGACTCGTCCAAAAATACAGAAAAAGTTTGTGTTTGGCAATGACATTGACAGCGTTCTTTGAAAGCGTCGACATAAAAGCGATTGCGAAGCCCCAGCCCCAGCCTCAGAGCGTGCTTTGATTAATTTCCCCTTGACGAGGGGGCGCTGTCAGGCAGATTAAAATGGCAGTAAGCAAAGGGGACGTGTGTAAATCATACACCGGCCACAACCACTGTAATTGGCATGTGGCAGGTGGTAGTCAGCTGGATGGTCAATTCTAAACTTGTTCTTATTTATATCAGCGTCCAAATTCAAAAAGATTTTTATGAAATGACTAGCTTCTGCCCACGGCTTCGCCGGCGTGGTATTCTTATGTTATAAGCTATATAACACTCTATACTATATACTCGCCACTGAGCCGAACACCGGGCTCAGTGGCGCGTATTGGGAGAGGCCTATGTCCAGCAGTGGACTGGTGTGGGCTGATGATGATGATGAAGCTATATAACTGTAAAGTTTCACCAAAATCGGTTCCGACTCTCGGAATGAGTCGAAACTTAGTCGGTGCCTTCACCGATAGTGCAGTACTTGAAAATTCCCGTTTTTACAATATGAATAGTCAAGTTCACGATAGTTTTTGGAATAAAATAAAAGAGAAACTTAAACAGGAAATAAAAAATGAATAGTAATCTAAAAAAAAAAAACATGTGTTTCATTTAATAGTTCACTAACCAATGAATTTATCACGAGTCCTTCCGACATATTGTAGATACTTTTTGGTCAATATGTATTTTAATTTACTTCAATAACTAATAATTAATCATCTATTATGGCGATAAATGGAATTAATTATTCACAGTTCGACGACCTCTGTCTCCGAAAGCCCGCTTGAGACGCAGAAGGTTCGATTCCCGCCGCGGGACAAATATTTTTCTTGGGTCTGGATGTTTTCTATGTATAATATTCTTGTATTTGCAAGTCATTTAGTTTCCATAATACAAGCTCTGCTTAGTTTGGGGCTAAATGATGTTGTGTGAAAAATGTTCAGCATTATTACTATTATTTATTTATTTATTTTAGCGTTATTAACTCAAGATTACTTACGCAACGAACATTTAATATATTTTTTTTTTATTCTAACGAGGCCTAATCTTCTTACGAATATTTTCGGGTAGAACGGGAATGACCATTAAGTAATTTGTTAGGATATAAATAAATAATAAATAATGCTGGACATTTTCACACAGCATCATCTAGCCCCAAACTAAGCAGAGCTTGTGTTATGGGAACTACATGACTGATATACTATATATAACGTGATTGTTGTCTATCTATTGAAATTATTATGGCAGAGACGAAAATAATATCCCGTAGTCGGACCTAACAGCTCTACATATATTATTTAGTCCATTATATATCATATATATTTAGTAATTTATTATAATTTATGTAAATGATCATCTAAGTAGGCGCGAATACATTTGTTTTTTTTTTCATTTTTATATAGGTTTAACAGTTGGAACATTAATTTACAGTAAATACAGTTTAAAAAAAATACATATAATACACATTTATCTCTTGAGAGTAGTGTTTGGTTCTGGCGTCTGTGACGTCACTGCGCAGGGTCACCAGAATACCAGTGCTAAGTAGGTAGCCACCTACCTAGCATTAAGCTGAGCTGATACCTTTTTGGTGCGACATTAAATCGTCTAGGTAGATAGATTAGGCAGTAAGGTGCGTGGGACATTTCTGTTTCAGTTATACTTATAAGAAGGCTCTTCTAACTTATAAATTATTATTATTATTCTCATAAATTATCCCACCATCCTAACTTCCAAAATTTGTTGTATATATATACATTTTTTTTTGTCGTGCTAAATAAAGTTTTTCTTTCTTTCTTTCTAACAGGAATTCTCTTCCCATTTGTAACCATCTTGTGTGGGCTTATTCGCCCAGCTTGTTTTGTTTCGGTATAAAATTACAATACCAGACTTTCGAAAAATAAAATCCACAGCGTTATCGATTTCCAAGTACCAATGAAACGGACAAACAGACTTTGTAGAAACAATTTACATACATTGTGATTGTGATGCGAGTGAAACGGAAATTTGCAAGTAGCTTGTGTTAGTACTAGCAATTAGATATTAAAATGGGCGGGCATATGTGTTTAAAAGTGCAGGGTGTCTCGACAAATACCACTTTCTGTTGGCGTTAACGCCTGCGGAAAGATTGAATTGTATGGGAATGACATTAGCTGTGGAAACGTCACGTGACAGCTGCCAAGTTTTACCTTGACAAATTTTCCGACAAAGGTTTTCAGCTCTTTTCACCACTAGGGGTAGAGTTTTTCAAGTCAAGTCAAGTCAAAATTCATTTATTCAATAATATCACAAGGACCACTTTGAAACGTCGGTTTTTATCTAGGTGCCTGTTCCTCCGCGACCAAGCCAGGAAAGAAAACAAGGCTGGTTATTATTTTTAATGATCCTTTTACAAAACATTAGGTGCACTAAGAAAGGAATTTGAATTTCATAAACAATAGAAATTCAAATTCCTTTCTTAGTGCACCACTACACCACAAGAGGAATATACCCTCCAAATTTCATGCTTCTAATTCAAATTCCTTTCTTAGTGCACCACTACACCACAAGAGGAATATACCCTCCAAATTTCATGCTTCTAGTACTTATGGTTTAGGCTGTGCGTTGATTCACTTCTTGGACTTTGACACCCCCTACATCCCCTTTGAGGGGTATTTTGGGGAAATAATTATATAAGACTTTTATCATTTGGATAGAAGAATATTTACGTGAAGTTTCAACACTGTACGTTCAAGGAATACGATTTTTCATACAGCCTTTTTCACCCCCTTAGGGATAGAATTTCCAAAATTATTTTTTTATCGCACCCCTACACCATAAGAGGAATATTCCCTCCAAGTTTCATGCTTCTAGGACTTATGGTTTAGGCTGTGTGTTGATCCGCCAATCAGTAACGGAACAGACTGATCATCGTAATAGCTAAACCAAAACCAGTAAACGTCATTCGCATCCCGATCACAATGCCCACTTTTTATCTTGGCACCATGCGAGCGAAGCTATTTTACAATAAAGTATTACTTACGTGGAAAAACTTTCTACCTCTAGGATCCAGTCGGAAACCGACAACTTCATGTATCACGAGAATTAGGTAAATACGAGTACATACCTACTTGCGCGTAAAATGCGTATAACAATGATTATGAGTAGAGTTTTGTGAATCATCGAGCAAATATAAAAAAAAACTTTGTCTTTTATGAATAAAGAATCGTTCGAGTTAGACCAGTAAAATACCTTTTTATATATAAAAAGTAAGCTTCTTCCCACGGCTTCGCTCGCGTGGTATCCGGATAAAAAGTAGCCTATGTGTTATTCTGATGTATAAGCTATATTACTGTAAAGTATCATCAAAATCCGTTCAGTAGTTTTTGCGTGAAAGAGTAACAAACATCCATCCTCACAAACTTTCCCTTCTATAATAGTACAAGCTTCTGCACACGGCTTCGCCCGCGTGGTACCCGGATAAAAAGTAGCCTATGTGTTATTCTGATGTATAAGCTATATAACTATAAAATTTAATCAAAATCTGTTCAGTAGTTTTTGCGTGAAATAGTAACAAACATCCATCCTCACAAACTTTCGCGTTTATAATATTAGTAGGATAGTAGGATACTTCCAGTACTACATAACATATAGATACTTCAAACACCTACCCTTAGTTAAAAAGTTGATTACACATTGGGGTTAGAAAGAAATCTTACAAGTAGATTAATACACAATTTAAATAACCCGGTCTCATTTAGTCCATAATTTCGACTGGTCTGATGGCTGAAGTGTGTATAAAGCATAGAAGTATATTGGTTCCTTTGTATACCTTTCTCCATAATTTATCTTAGTTCTTCAACATCCTGAACTTAAAAACCTGCATGTTGTGATGAAACACCAAATTACCTGGAACAAACAAACAAAAAAACTTAGGTACTGACAAAATTAACTTTTTGCAAATAGATAGATAGATAGATAGATAAACTCTTTATTGCACACCAAAGCAAAATACAAAAAGACACAGGAATTCACAATAATATTAGGTGCAGTGGGCGGTCTTATCGCTAAAAGCGATCTCTTCCAGACAACCTTTGTTCTTAATTGTTATTAACTAACAATTGGGATATATTTAGACAAAATCGGTGGCGTGGTGGGCGAGTAACCGGCTGATATACAAGACGTGCTGCTTCGATTCACGCTGCGGGACAAATGTTTGCATGTTCTGCAAATATTTGATCTGGGTCTAACTGTTGTGGTACCATGGTACTCATAGTTCTTGATACCCACGATACATAGAATCCTTGCGTTGTGTCGCGTGACTGTTCGTCGTTTATTTATTACTCCGACCCTCAACGCACCATCTCATAAAATGTGTACCTACTACCTACCACCAATCCTATCCTACTAATATTATAAACGTGAAAGTTTGTGAGGATGTATGTTTGTTACTCTTTCACGCAAAAACCACTGAACGGATTTAGATAAAACTTTACAGTAATATATCTTGTACATCAGAATAACACATAGGCTACTTTTTGTCCGGGTGCCACGCGGGCGAAGCCGTGGGCAGAAGCTTCTTATTCATATTACTTATTTAATCATACTAATGAACCTGCCTAGTTAAATATTATTTTTAATTTGGTTAAAATAATTAAACAACATTTACATTTAATTTAATGTACCTAATTGTTTGAGCAACAAATTATTATATTCTACTAGCTTCTGCCCACTGCTTCGCCCGCGTGGTACCGGTACCCGAATAAAAAGTAGCCTATGTGTTATTCTGATGTATAAGCTATATTACTGTAAAGTTTCATCAAAATCCGTTCAGTAGTTTTTGCGTGAAAGAGGAACAAACGTCATCACAAACTTTCGCGTTTATAATATTAAGTAGGATTCTTTACTATGTACCTATTTACTTAATTTGCAAAAAAATAGTAACAGAAAAACTTACAAACTTTAACACCGAACCAAACTCATGCTCAGACTCCTTGCGTCACGGCTAAAAACATTGATTTGTTGAGCCAAATTCTTACATTCCTACCTTAGTAAAATTTCGTCAGTCAAATATTGCTAGTTCTCACGCGATAGAATACACACAAGCAAACTAGTGTACGTATTTGAATAGATACAACAAACACTATTTTATATTAATACTAGCTACGCCTCACGGTTTCACCCGTGTAATGTTCGATTCCGTGGGAATGTCGGGATAAAAACTAACAGTAAAGTATTTTATTGCTACATAAATACTCTTGATGATAAAACTATTTATTTGAATAAGAATTAATACTACAATACGAATGTAACCAACTTTTGTTTCTATCGGCGAACTAATTAAATTTTAAAACACAAAAGCTTGTATTGTGACTTAACTATGATAGTTAGATATACTCCCTCACGGACTTTTTTGTAGGTAATAATGAGTACTTTAATCATGTAGTACATATTTTTTATGTATCATCAATAGTTTCTCAACGCACGCCAAATAATAAATATTATAGGCAAAATTTTGCTACTTTGTGTTACATTATTGAAATTTTCTGAAGGATTTCTAACTTTTTGAAAATAAATTATAGCCTATGTTACTTCCTGATAATTTAGCTTTATATTGGTAAAAAAATAATTAAAATCGGTCCAGTAGTTTCGAAGCCTATTCGGTACAAACAAACAAAACATCTTTCCTCTTTACTATATTAAGTATAGACAAGACCCATGTGTATAATCGCTGAGTAGTTTATTTATTTTTGCAGAGCCCCTTGGCGCCGGTATCTACCTACGCCGCCGTGACGTCGTTTTATTCAGTAATTTTATGCACCGATTGTAACTAGGTGCAGCTTGAACTTTATTATGATGGAGCAAAGTTTAAAATAGCGACCTTTCCTCGTATAAATACGCGTCCAGTAGGTACAGTGCGGTGCGAATCACTTATTGCGTAGCTAACTAGTCGTTCGTAACTAATCAGCGAATTAAGCGAAATCCCGCCAGGTTTTGTTTAGATGGGTGACCAGTAGTGGCATTTCAGATATAAGTGCTAGTGTGCTCCGGATGTCAGTCCCGTCTATTACAGTCGTTTATAGTGGTGGGTCCTCAGCACGTGTGGCACCACTTTTGTAGCTACACACTTTCTCGAAACGAGGCCTCACTCTTTTAATTTGGACGAACTAGCACACCTGCACACCAACACAGTTGCACAATCGTGCTAGGCGCGAGCCGCGAGGTAAGATCGTATTGGCTCGCACAATGCGACTCGCACATAGCACTCCACTCCATTACCACACCACACAACACGCACAGTGCACACTGTGTTCCCAAGACTGCCTCACTCAACTACGTTCAGAAACTGCCTCGCTGCCTCGCCTCAATTGTGATACCACATTGTGCTGGCTCAGATGTAAAACTGAGTCCCTCGCACGATCCTCGTTTTCAAACAGTGTGCTACTCATAACTAGTCGTTAAGATGAAGGCTTTGAGCGGCCTGAAAACTCCGACAGATGAGTTGGCCACACGTATAGCTTATAATATCTGTGCGTGCACATACGAAAAACTTTTTCACAAGTGTGATAAAAGAAAATCCTTTAAAAATCCTTTTCTTTGAAATCTTAAGCTGTGACTAAAACAAGCACGTTTTTCTCATAATCATCAGCCGTAGACGTTAACATATCCCCCTTTATTTTTTCCATCAATGTGTAAAGCCATAAAACACAACAAAGATTTTATTTTTAAATTTCTGCGCCACAATAACCATCATAAGTAGAGCATTTCCATACTCAAAAGTTAATGAATCAAGCCCGCAGCTATCCCAAGCATTTGTCACTTCAAGCGAATATCGAAGCTATCGCAAGATCTCCCCTGTTACCCCCAGCAGTGACTAGCCGTGAACAATGCACATGACGCATCGACGACGAGACTTATGTAGGTATCTTATGAACAATTATTCTTCCAAATGCTCCACACATCGGCGGTGTAAGGGATAAGCGATACGATTGTAAAAAAATATCTACTCAAGACTTTGCCGGCTATTTGCGAAACAAACAACGATGGCGCTTCGGGCGAGAAACCAGCTGCGATGCAGGAGGTGATGGTTTGATTCCCGCTACGGGACAAATGTTTGTATCTATGTCTGCAGATATTTTTCATGTCTGGCTGTTGTGATACCCACGACACAGGGAATCTTAGTGTGGGGTCAGAACTATGTATGTGTATATAACGATTTTTGGCAGATAAAGTAAGGCATCGATTTTACTCGGATAAATAATCGCAGGATATGTGGTGCGAGATGTCGTTACAGTAACTTTATACAAAGTTAAAGATAAACTGATATTACGGATGAGAGATCGCGCTTGCTAAAGGGCACTGTACATAAGTGATTGTCAGGGCCATACACTTGCATATCACAATAAGCCTTCTTGTGCGGTACAAGAGAAAATTTTCACATGTAGCCATATCTTTTATTAATAAAGGTGCTATACAACTTATCACTCGTTCTTGTTTTGCTAGAACGAAACAAAATCTCCCATAAAAAAATCATGACTGTAGTATTATATTGTACAAATGACCATGGAGGGCAACGTACGATTAAATCGAATAGGCTTTTTTTGTTTATGGCCGGTTTTTCAGTAAAAAAAGTCAATTTGAATGAGACATTTGTTTCAGACTAAACAACTAGACTGCCACAGATTAAAATTAAAGTTCAGAAAATATTTATTTTGTAACTAGCAGTGCATGGGGTCTCCTTAAAAGTAATTACTTGCTTGTGTTAGGAGATAAAACTTCTATAAATAGCTAAATGTCAAGTTAGGGACAAGAACATGAAGGTTTCGGAGCGCTTAAATTTAAAAAAAACTACTGAGAGGGAGATATATTTTACAATATTAATGAATTATAACTGACAACTTTGACATTTCTTTTGACTATAAGTTTATTTAGATATTGGCATGCAAATCATTAAAATTTTAACATTATGTTCGAGGAAATAAATGAATGAAAGCTAGTTTCATCTAAAAATAGACATGAGAGATTCCATAATCCAAAGATACAATAATCAAGTTCACAAATACTTCGGATGGTATATTTCTTTACATCGATCCCACCCAATCCAGATTTCGAGTTCCGAGCATATCGTCAGTAGTCCCGGGCAGTCACATTACTCATCGGTCAACTGCGCCTACAAGAGTAAGGGAGACGAATAACAGTAGATGCCCCATCTCACTCATCTCAATGGGGTGACGATGGATTCGAGATGCAAGTAAATGCATTATGGTTTCCTGCTTCAATATCGCTCGTTTTTGGTCGTTCCTTGGGGATGAGTTTGGCCGGGACTCTGATTTTATACCAATAACAGACTAATGTTGATTGGAAGATTGCTACAAACTGCTACCAGTCCAACGAATTGAGTTCTTTGAATGAAAAGAGTTTTTTTAAACAATTACAGTGGCAAAGAATCATACGGCCCATCTGTTGACCCTGATTTTATACCGATAACTGACTGATGTTGATTGGAAGACTGCTACAAACTGCGACCAGTCCAACGAATTGAGTTCTTTGAATGAAAAGAGTTATTTTAAACAATTATAGTGGCAAAGAATCATACGGCCCATCTGTTGACCCTGATTTTATACCGATAACTGACTGATGTTGATTGGAAGATTGCTACAAACTGCGACCAGTCGAACGAATTGAGTTCTTTGAATGAAAATAGTTTTTTTAAACAATTATAGTGGCAAAGAATCATACGGCCCATCTGTTGACCCTGATTTTATACCGATAACTGACTGATGTTGATTGGAAGATTGCTACAAACTGCCAGTCGAACGAATTGAGTTCTTTGAATGAAAAGAGTTTTTTTAAACAATTATAGTGGCAAAGAATTATACGGCCCATCTGTTGGCGGTTTTCGTATCCTTTAGACGCTTACAAAACCAGAGGTACCACTCGCGTCTTGTCAACCCTGAGACATAATCGTGAAAAGGTCCATGAGCCTGGCAAGAATACCCTTCAAAACCGCAATACTTGGCGGCTTCCCAGGACGAGCTCTACTAGTATATGACATTTTCGTGAACATTTGAATGAAAAGTTCACTCAATTGATTGTTTTTCTTGTTGGAGTGTGCTGGCTGCAGTTTGACAGCAAGTATAATAATACAATGAACGAAGTAAGATCACAGCAAAGTTCATTTGGAAAATCTGCTCTTAAACGGTGTTTGAAAATATCGCATGGAAACTGGTATGCTAGTGACTAAGCAATAACACTACAAACGAATATAGCCAACCATTAAGTTGAATGGATTTGTCGACTGAACATTTACCGCCAATTAACCGATAATCTTCGTTCTTCTTCATTTGACGACCTCTGTGGCGCAGTGGGCGAAGGCCCGCCTAAGACGCAGAAGGTTGCGGGTTAGATTCCCGCTGCGAGACAAATGTTTGTATGATTTGCTAATGTTTGTCTCGGGTCTGGGTGTTTTCTATGTAAAAATATGTATGTATTTACAAAAAAAAAGTATATAAGTAGTATATCAGTCATGTAGTTCCCATAACACAAGCTCTGCTTAGTTTGGGGCTAGATGATACTGTGTGCAAAAATGTCCAGCATTATTTATTTATTTATTCTTATCAAAAAGTTGATGCACGACTGATTAGCAATCAACGCATAGAATACATCCAAATTACCAGGTTCTTATCGATGAAGAAGTGTTAAAAGGAATTGCCAGAAATCAGTCCTAGAAGTGCAGGTAGAGAGAAGATGGATTCATTTGAAAAAAAAACTCCGTGCAGACGAAGCCGCGGGTGTTCCACTAGTAATACGACCGATGTGGCGCGGTGGGCGAAGGTCCGCCTGCGTCACAGGAGGTTGCGGGTTCGATTCCCGCCCTGGGACAAATGTTTGTACGATCTACAAATATTTGTTCCGGGTGTTCTGGGTATTTATGTATAATAAAAAAATATCTATCTATATAATGTATTGTATTAAGTATATCAGTCATCTAGTACCCATAACACAAGCTCTGCTTAGCTTGGGGCTAGATGATGCTGTGTGGATTGTACAGCATTATTATTATTATTATTATTATAATAATAAAGACAAAATAATGGGTCACGTTCACGTCCCTTTTCCGTGTCCTCTCTCATGACTATCATTTGTCAAATCTTGTTTGAGAAACGCAAACACAATTTGCAACCGATTATCTAAGCAAATATCGATTTCTATTTAGAACTAGCTGTGAACGCTCATATCTCTATGGTGAGTGAGCTTTTGTAAAAACAGGTTTATTTGAGAGCATTTTGATTCAGGTTATCATCATCATCAAAAGTCTCAAGAAGTCCACAGCTGGACATAGGCCTCCCCTAATGCTGGCCATAGACAATCAAGTTTACCTTCATGTTAAAAAAAATATTTATTTTCGTAGAAAATGAATACATCGTTGTATCGAACTATTAACTCTAGAATATCCTAACATAAGTAACTGCTAATAACATTTTGCTCTATGGTTATCAGAGCCTAAGGGTTACCAGTGGAGTGTCAGTTCCGGAAAACTCTACCCTCTGAACTAGTTGAAGACTGTATCTCATCGGGCAGCGTTTACTGCATCATTTTGTATGACAAGTCTACTTGGAACAAATAATAGTCATAATAGTTATTTATTGATAATAATAATTATAGGTCAAATTAAAAAAATACAAAAGTGATTACATATTACATTATTCAAACATACACTACCTACATAAAGTAGGTAGCTTTAATTATTCAATTATATAATCAAATTATCTGATTTTATACCCAAAGAATTCGTCGTAGCTATAAAAAGTTTGCTCGATAAGCCAGTGTTTAAGTCTTTTTTTAAAATCTTTATATTTGTGGCCTGTACAACATTGTCAGGAAGGTTGTTATATACAGCCGGACCCATAACATGCGTCAGTTTAGACGACTTCGCAAGCGTTCGTGACAACGACTCGAGTTTTTGTCGGTTGCGAGTGTTATATGTGTGTAAGTGGCCATGCTGCACAAAAATCGAATATTATGCATAATTGATTCGTGTTATGACCAACAATCTCGAACTACCTCCATCGACTTCCCGTAACATTTAAGATGTCATTGAAGCATAAGGTGGGGTGCCTTCCTACACTCCGTCATCTGCTTCGTGGTTGCCACATTTAAAGCTAATATAACTTCGGAGCCCGCATTGTACTGTCCGATGTCCTCGATGAGTCGTCAGTTATTGCACCAATCAAATATCTATATGCTCTTGTGTGGTATGTATGTAACTTAAATTACTTACTGTTTTTGTTATCACCAAGTACCTACCTAAGCTGTTGCATATACAACGGATGTACTGTGGTCAGCAAACAGACGAGTAAAAATTATGGAGCGCGTGTGCTCAAAAGGATATTATAAAACTGCGTGGGCAGGTGCCAAATATGCTAGACTTGCCTATGACTCGGTATTCTCACGGGTTTGCGTACTGGGTATGGATCAGAGGATGTCCCATCATGAGGATTACAGTAGAGAGTGATTATAAGCTACCGAACTGTATAATTCGTAACCGTATTGTGATAGATAGATCCTAAGGTAATTCTGAAACTACGGTGGACTGGGAAGAGTTGAAAATTCTTGTATGCAGGCCGCTCACATGATTAAGTCGAGGCGGCGGCCTGGAGGCGCGGGCATCTAGAAAAGTCAAGTCTTTCTGGCTTGCCGTAGGTTCAAATTTGAACACCTCGACCGTGCCGCGTCTTCGCCTCGACTTACCAGTGAGCGACGCGCCTAACAGGTTGGTATCTTCCTGAATAGTTGAGCAGAAATGGATGATAGTTCACTGATTGTGATGGATGATGAGGCGGATCCATATGGCGTAGCAATATAATCTATATTTGTAAAATCGATTGTCTTGACTCGATTGTGTATCAACGCACAGCCAAAACCACTAAGTCTAGAAAGCTGAAATTTGGAACGTAGGTTTATTTTATAACTTAAGCATGTACTAAGAAAAGGGTTTTGGAAATTTCCACTTTAAAGAGGAAATGGGGGGAGGAACTTTGCATGAATCTTTGTTTTTTAAAGTTAGAAATATGAAAATTGAAATTGAAGCTACTCATATCTTCTTATCCTTATCCCACATTACGTGGGGTCGGCACAATATGTTTTCTTCTTCCACTCACCTCTATCAGCCGTCATCTCAGTACTCACTCCTTTCTTAATCATGAAGTTTATTTTCATTACCGACAGGAACCCACACTGATATGGCTTGTTTAATTATTACTCAGAGACCAAGCGCATAAATTTAATAAAAACAGGTGGCCGATTATACGATGCTCACGAATGCCCATCGGCGAAAATTTACATGCTGTAAGCGAAATAAAAGTACGAATTATAAACTCGTAGGTAAGCGATACATGGCCAAAATGATATGTAGTTTAGAATTAATTAGTACAAGTTAACAAGGCAATTTTTATAAAGCTGGAATACATCGGGAGTATTCCAGTGTATCATCATCGATTGCACGCCCTTAGTGACTATGATAAAAAACAGACTTCAAACTCGGGTAGACACTTTTGAATAAAAAGTCAAAGTCTTTTATTCATTGAAATCACAAGGATCATATAGAAACGTCAACTTAAAAACTACGTGAATTGTGAATTTACGCCGGTTCCTCGCGCGCGACCAAGCCTAGAAGAATCAGGCAACAAACTCAGCTTGGTTATTTTTTTTGATGATCCTTCATTCAGCTTTAGTGTGGTGCCAATCGAACGAGGTGAACTCATTTATAGAAAAAGAGTGCAACTCAAAGAATTAAATCTAAAAAGTAAAAAAAAAAATACAAAAAAATCGATTAGTCGTGATTACATGTTTTTTAAGTTTTACGGGTAAAGTAGCAATCCCTCAGTAATAAAATGGGATCATTTTGTGTACAAAATTAAAAGAATCATCAAAATCTGTTTATTGGATGATCTAGGTAAAAAAAATTAAAAAACCTTTTTTAAAGCTGGTCACATCCCTTCATCAACTATAAAAGAGCTAAAGATCTTCAAACAGCTGAAACATTTTTAATCATAGCATCCAGGAACACTCTCGATCAGGTCACTTTTCAAACAAAAAACGAAATCAAAATCGTTTCATCGAAGCTAAGATGTCACAGACAGATACATCTGTGTATCTGATACATCTATGATCTATCTATTTGATATATCTATGAGGTACTCGTACATCAATGTATCTGTCTGTGGCAGCGTAGCTCCCATAACGACACACTTTAAACCTATAACACCCTTCTATTTGAATCGGGGCCCCGATTTACTACGGGGGTTAATAACTGTTTTTTCGTACTGTTTCTACGCAGTAGATACTACGCATGATGAGAAAGAAGATATTATACAAAAAACATGTAGGTATTTGCGCGATTTCCTTTTTTCCACAACCTTACCCGATGCGAGTTTATCCGAGTCGCATGGACACTAGAATGTTTTGTCATTTTCGGACCACGAATCTTTAAATTGTTGTTTATGAACATACTAGCTTCTGCCCACGGCTTCGGCCGCGTAGTAC
This sequence comes from Perizoma flavofasciatum, assembly GCA_958496245.1. Classification (NCBI taxonomy): domain Eukaryota; kingdom Metazoa; phylum Arthropoda; class Insecta; order Lepidoptera; family Geometridae; genus Perizoma; species Perizoma flavofasciatum. The sequence continues at coordinate 1,096,067 of OY292430.1, read as the reverse complement.
CCGGATAAAAAGTAGCCTATGTTATTCTGATGTATGAGCTATATTACTGTAAAGTTTCATCAAAATCCGTTCATTAGTTTTTGCGTGAAATAGGAACAAACATCCAACCTCACAAACTTTCGCGTTTATAATATTAGTAGGATATGTAATGGATGTGTAACTAGGCATTTTGAGTTCCGAAGCTTCAAATGACGAAAACGGACCTGTGGGTTATTTGAAACCACATTTAGACTTCAAAGTAACTCAAGGCGAGTAGCATTTAGTAAAAAATAACAAGGTTCAACTGAAGGAAGCTATTGGTTCAGCGGATTTCCAATATAACTTTCAAAAACAGACACGAGGCAACTTTAGGAACCTAAAAGAACGTATCTTGTCACGTTATTAGTTCTGGGCTGTTTATTAGTTTTTGGTGGGATCATTCTTTTGAATCGTCGACAACCGGTATTCGTAAATGTTCTTTATTTATTAATCATGTTAATATTTCCTTGGAAAAGACATGAAAGGAGGGATTAGATTTAGTAATTTATTTAATCGGTTAAATAATGTTGGAACCTAACAAGTTTATCACGGAGTATGCTAATCCTCACAATAGCCGTAAATTACTCGTTCGATTTATGGCCCACAGCCTAAGACGAGGCCGAGCGGGACACGTTATTCAGTTTAATTGGGAATAAATAACCGAATAGAGTGCTGCTAATGGGAATTTAGCTCGGACAGATGAAGAACAACTCGCTTTTATCCTATTCAAAAAGCTGTGGAGCGCAATATCTCGGAGTCAAACTAACCGATCGAATACGTAACACCAAACTGCGCTTCAAAACACAGATCGCTGACGTTACTCAAAATGCAGTCAGACTGAAATGTGATTGGGCCGGACATGTGTGCCGAATGCCAAGTGACCTTTGGGCAAGAACTACCGAGAGGGTTCCTAATGCACACGGCAGACCCAACCTCAGATGGCGGGACGAGTTTGATTCCTTTAAACTCCTTAAAGGAATCCTTTCATAGTCCAGGACCGAGAATGATGGAGAAGAGGAAGGCCGATTTGGCCGTCGCCCTAAAGTAGGACGACGCAGGCTGAAAATAAAATAATAATAATGAACAACCTCACTTCAATTTGGTTTTATGGCCAATCAACCACATACAATATACAATTTCGCGTGTGTTATCGTAAGATTTTTGCAAAAAATACGATTTAAATAATATTTTGCGTCGCGATCATTCCCTACACACAACACAGCAAAAAGCCTATTCAAATAGAAGCCAACATCACCGAGTTGATAATCAGTTTATTAAAATTTTCCGCCTACTCCGTGATGGTAAGAGAATGTCTACAATAGATTTTTTTCTATACTGTGTAGACTTGTAGAGAATGTTCCTGAAGTGCTCTAGAAAAATATCTATATCGGGAAATAGCTAAATAAATAGTCTAGCAGAAACATAGTTTAAAAAAAAAATATTACGCCGATTATTCTGTGGTACTAGGTTCCGTGGTACTAATAGTTTTTTCTTCGTTGTGCGGTCCGGTATAGTCCAATGAAAGTTTTTTTAAACTTTAAAAAACGACTTGCTTGCCGATAGCGGTTATATTTGGTAGAAATTTTGTCAGAGATCGGAAAACAAAATGGATGGTTCCTTGATATTAACAATTATTAATGACTTATGAAAGCAATAGGTTCAAAGTTTACGAATATGTAATAGGTATGCACTAATTAATTACTGCAAAGCTGCTCTATAAATCGCCTTTTTGATTAAAGATATGGCGAACCAACCATCATTTGACAGCTTGTAAGCCTAACCCGTGTTGATATTTAACTACCTCCTCGTCTTTTATTCAGTTCCATCAACAATTCCCAAAATCAAAGTACCTAATCCTGTATCTTCATAAAAGCGTCCTGCCTCCCCCAGCCTACCGTAATTCCGGCTTTATTAAATCCAATATATTCCGGAAAATACCTCTCTCTAGTTTCCATTCCGGGGACGTCCGCCCCCGCTGAGCGTGGGATGGCTACTGAATTGTCCTGAACGTGGATTGAGGGTTCTTCTGGGTTCATCACGCATGCGTACCATCGGCGTAGTTCTCATTCAGATCACCAACCGCCTTTGCTGCCGGTGAAGACGATTACTGAGGAAAGTAGACTTTACCGACTACCGAATACGCGAGACAGATATTTCAGAAACTGTAACAAGTAATTCGCAGTTGCCTTGAACCCTCGCGTGGTGTCAGGATTTGGAATATAAACTTTATCCCGTACGCGTTAAGGTGTTTTTAAATGTTCGTTGGATTTCGTGTATTTTATACCCCTTTGTGGAGATGCAGAGCTGAGGGGATGATAGAGATCAGGTGACGGTAACTGCGTGGTAGCACTTGTGTAAGGACGAAATTGCTGTTCGATGATTGGGAATCGCAATGAGGAGAAAACTATCTTAGAAGTGGCGCAGTCAGTACTAAAAAGGGTATTCTACATGAGTAGATGGTTGGTTAGACAAAGAAACTAACAGTGATACGACGAAGAACGTGGAGATGTAGAAGAAAAACGAAACCTATTTTTAAGTAGTTTGGATTTAAAAAAAAACATTGTTGGGCGTGTTCATGTATTGTTTGAGCTAAAATAGCCACTGAGTGAATCCAACAGTGTGATGCGGTCACCAGGTCGGCCCAGGCAGAGGTAGACACCCTGGCAAGTCCTATTCCTATTATAAACGTGAAAGTTTGTGAAGATGGATGTTTGTTACTCTTTCACGCAAAAACTACTGAATGGATTTTGGTGAAACTTTACAGTAATATAGCTTATACATCAGAATAACACATAGGCTACTTTTTATCCACCACGCGGGCGAAGCTAGTAGATTCATAAGACCGCGAAGAGTCGAAAAAGAGAAGAGAGGGCTTTGCCCTGAAGTGGGGTCAGATAAGCTGATTCGATTAGATCAGCATAATATTGTATTGGAAATCACGGCCCATCTGATGAATGCGGTTACCTTCGCTCTGCTACTTCTTATTTGCTTTTTTATCTGCCCTGTATGACTCATTTTTTTTCTGTAGCGGTCATGTTGCGTTTTCCATTTATCACTCAGTCAACTTAGTATTGTTAAAGCGAAGTTATTTTAGGCGAAACAATGGCACGAGAGGGATTGTTATTTATGAAATAGGTTCAACAATTCATTTCAAACATCCGGCTGGTACTATGGTACTGGCACTTTATTTGCTGCCAGCTAACTTTATATTCTCAGTAATATGTAATTATATATTTCTAGCTATTGCTCACGGCTTCGCCCGAGTGGTACCCGGATAAAATGTAGCTTCATAAGAAATGCATTCGCTCGACCGTTTTTTCGTCGACGTACGTAATCGGTCTTCAAGCCATTTTATTTTAACGGGATAATATACAGCCTACGTCTACCCTGAAATTCCATTAGGATTCCATAGTGAAGGAGTTTTTGAAGTTGTTTAAGTATTTTCGAAGATTACCTCCTACATCCAAACGTACAAACTTTACCAAATATTCGTATAGATTATTTTATTTACGTACTAGCTTCTGCCTACGACTTCGCCCGCGTGGTACCAGAATAAAAAGTTTGTGTTATTCTGATGTATAAGCTATAATACTGTTAAGTTTTATCAAAATTCGTTCAGTAGTTTTTGCGTGAAAGAGTAACAAACATCCATCCTCACAAACTTTCGCGTTAATAGAATCCTACTACTATTATAAGTAGTAGGATTTTATATACTTCTTTTTGTTATTAAGTAGCTACTCTCATATTTTCCTAATTAAATAATTATTGGTACACTCCCATGCTTATTATCCCATAGAACCCTCTCCATTCAAAGGTGGTGTGGAAGACATCGCTTCTAAGCGATAAGACCACTGTACTTTTTTGTTAAGTTGAACATTAAAATTTTCATTCATTTAGGTATTCTCAGATTTTAATACATTTTATTTTTAGTTTGGAAATTAATGACAAGTGTAGCACAGTGAAGATCCTTTGCATTGTCGACGTCTTCTTCATCCTGCTCGATGTCACGCGTCACTTTGCCATTCAGCGTGGCAATGCAGCCAGCATTTTGAGGGCGCTTCTGTCTGTCTCTGAGCAATCTATAGATCGTTTGCACGGTCTTTAAATGGCCCAACCGTTTCATTTGTCTATACTAATATTAAAGAGGAAATATTTTTTTGATTGTACCGAATAGGCTACGAAACTACTGTACCAATGTTAACAATTAATTCACTAATAGAAAGCTAAATTATCAGGAAGTAACATAGGCTATAATTTATTTTCAAAAAAATTAGAGATCCTTAAGAAAATTTCAATAATGTAACCCAACGTAGCATAATTTTGCCTATAAAATTCATTATTTGGCGTGCGCTGAGAAAACTATTGATGATACATATAAATTATGTACTACATGATTAAAATACTCATTATTACCTACAAAAAAGTCCTTGAGAGAATATATCTAACAATCATAGTTAGGTCACTATAGAATCTTTTGTGTTCTAAAATTTAATTAGATCGCCGCCGGTCGAAACAAAAGTTGGTTACATTCGTATCGGAGTATTAATTGTTATTAAAATAAATAGTTTTATAATCAAGAGTATTTATGTAGCAGTAAAATACTTTACTGTTACTTTTTATCCCGATATTCCCACGGAATCGAAACCTACGCGGGTGAAACCGCGGGGCGCAGCTAGTATTTTATATACACCTACCAAGTACTAGTTGTATTATAACGTGACTTTCACCACAAGAATCCAAAATTCTATAGTCTAGGTAACTGACTAAATCTTCAAGTCAAGAATAGTTCAAACTTAACTATGCCACAGCGTGTGAAACTTTAAGGATAACTTTTGCTAACTTAACATATAGGTACTAGCTATTACTTTAGCTGTGGCAAGAGTAATTATTACTACCAACCTTTGAACGCCACCGCCACCGCCACCATCCACAGCTGGCAACTTTGTGCCACAACTCGTTTGGCAACTGTATGTTCAAGTGTCAACTTTGTAAGCTTCAAAGAAAAAACTGCGGTTGCTGTAACTGATACGGGTGAAGTGAATTTCAATAGGTTTTGCTGTGAGAAGCGTCTGACCGACTTTAAAACCGAATAGTAGGTTTCAGTTAGACGGCTCTGCCTGTAAGTAGGGGGTTATTCCCTTTGTCCCCCAACGGGGCGAGGATGTAAATAATGAACATTAACGAATACCAGCCTGCTATCATGAATATCATGAAGACTCAAGATAACGGTTTTGTCTACCGCCGAGAAGACAAAAAATATTTTGTCCCTCTCTTTTCTTCGACAGAAGTAAATTAAATGTATGCCTTGCTTTTTTTTTTGTCAATCGCTACCGGGCTTCCGCGATACAGACTAGACCTAGTGCGGAGCATATTGTTTATCTTATATGCATATACTATTTTTGGAAATAAAGTATTGTATTTATACATAACTAGCTTCTGCCCACGGCTTCGCCCGCGTGGTACCCGGATAATAAGTAGCCTATGTGTTATTCTGATGTATAAGCTATATTACTGTAAAGTTTCATCAAAATCCGTTCAGTAGTTTTTGCGATAACAAGTGATAACAAGAAGTTGGTAGTCAGTGGTACGTCCAAATATTACGTTTGGAATGTGCCCGCATTTTGTAAGTAGTAACCATTCTATAAGACAGGTTGCAAGCCCAAAATCCTACCTCAAATTTGTTTTCGAAAGTTGCATCAAAAATCCGAAGAACCTTTTTTTCAAATATGTCTTTTTTATATTCAACAGTTCGTTAATAGGATTCAGGTCTGACTGATTAGGCGATGCTGATTCTGAAAATGAGGTCCATTTACATAAACAAAAACATAATCGGCGCATTGTTTAGGTTACTTCATAAACATAGCACTGTTAGGTCCAGTTTACTGACACACATCCAAAAGTTCAAGTGTCTCCAAGTGACTCTTCCATTTTGTAACGAAATGGTTTGGTAACACTTTGGTAAGCTCGCCTGTTTTGAGTACTGTGCAGTCAGCCAGCCGTGGTAATGACTACTCGCGAACATCACCCATTGTATGGAGATATGGTCAAAGAGCAACTATACGTCGTACAGATATGACACTTCAAGAAAATTCGGGTTTATAGCGCCAATTCTCTGTTCTTAACTCTGAAGCACTGCGTCCACGACATCCACGGCCGACAAAAACGTCCCACGAAGTAAGGTGATTATGATGGACGCTATTTGATATTATGGATATACTAGCTTCGCCCGCGTAGTACCCGGTAAAGAAAAAAGTAGTTTATATAGTAAAAAGTAGCCTATGTGTTATTCTGATAAGCTATATTACTAGAAAGTTTCATCAAAATCAGTTCAGTAGTTTTTGCGTGAAAGAGTAACAAACATCCTCACAAACTTTCACGTTTATAATATTAGTAGGATTACTTAATTCGCTTAACTACACGATAGCACGAAACGCATCAGACCTGCATAACCAGTTACATTAAATAAAACGGTAAGTATTAGCATGTGCATCAGACCGGAATACATAGGCAACGATTATTGACATTTCAAGATCAAGAGAAAGCTACGTAGACACAAGACACGCAATAAAAATAAGCAACTTTGCCGCTCAGTCAGAGCATGTTGTAGAGCAGAAATCTTTTTTTTACCACCCAGGTCGCAAACACGCATGCGATCCACCGATGGCTATGGATGCTAGCAGCGCTATAGGCATCACACGCCCGTTATCGACGCACTAAAAATTTTAAAACGCTGTTTTTGAAGAACCTTATAGATTCTAGACCCTCAAATGCCACAGATATGACCAACGACTAATAAAGTCAAGATCGACATCTCAACGTGTTCTAAGCACGAAAGTACTCAGTTATTAGTAACTGAGCACTTTCGCCAAATTATGGCCAGGAACAACTTAACATAGTAATAATCTAGTTAATCTTTTAAGATAGACTAAGTGCCGTCACGGCGGCACCAGCGGGGCGATCACACTAACTCATGGCTATCGAGATAGCAATCAATTTTGACACTAGTTCCTTATTTTAATGGTCCATCCATCCAAAAAACGGAACGTCCAATATAAAACCAATTTTGTTCATTTGCATTGTCCATCTATGGCTCATCCAGCTTACAAATTAGCGTGATACGATTCATCCCATCCGATGATACCAGCCATGGGAAATTAGTGTGATCGCCCCGCTCGTCCTTCCTCATTAACACCGTCCGAGACCACGCGCGACGGCCATCTCGATAAAGTTGTTTCAACTTGTCTCACAGAAGCGGCCAAAGATTAGGCATTTTGAAGGGTGAGTACTGAGTACCATTCACTATTCTTTGGTGATGCATAGAGAATAGCTGTAAGCTGTGGAATAAATGTGAAAGATAGCGATGAGGTCACACGTGACGTCACACCTACTTGCTGCGATGTAGTGAAATCCTTTGTCTTAGTTTGGATAACCAACGAAAACGCTCAGCTAGCACAGTGTCTGTCGTTTCATTATCGTTTTGTAAACTATTTATAGAATTTAATATAATATAAATAAAGTAGAATAGGAGTGAAATAAAGTTTGGAGCTAAGTTGAGTATTCATTTATTGGATATTAAAATTAAAACTACTGACATCTAGATCTGTATTTAAAAATAAATCATTCAAAATGGCCGCCTTTGCATTCAATGCAGGCCTTCAAACGCGTGCGCCATTCATCTATGGCGGCACGAATCTTTTCAATGGGAATCCGTTTCGATTCTTTAATAAGGGCTCGCTTGAGAGAATCCAGGTTTGGGTGAGACTTTCTGCATGCCCTCAGCTCCAATTCCGTCCATAAAGAATAATCCAAAGGATTCAAGTCAGGGCTTGACGAGGGCCAATCTTCGCTCCGAATGAAGCCTGGCAAATTGGCCTCCAGCCAACGTTGGGTAGTCTTAGCTTTATGGGAGGGAGCAGAGTCCTGTTGGAAAACCCAGTATTTTCCAGCGAATAGCGTATCATTTAATGGTTTAACCACCGCTTCCAATATGTCGGTTTGGTAATTTTGTGCCTTCACCTTGACGCCTTGCTGGCAAAAATGAAGCGAAGTGACCCCCTCGTAGGAAACACCCCACCAAACTATCACACTTGCTGGATGATGAGTGCGCTGGACATTGCGTACAGATGGCTGGACGTCCTTTGAACTTCTGGCGTAAACCTTATTGTTCTGCCGGTTAAACTTTTCTTCCACCGTGAAGATCTTTTCATCGGTAAACAGGATATTTTTTGGATCGTGTCTCTTCAATAGGTTCCGACATCGTTCCAGTCGCAATTTACGAAGACGCTCGTTTAAATAATGCACTTTCCTTCGACTGTAGGCCTTTAGTTTAAGATCATATTTAAGTATCCTGTTCACCGATATTCGCGAAATGTTGGTCTGCAGAGCTAATTTCTTTTGAGTCCGGCAAGGGTTGCGACGAATTCGCTCTCTGATTACTTTGATGTTGGCGGGCGTCCTTACAGACCGCGGGCGGCCACATCTTCCACGGTCTTCTAAAGAGCCGGTCTCCTTGTACCTCTTTATGGTATAATACACAAAGTTCCGACTACATCCCAAACTTTGGATTTCACTAAAAACTTGCATTGGTTTTTTTCCTGCTTGAAACAGTGAAATTACAGTCGCACGCAAATCTTTTGTTGGCGCCATTTTCACGGAGAATGAAACAAATATTCAAATGTATATTTTTTCTGATTAAAAACATTCGAAATTTAAAATTTTAAAAGTTTAAAAAAGGTTGCATGAATTACTTTCTTTTTAAATTAATTAAATAAGTTCGTCTCAAAACTTATGAACACACGAGGTAGTTTATTAAAATACAACAAAGCGCAAACTTCATTAAGGCCTTACCAATAAAGATTTGTAAATAGTTGAGTAACTAACTAAACAGTTGGGCCCGAATTCATAGTCAAATAGGGGCTCCCCTAGGGGATTGTTCAGGCGCTAAGTATAAATTCAAGTGCGAATTTAACCTTTATGCACCCAGCCATAAGGCAAATGCTGAATGATGGGATTTTGGGGGCTGTTCAACCCCCGACCATGGATTCAGGCTTTAGACAATTGTCTAATTGAATTAAGAACGAGATTCTCGAAAATTAAAGACTGAAAAATCGAAACAATTTTTTACGAATTTCGACAAAATTCGACGTGGAGATGTATACTGAAGGTAATCTAAAAGAGTTCTCTTTAGATTACCTTTCGAAGACTTGAATGAGTAATGTACGATAAGTGGCGTCACAGCTGATAAGTAACCTACCATTACACGGATAACTTATAATAATAAATATGTTATAAATAAATAATGCTGGACATTTTTCACACAGCATCACCTAGCCCCAAAACTAAGCAGAGCTTGCATTATGGAAACTACATGACCATACCACTCAATAGACTTTTTTGTAAATACATACATATTATACACTAGCTTCTGCTCACGGCTTCGCCCGCGTGGTACCCGGATAAAAAGTAGCATATGTGTTATCCTGATGTATAAGCTATATTACTTTAAAGTTTCATCAAAATCCGTTCAGTAGTTTTTGAGAGTAACAAACATCCATCCTCACAAACTTTCGCGTTTATAATAGTAGTAGGATAGAAAACACCCAAATATTTGCAGATCATACAAACATTTGTCTCGCCGCGGGTCCCGAACTAACTATTAAAGCATCTGTGCTAAATATAACAAATAACATACCACGTGGTAGGTCATGTCGAGTTCTCGGAAGAGCGAACCAATCAACTGCGTTCTCGGAAATGAACGGACGACGAATGAACATTATTTTCATGTTGTTTACTATTTATTGAGTGAGAATTAGAGCTGGCTGATGGACTCATTACTGTTTCGTCCTATTATTTTATTAGATTAGTTGTGCCACGGTCACCCTCGCCCCCGAGCCACCGCGTCGCGTCGCCCGTCTCCGCTATTACTTCTTTTGCTCGGCTCTTGTTGTTTACTATTTATTGAGTGATAATTAATGCTGGCTAATGGACTTATTACTGTTTCGTCCTATTATATTGTGCCACGGTCGCCCTCGCTCTCCGACCCACCGCGTCGCGTCGCCCGTCTCCGCTATTACTTCTTTTGCTCGGCTCTTGTTGTTTACTATTTATTGAGTGATAATTAATGCTGGCTAATGGACTTATTACTGTTTCGTCCTATTATATTGTGCCACGGTCGCCCTCGCTCTCCGACCCACCGCGTCGCGTCGCCCGTCTCCGCTATTACTTCTTTTGCTCGGCTCTAGCTGTTTACTATTTATTGAGTGAGAATGAGTGCTGGCTGATGGACTCATTACTGTTTCGTCCTATTATTTTATTAGATTAGTTGTGCCACGGTCACCTTCGCCTCCCGACCCAACGCGTCACATCGCCCGACCGCGCTATTACGTCGTTTTCTCAGCTCTTAGGGGTCACAGCGCGTAGCTTGTTAAAAGGGCCTATAATAACCTTCCTCAAGAATTAGGCTATCAAACGCAAAAATAATTTTTAAATCCGATACAGAGATGAACACGTTCAAACAAAAAAAAACCGATCAAACCTTTCATATTAGTGTTAGTATAGATGGCTGACCTGCCCCCTTAGACAGCAACCACTTTCTTTTCACGCCTGGAGCGTTAACGCCAACGAAGCTTGAATTGTATGGAAATGATAATCAAACACGGTCAAGACTGTGTTCCCTAAAATGGACATTCTTAAATACATACTCAGTAGGCCTTAGAGGATACCAAGTTGGGTTGGTCAGAGGCACATCCAAACATTATAGTTGGCACAATACCCACGTTTTGCAAGTGCCAATAGTTAGCAATTCACGTGACCGGTTGCAATCTCATCGCCGCTATTTACTCTAACCGAATGGTTTATTCCTTAAATTTTTGGTTATATACTTCCTCACGATGTTTTTCTTCACCGTTTAAACATACTCATACTCATACTCATACTCATACTCAATACATTTATTGCTTTCACATGGTAGGTACATAGATGGTGTTTATAGGTAGGTATCTCACATGAACCCTGCCTAAGGGTATAGCAATAGATAGGTAGGCAGGCCGAAGTTTTGTGTAAACAAAAAAAAACTAGTAGGTACAATAAAATAAAGTCAAGGTAGGCAAAGTATCAAGCATTTGGAATAACACAATAAGGTAAGTAGGTTTAGTCATTTTTTCTTTTTTTATAATTTTCATTAGTCAAAAATAGGTACGTCACTTTTTATTTATTTTTAAGGTTTGCTAGATTTCATGTCTAAATAATCTTTAATGTCATAGTAGAATTTGTCAATTAAGAATGATTTTAGTCTTTTAGTGAACAACGAATCTTTTTGTAATTCTGTGATTTGTTTTGGAAGTTTGTTGTAGATTTTAATTGACATTATGTATGGGCCATCGCTGTGCAATTTTGGGATGAAACGGAAATTATTTTAAAATTCGAAATTTGTTTGTCGCTAAACTCGTTTTTGGAATCCAATAAGGACGATATTGGAAAAGATTGTGTATCTATATTCTTTTAGAAAGAAGCCTTTTTCGGTACTTATACTTCGTATACGAAATATGGCGCCGGCATTAAGGCTCCGCCACACAGCTGATAACATTGACGACCGATGTGGCGCGGTGGGCGAAGGTCCGCCTGCGACACAGGAGGTTGCGGGTTCGATTCCCTCCCTGGGACAAATGTTTGTACGATCTGAAAATATTTGTTCCGGGTGTTCTGGGTATTTTCTATGTATAATAAAAAAATATCTATCTATCTATGTAATGTATTGTATTAAGTATATCAGTCATCTAGTACCCATAACACAAGCTCTGCTTAGCTTGGGGCTAGATGAAGCTGTCTGGATTGTCCAGCATTATTTATTTATTTTTATTATTTATTTATTTATAATTAATAACTGTTTGTACTTACATTTATTTACCAAAGACATAATAATTTGTGCTATGTTCAGTGCATTGTTTGTAGATGAGTGTTTAAATAGTTAAAGGTAATTTCACGACGCGAAGCGTAGGTAGGGCGATACGATCACTCACCCTGATGAAGACTCTCGGAATGAGTCGAAACTTAGTCGTTGCCTTCACCGTTAGTAGGTACTATTTATAAAGTTAAGTACTATTTACCTTTTTATTGTTCAGAACTGTTATTTATTTTCATTTCTACTTTTCTGTATCATCAATGCGTTTTTGCGATATCTGTTTTTTTGCACATTTTGTATTATGTATGACTAGCTTCTGGCCACGGCTTTGCCGGGGTGGTACCCGGATAAAAACCAGCCTATGTGTTATTCTGATGTATAAGCTTTATTACTATAAAGTTTCATCAAAATCCGTTCAGTAGTTTTTGCGTAAAAGAGTATAAAACATACATCCTCGCAAATTTTCGCGTTTATAATATTAGTAGGATGCATGGAATTTGACACACTGCTGCGATACTATCGTCGCAATAGAAGTAGAACGTTGCGTCCTGCGATATCTTTTCTAAGTAAATTATGATACGACGCGTGCGGTTTAACAAACATCATCATCATCATCAGCCTATATTAGTCCACTGCTGGATATAGGCCTCCCCTAATGAGCGCCACAGCGCCCTGTCTTCAGCTTGCCGCATCCAGCATCTGCCTGCATTCTTTCGCAGGTCGTCATCCCACCTGGCCGGAGGGCGTCCTACACTACGTTTGCCGAGTCTAACAAACACCCGCGTTAATTACGCTAGGATAACGGTATTTGAGTTCCACAGACTTCTGGGAATATTGACAGATAAAATCGTAGCTGTGTGGCAAAGACGCTAACACAACACATCGCGCTAATATAGACCGTTTTGTCGTCATTATAAGTTTTTACGGGTCTTAATCGCGTTTTATTTTCCCGACGTTTTGTCTGTATTGCAACAGCTGTTATCACGGGATAACGTCGTCGACGTTATAACGTCGCTGTGTGGAGGAGCCTTTAGGCGGCGTAAAAGCGTTTTAACAGCCCGCTGTTTTAGTACCCCACGGAGCTGTAAACCTATTTACTGGTGGTGTAGCTTGGTCTATTGCAAAAGCGAAGGTCTTGTAAATTAAACTATGTAATGGGAGTGACGGGAATGACGCTTTTTTTTCATACGTTCATATGCACGATGCAGTACATGAATCCATTGTGACGTAGACCGGAGGATCCAACCTTATTAAACAATAACCACTTTCTGTTTACGTTCACGCTTACAGAAAGATTTAATTGTATGGAAATGACATTAGCTTGTAATATGACTGCTGCCAAGTTTATCCTTGACGCCTAAGCGTTAGCGTAAAAGGAAAAATAAGCGAGGCGTTTGTCTAGAAGCCCAGGTCTTATGTCCAGGATCGTTGGTGATCGGAGCTGGGAGGGTTACTACTGGTCTAGAGATCCATCCGTCCACATCATATCTCCCAGTTTCAAGTCTAGCTCGTATGCTCGTGGCTTGAGTGGCTACATCTAGTTCAAACTTCCTTAAACTAAGTAACACTTTTTTCTGCAACTATATTTTACGAAATAATAAATATTTATATACTAGTTATTTGAACGCGCTAATCTCTGGAACTGCGAGTCGAATTTGGGAAATTATTTTTGAATTTGATTCCCAAAATTAGGTAGGCTATAGGTTAATTAACATCACGGTACGAGCCCAGAAAAATATGATAAGATTTAATGTGAGATACCATAAAAATTTTATCCGTAATCTTGAACAACTCGAACATATTGTTTTGTAAAAGGATAATTAAAAGAATAAACAGCCTTGTTTTCTTGCCTTTCTTTCCTGGCTTGGTCGCGGAGGAACAGGCAGTACATAAAAACCGACGTTTCAAAGTGGTCCTTGTGATTTTATTGAATAAATGCATTTTGACTTTGACTTTGAACGAAAAATACAGTTAACAAAAAACAATATTGTTAAAAATAATTATTTCGAATAAATATTAAGCATGATACACAAATTAATACCGACCGTTACGGAATACCGATATATACTATCATTTTAAACTAGACATTCTGGGTCTAGTTTAATAGTTCATAGTTCATTTCTTAATAACAAATAAGTTACAAATCAAATTAAAATTATAGTGGTAATGAACATTTAAAAAAATAAATAAATAACATTATACTTTGTAAGTACACTCTCAAAAAAGTCAAAAATACATCCATTTAAAAATTCAAAAATAATAATAATAGTCATTCTAATGTCATAAAATATTCCAATTCAAAATTACAGAAAAAATTAAGTACATTTTATGGCAAAAAAATGATTGTAGTCATAAATGGACTGTTCAATATCGACTGTTAAACTGGGTCACTTCAGTCGCTTAGTCATATTTTATGCCCCAGTAGAGATTAACTTGAACCCAAATTGCCAGAATGCTCACGTCATTACTGCATCATTGAAACTCCACCCATCTGTCCAACATTCAAAGTATCTGCTACGCACATCATCAAAACGCAGTGTAAATTATACTATAGTATGGCTCCTGAAATACTAGTTCAGAAGCCTATGGATTCATTAAACAATTTGCAACATTTTATTATGTCAAATAAATATTTTATTATTAGTCACTGTTAGGCAATAGACACATACAGCTGTTCCGACTTGGTTGTAAGACTCGAGGTTTTGAAGTGCGGGTAAGAATAGTGAGATTATGACTGAAAAAAGGGAATCAAAAAGGGAAAAAGGGGTCGTCATTTTGGAGTAAACAACAAGTAAGTTGCAGTATGTGCGTTCTGCTACGCGGCGAAAAAAATACCTAAACCTTTCGTTGCATTTCGTGCGTCGAGTAAATTTTTAATTATGTACAACTAAGTTTTACCATAGAGCAGTAAAAGTTTTAGAAGTTTCATTATAATTCTTAGAGGTACCTATCATAATTTGTTATATATCTGAGGGATTCAATAAAAAACTAGAATTTGTGTAAATAAAATGTATAATTATATTTGGTACTCCAAAATGACGACGCACGAACTGCAACATATACCAAAAAAGGTTTATTCTTATTATGAAAAGTAAGTTACCGGTCGACTTAGTTTAAAAAAAATACAAGTTAAATTATACACTTGGTCGCTATTAAATCTATGTCACTATTTGTTATCGGGCCTAATCCTGAAGGAAGTCATCCATCAAAGCTATCGGAAAGAATCGCGTCCACTTCAAATCGAAGTAAACTTTGAACAAGCTTTCCTTCACGATTAGAAGGTTATTTATACAGGGTTGTTCCTGGTTCGAACGATTTATTTTATGCTAATATAATATATATTTTTACGTTGTACCAATTACACTCAAAGTGGCTTTTAGGAAAACACAGAGAAAAAAAAGATTCCTTCAGAGTAGTCGACCTATCAGCCCGAGTTGTAGCAGACGTCAATAGACGACGGTAACCGCATTCCATCAGTGCCTGTATGCCTGTTTGTCTCATAAAAACATTAAAAAAACACAGTCGGTAATGTTTTGATAAATACGTATAAGGAAATATCCTGACTATGATGAAAATGCGACATTCTCACTAAAAACGTTACCTTCTACCTCTGGGTATAAGGTAACGTTTCTCCTCTCTCTTAAAAGGTTGCGGGCTCGATTCCCGCATAGATACCAATGTTTGTATGATCTGCAAATATTTGTCTCGGGTATGGGTGTTTTATGTGTACAATATGTTTATATTTACAAACAAAAGTACATAAGTAGGATATCAGTCATTTAGTTCCCATAACACAAGCTCTGTTTAGTTTGGGGCTAGATGATGCTGTGTGAAAAATGTCCAGCATTATTATTATTTTCTTATCTACCATATACCATACTTAGAAAGTTTTATTAATTCTCGTTATTTAAGCACAGTTGTATGCGCTATCAGTCAGATAAGTGCTTCTATGACTCAGTGACGGCGCAAGGAGTCTAATTGTGTTTGCAAAAAGATGGCCGAATGAGGTTGTTTTTTTGTTACCATTTTTCCCGAAGCGACCTATCCGATTGAAAAGCGGTTTTTCTCAAATCGACTGGTATGACTTCAAGGTTGGTTCAAATAGTTTTTATCGCCACGAATGACTAGAGAGCGCTGCCTTAGACCACAGAAAAACGTAGTTTTCTTTAGAAAATCAGGCGAAATGGCTGGCGGCTTGAGCCCGCAGCGAACTACAAAGATTTCTCATACTCAGATATATTGTTCACAGAACCAGAGGGTCTATGCCGAGTTTATAACATATCACACGTCGACCGTATCGACAAGATTTCCTTACAAAAACATTCAAAACTTGTCGAAATGGTCATCGTTTCGACGTATTTGTAACTCAGCATAGACCCTCAGGTGACATGGGAAAGTAATCCCGATTCGCTATCGCCATCGATCGCCGTAAACTGAATGCGCAGGTGGCGTCTTTGATCGAACAGCTCCTCAATAGTAAATCTTAAACTCTCCTAAGCAAAAGATTATTGAATCAGCCGGCAGTGCAGATAAGTAGCAATTGCCGAAAGCTTTATTCGTTCGTCGTATCACTCGTCCTTTTCTAGTCACCCTACGTTAGGTCAGCGACCAGGTAAATGTAAGCTAATGAGGAAGGAGTTTTCGAACTGACTGACATTGAAAAATCCTACTAATATTATAAACGCGAAAGTTTGCGAGGATGGATGTTTGTTACTCTCTCACGCAAAAACTACTGCATAGATTTTGATGAAACTTTACAGTAATACAGCTTATACATCAGAATAACACATCGGCTACTTTTTATCCGGGTACCACGCGGACGTAGGTATTTCAAGTTTTAATTTTACAAATTGGATGAACGTCCAACTGAATGCTAAAATTATTCATGGCATTTTACCTTTTTAAAGTAGTTAATCTTCCGTTCGAATTTTTACATTTATTTCTAAAAGGCTATTCGTAAATCCAGTTTTATAAATTTATTTTGTACTTCTATATCTGCCTGGCAGCAATATTCCCAGTAGAATATGCACGCTCCGTCGCCGGTTAAACTTCTAGTAAATTCGTACCGAAAATATCCCATGTAGAGTCTGTGGGGGACCCAACGCGTGCCGAAACAGCTGATTGCAGTCCGGCCACCATTAAAAAAAACTTATAAAAACACCACATGAAAACCAGCCTTAACATGAACCAGCAAGTTTGATAAAAGCTTGGCATGGGGATACTACCCTTGATAAAAACACATACAAACGAACTTAGACTCAATAGTTGAAGAGCAGCTCTCAAAGTTCCATGTTCACTTTTAGTCCTGTGCGCGACAGCTTCGGAATAGTCTCCGTTGCTGTGCGATATTTAAGCTCTATAACCTGGGTAGTAAGATTGAATTTTGCTAGTGTTTAGATGGTTCCAGATAAAATGGAATGGATTTTGAGCAATTGCGTCGCGTCGCCCCGTCAGCGTTGCCAGGATACTTTTGTAACCTTTTAGGTGAATTTTAACTACGTCAGGTTACTTCTAGGTTACACAGCTTAAAAGGTTATATTTAGGTGATTTTTTTTTTTAAAACAGAACGCATTAGCGTTCTTTGTTGTATATTATTTGCAAATTTGGCAAAAAATATAGAAGAAAAATTTGTAAGAAAAAGTAATATCGTGATATGCAAATTAAAACAAACATCAAAATTTTCACACAGCATCATCTAGCCCAAAAGCAGTAAGCAGAACTTGTGTTATGGGAACGACATGAGTTATACTAAGTACTTTAATATTTCTTTTTGTTAATTCATATTTAAAAACAAAGAAAACAGACTGAGAACAGACCCGAGGCAAATATTTGCATATCATACATTTGTCTCGCGGAGATACCGATGTTTGGTTTGGTACCTTATTATTAAAAAAAAATATGAAATATTACTTTTCACACCAAACTGTTACTTTGTTTAGGTGACTTTGGACAAGAGCCGGCTGGCAACACTCGCCCCTGGCCGCGCGACTGCATTTTTTTTTAGAGAGTTTAGGAACGGTAGGTCTTGCTTAGCTAACATTAATGGCGTTTTTACACGTAATCTCTGTAAATTCATGGATTATCTTGGGATATAGTGTGGTGTTTGTAGCGATAAACTAACCCTTTATGCGCTAAAATTATATAATTATCAAGATACAGTCAACAACAAAAGTATCCTATCCTACTAATATTATAAAAACGAAAGTTTGTGAGGATGGATGTTTGTTACTCTTTCACGCAAAAACTACTGAATTGATTTTGATGAAACTTTACAGTAATATAGCTTATAAATCAGAATAACACATAGGCTACTTTTTATAGCCGTGGGTAGAGGATAAATAATATATACGCGTAATGTCAAGTATTTCAGCGGGTAGGTATGTGCCGAATGTTATTTTTGGACGTGCCTTTGATAGCCCTCTACTTGGTATTCTCAAAGATCTACCACTGAGTATGAATCCGAGGATGTCCATCTTGGGGAATACAGTCGTGAGCGCGTTTGTTCGGCTTATTCCAGCCCTAGCCCCAAAGTAAGCAGAGCTTGTGTTATGGGAACTACACGACTGATATACTAATTATATACATATTTTTTTGTAAATACATAGATTATACATAGAAAATACCCAGACCCGAGATAAATGAATGTAGATTTTTTGTCCCATAACGGGAATTGAATCCGCAACCTTCTGCGCCTCAGGCGGACCTTCGCCCACTGCGCCACAGAGGTTGTCAATCACCTGCGAAGGGGATTTATGGACTTTCAGTCCATAAATACTCTTCCGGTACTCAAAGGGGAAGCAAAGGGGATTTCTCGACAAAGTTCCAGAAACCCCTGATACATTTTTTTTTAAATCAAATTTAGAGAAGTAAAAGATAATCACAGTCTTTATTTTATTTTATTAGTACTTCTTTTCCAAGAAGACCACTCGTAAATATGTTATTGTCGAACCCCTTTTTTATTTGAACTCTTGCCCATGAAATAAGACTCTAAAACAAGGAGCACAGCTAAAGTTGTGCTTCCCCCCCCCGTACCCCTTTCCCTTCAACTTACTAACCTCGAGTTCTAGAAGTATGAAACAAAGTTTATCAAGTAGCGTTTGATAGGAACCAACCAACTTAAATTAGTTCGATCGATCGAAACTTATGAGGCAACTTCAGGACCCTAACATGAGGGTGATTGGACACGTCTTGGGCACTTTATTTTATTTAGAAGGCGTTACGACACAACAAAATTTAGGTAGTGAATAACTAAAAAGGTTGGTACAATCACGTTTAATTAAATGTTCACAATACACAGGGCTTTTCAACTCGTGAAAAAAAACTTGAAATTTGAACCATAAAATCAATAAGCTTTGTGGTACTTGGTACCCGACTTTGGAAAATCGAGCTTCTAGGTATGAAAACAATATTAAATCTGAAAGTGTCTCTAGAACCCCGCAGTCCATTTTCTTCACAGTACCTCACGGTAATTAATTACATAAAAAAAATTACAGTCTCCTTTAAGGTCAGAATAATCAATACCACTACCACTACGTACAAAAGACTCACTTCATGATCACCAGTACGCTATTTTGCTCTTAGAGTCTCCGAAGAGGCGGAAGACCTAAGAATCTGTGAGAGCTTAGGGAGATCTGAAACCACTTCAGGCTTCCAAACATAGCACCAATATTTAAGTACTGAACCGACTTCTTCGAATATAACCGTATGTTGCGCAATGAACTCACATTGACTATTGGCGTCTTTTGTACTCATTTACTAACAGACACAAAAAAAGAGATAGCAACAATTTTAGTGCTGTCAAATTAGTCAGATTGAAGTTTTCCATGCAAGTTTAGTCGTGATTTCAAAACATGCTGACTATAAACACGAAGAAGCGATACGTAAACTAATTAGACAGGAGTAAGTTTTGCCATCCCTTTCTTACGTGCACTATCAGTAAAAGAGCGACAGTTTGAATTAAGTTAGTTGTTGTACCTACTAGAGAATCGGCACCATTGACTACTTTGACATAGAACTGAAGCCAAGATATCAAGTAATCGACTACCGGTATTTTGGAGTTGACATAAAAGGACTGCTGAGAATGACAAGCTGCGGGGCGATCACACTAATTTCCATGGCTATCGAGATAGCGGCATGGCATTAGCCATAGCCGGTATCATAGGATAAACCATATCACGCTAATTTGTAGGCTGGAAAGATGGTAGATGTACAATGCGAATAGACGAAATTGGTTTCCCATTGGACTTTCCGTTTTCTAGATGGATGGGCCATTCTAATGGGGAACTAGTGTCAAAATTGATTGCCATCTCGATAGCCGTTAGTGTGATCGCCCCGTTGGTCTACAAGTCTTTGTTCTGGCAGATGTACTGGCGTGCACACACAACAATGTCATGAGACCGAATCCTGGTATTCCAATATACACCATAGGACTAAGACACACCGTAGGTAATATTTTTCAAACTTTCGCGATTAGTTAACATAATTATAAGTTTGACGGGTCTTTATCGCGTTTACTATATTTAATATTTTTTATTTTAATGTATTCATATGGTGTTCACCCGCGACCTATTTATCCAATCTTTATTAAAATCTTGGGATAGAAGTTTCTCCAACTCGATGAAAACATTTACCTATTGGTAAAAGGTTCATTAAAAAGAATAACCAGACTTGTTTCTTGCCTTTCTTTTGGCTTGGTCGTGGAGGAAGAAACAGGCAGTAGGTAAATAACGTTTCAAAGTGGTGAATTTAATGAATTTTGACTTTGATCGCGAGCAAATCAAGATAGTCGACGAAAATGGGGTCAACATAAATGTTCAGAGCTGTCTGCGGGATTTGTTTCGTGAAACTCTACTGTGGACTCACTCATACACCCAGCCATCAGTTTATTGGTTTTCGGAGGAGTGTAAGGGCTTGAAACTCCATAAAAACCCAGTTTTGTCATCAAAAGTATAATAGATAAATTCTAATAGTTAGCAACAGGTGATTATAGAATTAAAATTATCGTTTTTAATGTGTATGTGGGTTTTTATATATTTATAATGAGTAGATACATCGCTCGCTGATCATTGCGACATGATTGGATCATAGGAACCCATCAGTGCTGTATTTTGGCGGCAGAGAACTAATAGCAAAAAGTTTTCACATAAACGGAAAAAGAATAGCACTTAAAAATGAACCAACAACCCAACCAAATAATTTATACAAAAGACGAAAGCATTTCAGACTCTGAAAGGTCGTTATCAGCCGGCCGGCTGAAATCAGAACTTATAAAAGTTTTGAAAAATCAACGTTTTTTTGACAATATTTTGTCAAAAATTATAAATCTAATAAGTGACGTAAGAAGCAAATAAAATAATCATCTAGGTATATTATTTTACAAAGCGACAACTCTCCCGCGCCATTTTATTTCTTACATTTTACAAAACTGCGAACTACGTTGCAACTTTTGAAGTTTTACGACTTAGGTAGGTACCTAATTAATGTTTTTGTTACTTAGTTGTCAAATTGAAAATAATGATATGAGGCAAATGTTTGCCTCATATCATTATTTTCTAGTTGTAGGTATCGAAAATCATTTTGCACAATTTCCTTTATATTAAGCATTGAGATAAAAATACGTTAGTAGGTTCATAATATTTCTATGGTAATTAATTGTATTGAGTAAATTTTACTGCAGAGCCACCGTCCAAAGGCCGCTGAGTGCCTCGAAAATACCTAGGTAGGTACTTTACATACCATACTTTTGACAGCAATTTAAATAGTAAAAAATTAATGTTACGTAATGGATAGGGCTTTTAGATACCAATTTTAAATGTATAGTTTTTGGTTGCGTATAGTTTTTGGTCAAAATTAACTTTTACTGTACTTTCGACTCCCGTTTCGTAATTTTCCATTTCGATTAAATGGACATGAAGAACGAAACTCCGTAATGTTTCATGTATTTCTTTTTCTTTATTGAAACGACCAATAGGCTTACTAAACAGTCTAAGTCAATGTTTTCGACATACACGACAAGAAAACCCTGAGAGATAGATGTATAGATGAATAGGTATAGGTTACCAAGAAATAGAAAGAGAAAACGCGAAAGACAATTTAAAGCCATAGCAGGGCAAAAATGGTGTAGAACTGCAAGAGCAAAGGAAGAGTGGAAGCTGATGAAAGAGGCCTTAGCCAATATGAAGCAGATTGAATAGAGGTTCATTATTACCTAGGTTCTAAGTTTATAAAATACGTGTCTGATTAAAAAAACAGATTGTAATAACAATGATTTTATTTGCCCGTGACTAGATAGGTCTTTCAAATTCAGAACTTCAGAACGAAACGGTCAATGGCTCTAAAATTAAGGTTGTCCAAAAAAATGAATAATAGTAGTAGGTGGGTAGGTAGGTAGGTGTATCTATCTATAGTTACTTTTTTTGTATAGGTTATGTAGGTAGGTATCCTAACCGTAAAAGCTCTACTTTAGCTAATTTCTGAACTCTGCGAACTGATTCAGTTTGTACGTAGAAATAACTCGAATGCTCGTCATTTATTGGTTTTTACTCATTTTTATTTTAATAGTTTGGTTAGATTTTCGTGTAGAATAGTATCGTCACGGAATCACGGTTAGGCCTACACCGCGCCCGGCTTCGTCAGCGAATCTAACTTTACAGAATATTCGAACGAGTTTTTCTAAGCAAATAACTATAAAAATCATAATACAAAAGCTCGTACCTTTTCAACAGATTTCAATTCCAATCCTTTGTGTGAATCCAGAGGTGTGAACATAAATTTTATTTTACACTAAACACTGCACTGAAAAAATTGTAAGATTGCTTTTTATTACGATTGATAGGTAGGTAGGTACGTAATTTAAATACCTTTTGTCAAACACTTTATTTACACAATAAGGTTATATGAAATCATTTTAGGAACACTTGTCTTATATTTTTATTGTTGTATTCTCTTTATTTATGTACAAGTTTCACGAATAATAAAGTCCGTGAATTATTTGTAAAATATTTTTCTCACAAAACACAAATTGTAATTTTCACAGAGATAGCAAGGGAACGGACAATGACCGCTTCCGCATCCGAAATCAGCTGTTCAGTCGAAATCGATAACTGGAAGGACCCAGTAAATATAACACAGTACACCACACTTTTGACACACTGATTACCGGTTACACTATCCAATAATTGGTACGACAATGAGTGTGGGAGTTAAATTAGTGCAAATAACGCAAGGAAATTATAAATCAAACGACGTGCACGGTGAAAACTTACATAAAACACGTTTAGTTAGTATATTTCAGAAATTTATCGATTGTACAAAGAATTTTGTTTAAAACTTATATTTTGAGAATACATTTTCGTGTATAGCGTTCACACGCGGTCGCGTTCTGTCGCGGACTGGCGGCGGGGCGCGCGGGGTGCGGGGTGCGGCGAGGGGCGGGGCGCGGGCGGGGCGCTCGTGGAATGCTATTGTAGGCGAGCTTGCCTTGCCGAGCCGGCTACTCTTTTCCTCGATTCTGGTCAAACAAGTTTTGTACAAGCTGCATTGTGAGGATCCCGCCATTCTTGTAGCGAAGCAAGCAACGGTCTTTTCGATGGTCTTGTCTTCGAAATGACTACTGTAAGAACGGAGAGAAAATCAAATTTGAAAAAATCAGCAAAAAGGAACAGAATTTTAAACTATTAAAAGGTATAAACCTACCTCATTGGACCTACCTGACTCTTAATTTTAGCAACTTGGTTTAAATGTCTTACTGGATCTGTCCTATTCCATATGGGATTCTGATTAAATATCCTCCTACTGCCTCAGAACAATGGGTATACAAATAAATCCTAACAAAAACACAGTTAGTCGCTTAGGGTTCCCGTTTCAATTTATTGCTAGGTACCTACCTATCTAGCATATTTTTTTCATATTTTGGTGGTTGTTTTAGCAATAACTTCATTAAATTAAGGCATCTTTAGGTATCCTACCTAATAAACTAGTATAGATAGGCAGGGACCGCGGAAGTACTCCGTGACGGGGGGGGCATATTTCTTTGGTTACCCCTTTAATCTCCAGCCCTGGCTTGGTAAGCAGGACCTATGTAATTTATAGGGGGGCATTTGGCCCCTTCTGCCCCCCACTTCCGCGGCCACTGTAGATAGGAATAGGTAGGAAGATTATCGACAAAGGTAATATAAGTAAAACTATAAGTAGGTTATTGACCAGGTACCTAGGTAGATAGGTTTCTACTTCGGTTTACTTAACTTAAACTTAAAGTCATATCTGCAGATTTGATTCTTCATAGGTAGGCTTCCTATACTGAGGAACTATACTTAGTTCCTAAATATAGTCATCAACTAAGTAATCTGCGATCGTCCATCATTGGTCCTGCCACTTTCAATTGCACGACGAACGGCCTTCATATCATTATATTTGATTGTGTTGACAGAAAAAGATAATTCACCTAAACAAACCTATGTCTAAGAATAAACTTAGTCGAGATAGGTAAATAATATCCTACTTATATTATAAACGTGAAAGTTTGTGATGATGTTTGTTACTCTTTCACGCAAAAACTACTGAACGGATTTTGATGAAACTTTACAGTATTATAGCTTATACATCAGAATAACACATAGGCTACTTTTTAACCGGGTACCACAGGAGCGAAGCCGTGGGTAGAAGCTAGTTACTAATAAATAAACAACAGCCTAAATAGGAACTCTAACCAGATTCAAGGTTAGAACTTCTGTCTAAATGAGTAGACTATTTGAAAAGCGATAAACGAACTTCCACGAAATTGGATAGATTCGGCGAGTGAGATAGACACATGAATCGGCGTATTAGCGAAAGAGGGACAACTGACTATTTATTTATTTATTACCCTATCAAGCTGGTTCGGAGTTGGGGCAAGTATCCGCAGACGAGTTGAACAAATCAGAAAATAAAAGTATGAAATATATAGGTTTATAAAGGTCGAAATTGGTTCAAAATATGTAATTATGAACCAATTTCGACCTTTATAAATGATGTAATATTAGAAATCGTCAAAAACTTAACGATAAGTAGTATTTTTTTAACAACCAACCAATGTTCAAATATCGCTGTTGCATGAAAATCACTTCAACAATTTACTCATAAAAAAACTATCATGAATTTGATTACCTATACATATTGTAAAAACGGGAATCAGCGCACGAAGCGATGCGGAGGGAGAGAATCGCAATCGCCCACCCTGATGAAGACTCTCGCAATGAGTCGAAACTTAGTCCGTCCCTTCATCGATGGTACGGTACGTGAATATTCTCGTTTTTACAATATGAATGATCTAAACATAATTATAATATACATCTTTTTTTGTATCGTACCTTCTTATTTGCTTTGTAGTAATATTAATTACTAGCCTCTGCCCACGGCTTCGCCCGCGTGGTACCCGGGTAAAAAGTAGCCTATGTGTTTTTCTGATGTATAAGCTATAATACTGTAAAGTTTCATCAAAATGCGTTCAGTAGTTTTTGCGTGAAAGACTAACAAACATCCATCCTCACAAACTTTCGCGTTTATAATATTAGTAGTATGATTCAGTCGATTAAGTAATATGTAAAAGGGATTCTAAACTCCAAGAACGTAATAAAGTCAAATTAAAAAGAAAATAAATTACAACTAAGTAGATAATTTGTACTAGGTACCTACATGTATCTTGGGCTTTAAAATGGCTGATTAAAAACTTTAGAAACTTAAAAGCTTTTGAAAGCTGGTGAAATACTTATTTGTGATCAACCCGGTACTTACCACTTGACCAGGCACTACCACCTGACCAGGCACTATCACCTGACCAGGCACTACCACCTGACCAGGCACTATCACCTGACCAGGCACTACCACCTGACCTGATGGATAGCGGTTACCGTCGCCTAAATTATTGACATCTGCAACACCTTGGACATTGCCAATATGGTGCCTGCCCTGAACTCTTTATAAATATAAAGCAGATCATGAATGAATAAATTAAAATAATTTATACCTAATACCTATCTTATCTTATCATGAAATAAAGGATAGGTACAATCATAGAGTAGACAGCCTCAAGAGACGCAATGTTTGATAATTTGCTAGAAAATTATTCTGTCAACTGTCGTGCGAGCCCCACCACGCCTGCTGTACTCTGGTTGGTCGAAACTGTAGTTTCAACCAATCAGAACACAGCAAGCAACATGACGCAATGACAATGACAATGTCCGCGTTTGCCAACATCAGTCCTAAAAGACTGATGTGTTGACAGAACAGTGTGGTTCAATATGACGCCTCTCGGGGTTAACTGCTCTATGGGTACAATCATTATTAAAATTAACTTGTTGCATTTCAGTGGAAACATCTCTGAAGAAAGTAATGAGTTGGGCTGGTTGGGATCTGGTCAGAAGCGGGATAGTTCATCAATACTTACATCCCAATGTGGTATGTCAATGCAGACCTTAGTCCTCCCACTTAGAATACAAATTACTTAGATTAGAAGGTAGCTCATTCCACAACTTAACAAGTACGGGGAAGAACGAATCTCGTAACATGAGTTCAGACTACTCCAGTCTAACATTGGAAAATTTACGTCTACATCCCAATAAGAATACACAAAAATATACTTATAAGTACGAGATTTATTTGTATTTTATTTATCTTCAAACTAAAAGTACATTACATTTTAAGGTTTCTGCCAAACTGTACAACAGTTTGGCTACTGCCGACAAACTGTCAATACATCTCAGTAACAAACAGTTACCCTTTCTCGCCTAGACAGCTGAACGGATTTAATGAAATTTTGACAAGAGGTAGATTATATCATTGTTATTAACTATTATGGACACATCGATATGTAATGCTTCTTTAAACTTGTCTTCAATGAGTTTTTTGAAGACAAGTTATACTCCGGCCTCCTTAAAATTGTCGTGGTGTTAATAGGTTACGAAGAACTTTATTTATATATATATCATTCAGTGATATTATCACAATCGTATGCCCGTGACACGTCTAAAACTACGCGACATAGAGACACCTACATTGTCTGGTGGCGCTCGTTTTGAGATCCTTCCTCATGAACACCGTCCGCTATTACGCTCGGTCATAACGGAACTAAATTATAATATCTATTTCACACACATCAAATCGTTTATCCGCTACACTTAGGGTTACCAGATGGGATTCGTCGGGATAATCCCTACTTTTCATATTATATCCCGACTCCCGACAAAATACAAAATATCCCGACTTTTTATAAAAGTTTAGTGTTATACTCTCTCGCTCTGTGTCGCCGTCAGAACTCCTTAAGTAGGTAACGTAACGACAAAATCTGGGCACAGTTTGAATGACAATGTATTCGGAAGCAAAAATGAAACATTATTGAAGAATGTATCTGAACGTGTGAAAAATCTTTTTTGTGCCGAAGTTGAACAGTTTTTAAATCGATCCATCCAATATTTGCAATTTGCTTAAATTTTAAGCAACTAAGTTCAAAAACTGTAAAATCAAATTCTAAGTATATGTGGCAACATAAAGAATAAGAGATTTTGTAATGTTTCAGTTTAAAAATTAAAAAAGTAAAATTTTAATTAGTTGTATTATTTATCCCGAAAAAAACCCCTAAATCACGACATTTTGAAAATTTATCCCGAGTTTTTAATTTTCTGATCTGGCAACCCTAGCTACACTACAGCGTAGTTAGAAATCAATTTAAACATCTACATCCTGAACAACAAAAGGATCTTAAAATTGTCACCACTTGACAATTTGGAGGGATCGGAGGTTCGGCGTCAGCTCATATTACCACTGTCAAACGTTTCGTACGAGCTGTGGTTGGAGCAACCGGTTATTAGTTTCGAAGAATGGTATGTCAACAGGTTGTACTTAGAGATCTTACAAACCGTCGAAAGCTGGACATTATTGTCACCACTTCAGCTTATTTGTTACTAAAAATATGCTCTTTTGATGAAATGTGAATGCGAGAAGTTAGCCCCGCACTTTTACGTTTTCTGAATTTTGATACTTGTGCTGAATTGTTCTAGATTTGTTAGATAGATAGATAGAAAATTATTTATTGCACAACTATAAAGTACTGTACATAGGCGAACTTAATGCTAGATAGCATTCTCTTCCAGCTAAACTTTGTGTTAATGGAGAAGAGTCTTGAGGAAGTGCATGAATATAAGAAAAAAACTAAATTATACGCTAGAGCTAATCTATTAATTAAACATGACCACTATTCCCTAAATAAACATAATCACATATACATATCTACTTACAAACATACATGTTCTACATTGTTCCAAAATACCACCACGAAATGTACCACGTAGGTGTGATGTGACCATCGAGCACACTGTCTTGTCTTGGTTGTGTCATTGGTTAAACATAATTATTAAAAGAACTTACATTACGAGAACTTACACTGGTTATCTACTAAGTACATCACTAATATTAATATTATGATGTACTTACTTATGATGTAGAATCCGGGGACTCAGACCTAGTGTAGGGAACAGTGCGCTCTAAGGTATATGCCATTATTAAGTTACTAGCTTCTGCCTACGGCTTCGCCCGCGTGGTACCATAATAAAAAGTAGCCTATGCGTTATTCTGATGTATAAGCTATATTACTGTAAAGTTTAATCAAAATCCGTTCAGTAGTTCAGTTTGCGTGAAAGAGTAACAAACATCCATCCTCACAAACTTTCGCGTTTGTAATACTTGTATTACTGGAATTGTACCAAACTGTATTTTTCAACAAATAAACTTATCTTATCTTATCTTATCGTATCTTATTTATCTCGATTATTAATATAAAAATCTTGTTACCGAATGTGTCAGAGCAATAGACTGACAATAGATGAATCACCCAGATCCCGGAATTGAAATACGGGCTCATTATGACATTAATGGAAGTGGTTGGGCCGAAAAGCAGAGCGGATGTCATGGCTGCAGTAGCGCAACTTCTTAAGGATTTATCTACCAATACCTAAGGCGCAAGGGACCTAAAATCAGTTTATAGATATCACTAGTATTGACCAATTTATTGTCAACAAACTAACAAAAATGATCAGAGATAATGATTATTTTTTTGTAAGCCATTTGCTATTCGCCTATACAGTTCGGTCAGTGGTTCTAGGCCAATGTGACGAAGGCCTTATGTTTCAAATGTTTCTAACTTAATCTACGTATACGTTTATGGGTAGGAGATTTCCCTCTTCCGTAACAATATTTCTTCAAATTTAGTTCTTAAATATTATACTAATGCCTTGGGTATGCAGTGACACCAACCCATTTTTTCGTTCCGACGGCTAGCTTCACGTTTGTCTAGATCCGTTGCCCGAACTGTGTAAGATAGGTACTTGTTTATTGATATTAGGTACCCCGATCCCACACCACATAAAATATTGTACCTACATAACTAGTTACCGATACTAAATCTTGTTGCCAAAAATGCCGTACCACATTGGGACCTGTATTGGGGCACACCTGTGTGTGTAACAACGGAATAAATAATATAAGTTTTGTGTGTGTGCGTGTGTGTGACCGCGGTAAAACTAAATACCGCCAGAATCATGAAGACAGCTCACTGTATATTGGTAACAGTGGTCGGAAACCGGGGAACACAATGACGGATTGACGAGCATTCACGCCGAGACGAGACAAATCAAAGAATAGCCTTCCCGAGTTCCCGGGAGCGGACGGGACACAATATTGCGCGTGGGGAATCCCCCCTTTTGAATCTCAGCGCAATGTTATTTAATTAAATGCGTTACGGTTTACGGCTTTTACTTTCTGTGTAACAGGAGAGAGCAAGTTGATGTTAAATCAATACAAAAATCTAAAATCGTAGTAAAGTTGCGAAAATTTGTTGGAGTTTGTTGCTAATAATCTTCATGGGTATTCTCTGACTATAATATTTGGTATCCTCGTAGAGCTACCTACTACCTTACCTACTTACTACTGAGTATAGATGAGAGAATGTCAATCATGGGTGTTACAGTCGTGTTTGTAGTTTTTTAATAAATTACCTTTACATATCAAATCAGTCAATCATCAGAAAACTGCATTCAAAGTCAAACTCAAGTCTTCTCTACTAGAAAAGAGTTTGTACTCCCTTGACGATCTTTAAGTTCTCAACCTCCTTACTAACATCTGACATTTCATCTTATATAATTATTATTACCTATTGATTTTTTTTCGTTATTGGTTCTGTCTCTCTTATTGTGTAGTTTTAAGTGATTTGTGTACCTATGTGTAATAATGTAATCCTTATGTAACATTCCGCATACAATATATCTTTGTTAATAAATACATACAATACATACAAATTTCTTTATCTTCGTAATTTCCAAGCTGTTGATTCGATTTGGAACAGACACCTCTACTTTTTACGGGGGTATCTACCACTCGGAATTAGCCATGGCTAGATATTAGTTCAATATTACTCGAAACACCAAATTCCACCACGTTGCTACAGATTGAAACAGATAGGTTACCTACCGAATAAACCAAAGTCGATAGTTTCTCTGAAACACACTGCTGCAGTCAGGATAGAGATAAATGTCATTGAGATAAATGTGCCTAGGTAGGTATACAAGGTCATCTCTATCTGCTTGATAATCTGCTCTTGGTATTTTCTATGTGTAATATGTATGTATTTACAAAAAGTATATAAGTACTATACTTTAACTTTCACGTTCACGTTTGGAACAATTACTTTGTTGTGTTTCTTTTTAATGTACGTAAGTTCCGTTACCGTTTAACGTAGCAAGATGTATTATATTTTATACCTAACTAACAAGCTGTCACCCTACTAATATAATAAATGCGAAAGTCTGTTTGGGTGTGTGTGTGAATGTTTGCTACCACGTATCTCCGTAACTACTAAACCGATTTTGATGAAATTTGGAATGTAGATAGTTTAGGAATAACACAGATTAGCCTTTGTGTTATCTGGAATAACACATAGGCTAATCTAGTTTTTGAAAATAAAAAAAAAATATTTTATTCGCTCAAAACTCTGTACAAATAAACTTTAAAGTAAATAATGAAACACGTATTTTTTATTTTTCAAAACTTCCCTTTTGGGGGTGTGCAATGAGTTCTAAACTTTGTATAAATTGTAATCTTTGGTTCGATTCATTCAAAAGTTGGTGGACATAGTTTGAAGCCTGGAGACGGTCATATGCTACTTTTATTAACATACCACGCGGGCGAAGCCGCGGGCAACAACTAGTTGGTAATATTTTAATTTTATTTAATTATGTTATCACAGACTTATACCTACTTATTACTTACTTTGACGACCTCTGTGGCGCAGTGGCCGAAGGCCCGCCTGAGACGCAGACGGTTGCGGTATATTTGCTTAGATAAGTACCTCCAACTTCGACAACCATGTACCTATCAATTCATCATTGCCCGCCCGCGCTATTACTTATTTGCTAGGCTCCTTATACTCGTAGCGGGATATTGCATAGCCTATAACCTTCCTCAAGAATTGGGCTGTCTAATGCAAAACCCGAATGGAAGTTCCAGAGATAAGCGCGTTGAAACAAACAAACTCTAGCTTTATTAATTGTATAGTACCTATAGATCTAGGTAGGTATATATACCTAGTATAGAATATAGATATATATATTTTAAACAGTAGCACATATGTATATAACTAGCTTCTGCCCAAGGCTTCGCCCTCGTGGTACCCTGATAAAAAGTAGCCTATGCCCTCGATTCTGTCGTACACTAACTAAACTTAATTTAAACTATCGCTCTCTTTTACTGATAGTGTACGCAAGAAAGAGATGCAAGAATTTTACTCTCGTCGAATCAGTTTACGTGCCGCTTTTCTTCGTGTTTATAGTCAGCATGTTTTGAATTTGCGACTAAATTTGTATGGAAAACTGAAATCTGACTAATTTGACAGCACTAAAATTGTAGCTATCTCTTTCTTGCTTGCACTATCAGTAAAAGAGGGCGACACTTTAAATTTAGTTAGTGTACTACAGAATCCAGGCCATTGTGTTATTTTGCTGTAGGTATAAGCTTCGCCCGCATGGTATCCGGATAAAAGTAGAGTACGTTATTCTGATGTATAAGCTATATTACTGTAAAGTTTCATCAAAATCCGTTCTGTAGTTTTTGCGTGAAAGAGTAACAAACATCCATCCTCACAAACTTTCGCGTTTATAATATAGTAGTAGGATAGGATAGTATACTAAGTAGGTACCTATACTAGCACATTGGTTTGTTTTCTATTGTTCAATTTGAAATGACATCAGAAAATGATTCATTTCATCCATAATTAGATACCTACATACTAGGTATAATACCTACCTAGTTAATCCTACTATCCTATCGTACTAATATAATAAATGCGAAAGTGTGTGTGTGTGAATGTTTGTTACCACGTATCTCCGTTACTACTAAACCGGTTTTGATGAATGTAGATAGTTTAGATTCTGGAATAACACATAGGTTAATTTTATTTTCTAAAATCAATACCTAAGGGGGTTAAACAGGGTGGTAAAGTTTCTATGGAAAATTTTATTCCTTGGTTTGATTCGCTCATAACTCGGTATAGGTAAATAAACTTAAATAATAAATAATGAAACATGTATTTTTTCAAAATACCCTTTCGGGGTGTGCCAACGTTGGTATGGATTTTATTATTTTTCGGTTTAAATGAACTATGAAGAAAATAATGAATTAAATATTTTTTATTTTTACAAAATAAGGTACCTCTAGGGAGTGTTATTTTAATGAAACATTACAATAATATAGCTTATATATCAGAATAACACATAGTCTACAATTTAGTTCAAATGTTGATATACTTAAGTTAGTTTTTCTAAGGTCCAAGTTTAGTGTATAAGGTGATACACTAAACTTGGATAGGTTTAGTTTTTATGCTGTTATGTTATTTAATAATGATAATGTGTGATTGTATTGGTCATAAGTATCAATTAAGTCAGTAAAATTATATCGGAAATACCTATATGTTTGCCGGCTAAACCGCTGAGCCTATTGTCATTTAAATTTGATATGGGCATAGTTTGAAGCCTGGAGACGGTCATATGCTACTTTTACCAACATACCAAGCGGGCGAAGCCGCGGGCAGAATCTAGTTTTCACATAAAATCTTCGTTAGGTACCTATGTTGCGGGGATAAAACTTATTTCGGAACCATCCTTGAAAACATACCTACCTACAAGTCGATTAACTGTTTCCGTGATGGAATGGTAGGTAGGTAGGTATACCTACCTATCTCACAGACAAACTAACAAACAAACAACCTCTTATGGGAAACGGGTAACGGGATCTTATCATTTCCGGTAATAGATAATATCTATTACAGATAGAAAAATCTGTAATTTCTTGTAATTAAAAGCTTTGCAAGTGAAACCTGCCGGGCGCGGGGCGGGATCGATTCGCGACGCGCCGGAGAGGCGACGTTGCCGCTCTGTGCACGTTTGTTTGGGTTGAATGCAACCGTACTCCAAACTGTGGCTGTAGGTAGTAGTAACTATCATTCAATCTGTGAATAAAAGCTACGCGCCAAAAAATACAAAAAAGAGGTCTAGGGCAGGTAGTTAGGTAAAAGGTAGGCTAGTTTATTTCATTGTTGATGTAGGATGTCTATGTATCATACCTTGCTATGTATGATCTGTAGGTATTCTATCATCAGATCCTAACGTGCCCACCTTATAAATAACATATCTGCTTAAATCCTATTAGTATTATAAACGTGAAAGTTTGTGAGGATGTTTGTTACTCTTTCACGCAAAAACTACTAAACGGATTTTGATGAAATTTTACAGTAATATAGCTTGTACATCAGAATAACTCATAGGCTACTTTTTATCCGGGTACCAGGCGGGCGAAGCCGTGGGCAGAAGCTAGTAATATTATAAATGTGAAAGTTTGTGAGGATGTTTGTTCCTCTTTCACGCAAAAACTACTGAACGGATTCGGATGAAACTTTACATTAATATAGCTTATACATCAGAATAACACATGGTACTTTTTATCTGGGTACCATGCGGGCGAAGTCGTGGGAAGCTAGTAAATAATATACCTGCGTGCTCTTTCAAATAAAAAACAAAAGAAAAATAGCTCACAAAAAATCATTCCATAATATGATAATGTTTTTTTAAGTTTTTTGGGAAAAATAGCAATCCCTCAGGAATAAAACTTTTATGGGTCAAGCATATTATTTTGATGACTTCTGTGGCGCAGTGACCAAAAATTATAGTAATTTTCATTATAAGTACCTACCTCCCTACTTTTTTCTCAACTAAGACACTTGGTTTTGCATTGAAAAACTGACAACAAAAAAATATAAGTTTGAGTCGAATATCGAACTGTAAGCTGATATTTCTTTAGCGAATTTTATGCCCCGGATCTACCTAGAAAGATTAAAATAACAAATGTATATCAAAGGAAGCTAAAGACATCTACTGTATTTACGAGAAACTATGCCCACCGCAGTTGAGTTTGGTTGGTAGTTAACTACTTACAGCCTTCATAGATGGCGTTTATGAGCAATTTATTTTTCTATGAAATTGATTGAAGTATCAATCAATATCATAGAAAAATAAATTGCGATCAGTTTGAAAACTTATCATATTTTTAATAATATGTTGATATATCATTTAAAAATGTATACATACTTAACAACTAAACTAATGATATCGTATGTATTTTTTAACAAAGAATATATTACTTAAAGTTTTTTTTTTAATATTTAAAGATATCCAAACATTTTTTTTTATATTCGCATACTGTTTTTGTTTTGTGCACCTACGTCATCAATTATATTCATTATTAATTATTTATAGGTGGTTGTGCTTACCTAGGTAGGTACTCGTAACATTCTGTGTAAGTCTTATAGGTGCCATTAATTAACGTAAGGACGAGTTTGGCCATTTTTGACCCTTCCTACCCCATGTAAGGACACATAAGATTTTTCGGACTCACGCTCCCCCTTCTTACATAAGATTTTTCCTAGTTTTCCTTAATATTTGAATATCGTTAGAAAAGTATCAGTTAGGTACCTACACTAAAACTCATAATTTGACATATCAAAAAATTATATTTTTTATAAGATAATTAATTAATTTTGGAAAATTCGTATTATCATTGAATGTAAGATTTCAAAGAATCTTTAAGTAAGATTATTAAAATTGTGGAATGATGGTAGGTTGAGTTGAATAATATGCTATTGTTACCGTTTGAATTAAAAAAAAAAAACATTGTTATTATTGCGTGATAGTAGAGATTTTTTCACAAATAATTGAAGCAAAATTAATATACGAAAAAAAAATGTAAAAATTATAGTTATTTTCAATTATAAGCTTAAGAATGTGAAACACATGTAAAAAAAAGTTTGCATCATTGGAAAACGCACATTCCGACTTGTAAAATATTACGTAAGAATGGCTTTTAACCCCGACCCCCTGAGATAAGGTTATGGAGCGATTTTTAAACCCTCATTTTAGGCAGTCGGGTAAAATTATAGAGTTATTTGTAAATGCTATGGGTTAGACTCGGTCTAGATATATATTAAATTGTATTTTCGTTGTGAAATAAACTCCCTTGAACACTAAACTACGAATATTAATACAACTAAACTATCCTCTCGTATATGGCCCCTCGGGGAAAGCGGGATTTTCCCGCGATCCGATATCAAGGGCCAGCGGTTTATGGAAAGTTTAAAAATAAAACAACACAGTTAGGTAATTACTCTCACAGAGTTACATGTATTTGTTCTTTGAACTTGTGATTTATTTCATTCACTCGGCACATCGTTTCAACCCTTTATTTACTAGACAACTAGGAATCAAAAACGCAAAACGAAATGGGAAACGCGACACGGCATCCACTTAATGGGTACGTGGATGCAGCGGCATCCACAGCTTTGTGTGCAGTTATGTTGAACACTATTTACTATGACTATTTATGGTGGGGATCCATTTATGATCCCTACACAAAATATTATGAACTAGATAAGAGTTACCATTTGTATATTGTTGTGTTGAAAGAACATATTCCATGTTAAACATGGAGACAAACAAATTTATTTGAACACCGACGAAAAGTTTTCTTTGTTTAATATAGATGATAACAAAGAAAACATTTCATCACTTTTAAAATTATTCCTTCCCTATGGAAGGAAGGTTCTTCATTACACAGATCTACCAAAAAGAATACATCAGTTATATACATGTCTAAGCTTCATGAAATTATCCAGTCATGTCATAGATAAAAAGAAAACATGTTAAAATGCAAACTTTGCCAGCTCTTGGCGACAGCGTTTTCGTTTTGCGTGTTTGATTGCCACTTATTTAGATTATAGGCTTATTCATTACATTTTAGATCCCATGCTCTCCATTCAATACATTTACTTACATACATTTGAAAATATATTTATTTCTAAACAAGAAGATCACAAAGTGTTGATAAGTTAATAGGTGCCGTAATCGCTCCATCTCATGTACCCGTCTATAATCTCGGGTGAAAAATATATAGATCTATTTCATCCTCATAATATTAGCACCCAGACTTTCTTCACTCGCTTTTGCGCCAAATTAATCTCGGCTGAGAGGTTTCCTTGTTGATCATTGTCAAGTAATTCCCTATTCCCGCTACACCTAGGTTTCTCGAAGTTACACAGATGGCGTGCTATCGAAAGGATGATCTGGCTAGGCTGTCAAAATATGTGCCTTCATATATTTTCCAGCTAAAGGTATCATCTGTGATATACAGTGTTATCTATCAAGTTTCACAGAACCCACAGATCAAAAAGAAGATCTCTCATAGATCGTTTGCAGCCTTTGGTTAGATTGATAATGCGACGATTCATAGGAAGGATAAGTACTTTCGCTATTCAACGAATTCTATTTACTAATCACGATTTTGAAGTTTCAGAAGCGATTTTTTAAATGTAAGTACCTATATTCTCTACGATTTGTGTAAGTACTTCAGTATTAAATATCTTCGAACTGACTTTCAACTCTTAGGTAAATAGGTAAATAATTGATTTCAAAAATAGATATTAAATTTTAATGCTACTGGAATAAAAGCTGAGACACTGGTGGGTATATTACTGATTAGAGACATCACAAACACAATTCATGCCTAGTGCGAGTTTCTCTACTGATTCGTCTCACTACTATTAATTTTATTCGTTGGGTATGTAACAAGTTTCAAAATTTATCCGCTACGAGCGCTGATAATTGGGTACGCAACTAGTTTTGAAGATTTCCCGCTACGAGCGCTGATAGTTCGTTAAGTGCAAAAGGAAAACGTAACGTGAGCACGTTTTCGCGCGTAAAATCAACTGATATCCATATCCGATAGACAACGGTGTGACAATCGGTCTTATTGGACATAGATTAGCAGTAAGTTCGATACCACTAAACACTCAAATAGTTTGAACCGATAATTATAATAAACACCCAATAGTCCTGACCCCAAATAGGATTCCCTGTATTGTAGGTATTAGGAGCGAGTACCGTACCACAACAAATATTTGCTGAATATGCAAACATTTGTCCCGCAGCGAGAATCGGAATTGCATCATTTGAGATCCTAACACAATAGTGAAACTCATACTCGGCCACTTCACGTGGCGGTGCGGTGCGATCGATCCCTACTTCTACTATAGGCCACTTAAAGCTTAGTAACTTAAATCAAAGTAAGGAGGGACTATCCTAAGTTGTACTGTAGTTACCTACCTAAAATAAATAGAACGATACTAACCCTACCTACTGCAAAGCTATCACGATACGTTACTGTTGTAAGTAATACGTAGTCACCATTCGAAACACCTAAGTACAAAGACAAGAGTCCGTTTCACGGCCGTACAAGTAAATTCGTAGGATTTCTATGGCTATGACGAGCGAAATATTATAAAAGAATATATTTTCATCGTACGGTTTGTCAGTAAATAATCTCTCATCAATTTTACATGAAACATTGTTTTACACTTATTTGAAGAAAATAGAATTTGATCGATTAGGTATCTGTTTTGACATAACTGTCTTGTAATTTACAAAAATAATTGTGAATATTATAAAAGAATATATTTTCATCATACGGTTTGTCAATAAATAATCTCTCATCAATTTTACATGAAACATTGTTTTACACTTATTTGAAGAAAATAGAATTTGATCGATTAGGTATCTGTTTTGACATAACTGTCTTGTAATTTACAAAAATAATTGTGAATATTATAAAAGAATATATTTTCATCGTACGGTTTGTCAGTATATAATCTCTCATCAATTTTACATGAAACATTGTTTTACACTTATTTGAAGAAAATAGAATTTGATCGATTAGGTATCTGTTTTGACATAACTGTCTTGTAATTTACAAAAATAATTGTGAATATTATAAAAGAATATATTTTCATCGTACGGTTTGTCAGTATATAATCTCTCATCAATTTTACATGAAACATTGTTTTACACTTATTTGGAGAAAATATAATTTCATCGATTAGGTATCTGTTTTGACATAACTGTCTTGTAATTTACAAAAATAATTGTTATTTCCTAACAGTTAATAAAAATATAACAGTTTCTGTTACATAACATTTCTACATCCTTTCGACAATGTCGCGTACGCAGACGCACAACCAATGTCAAAAATTACCTTTTAATGGAAGGTCACATTATTAAACAATACAATAGAACAATAATCTTACAGGCAAGAATGAACCGCGGTTGCGCGAGTTCTGAAATGCAACTAAAACTATACTACTAGTCCGGGGCTGTCCCGGCCTTCACAGCTCGCATCGCACAGCCATCCAATGACGCATCACTTACCACCGTCTCTATTTACAGCCAGAGAGTTCTCACTAACTCGCAACAGATAAAGTTATCAACTCTCCAGAGTGATAAAGCTTTCATTAACTCTACAAAGAGAAAGTTCTCACAAACCATACAGAAAGAAAGTTCTCATTAATCCCTATAGAGATAAAGTTCTCATTAACTCGCCAGAGAGAAAGTTCTCACTAAATCTACAGCAAGAGAAGGAGTTTTTATCAACTTCGCACATCTCTACAGCGCGAGAAACTTTGGTTGACTTTACTTTTGTTGAGAAAAAGTTGGCAAAACTCTACAATGTGCGTGAGAGAGATTATTTTCTCATTTACTCTCACCGATAAAAAGTATCAATAACTTTATAGTGAGAGTTAGAAAGCTTATTGACTCTACAGCGAGAGAGAAAGTTCGCATTAACTCTACAGAGAGTTCACATCGGCGCACTCGCGTCGATAAATTCGTGCGAAAGAGAACGTATATACAATGTCCAAGGTCCTATCCTAAAAAAACACTCACACATGGCCAGGTGCTAATGGTGGCACAGGTCGTTTATCCTGTAGGCGTTCGTCAGCGGAAAACAGACGGTCTAACTCCTCATCCTCATAGAAGACCACGAAATGCTCCGGCTTAGCCACAGCCTCGAATATAGAGCATACTGAAGGTTTGACGTTGTAGAAATAAAGTGGCTGACGTCGCGCGTGGAAATCAGCAGTCAGCTGATCAATGCTCGTTGCGGCTGTATAGTCAGCACTGTATATATGTGTGCACTCTATCACGACGGGCACAGAACTGCTGGCTGCGCACTTTGTGACCAGCCTCCTCACGTAATCCACGGATGGGAACATGAGGCATCTGTCGGGGGTTATCATAAGATACTCTACGCCCGCTTCGGTCCGCAGCAGTTCGACTGAGAACTTGGGCCGTGCTGCGTGGTACAGGATGAAGATGATGTTTACGATTACTCCGGTTAGTATGCCCAGCTCGATGGGCAAGGTTAAGCAGAGGACGAACGTGCCCACGCCGGGCACCAGATCCAGCTCTGGAAGGAAAGCACATGGTCAGATGCCTTGTTTTGTTTAGTTGTCGGACTGCCTAAGATACAATTACTTATAAATTTTATCTATCTATATACGGGTATTTACGGGTATCGCGTAAATATTGACGATGTAAGCAGCGTAGTGTGTCGTAATGTGAACATGGACTTTTTTGAATCTGAATATGATTTGAGGGTAATTACGTCTACCGTTTTTTGGTACCTTTAGTGACTTTATTTCTCGATGTGTGTTGTTTTGTTTTATGTGTTCAAGTAAATAAATTATCTTTATCTCGATGGTAGATCCATATACTCCAGTCAAACCGTGATCACAGCTGTTGCAACACACGTCGAATGCACGTTAGGTAAATAATAAAAAAGTTAAACTTCATATATACATAGCTTTGGCAACTGAAGCTTTATAATTCCTAGAAAAACATTTACAGGGTACCTCAAAATGATTTGCTTAGACCTCGTCCCTAAATATTCATCGATAAAAAAAAACCACAAGCGATATCTATGTTCAGAAGATGTTTGTCGAAGATATCGAAGGTTGTATTCTCCGAAGATGGAACTTACTTTTCGCCCGCCACATTGGCTTGACCACGTTATATTCAACCATGAACAGGATGGCAGATATGATGACGGCCGCTAGAGCCGCCTTCGGTATGAACTCGAAGTACTGCGTGAAGAACTGGAGAGCCAAAATCACCATTACACCTGAAATGATAAACGTCATATGAGATGCCGTTGGAAAAGTTAAAGAACCAATGTTAATCGCGGAAATTTCTTTCAAGTAACTACGTGACAACAGTTTTATATATATACTAGCTTTTGCCCACGGCTTCGCCCGCGTGGTACCCGGATAAAAAGTAGCCTATGTGTTATTCTTATGTATAAGCTATATTACTGTAAAGTTTCATTAAAATCCGTTCAGTAGTTTTTGTGTGAAAGAGTAACAAACATCCTCACAAACTTTCGCGTTTATAATATTAGTAGGATATAAAGGGCGTCCCAAAACTATGCGACATGAAGGGAAAGTATCTTAAATATAGTAGATAGGATATTTTGCTGAAAGAAGACTTTATTTTATTTTTAGATTAAATGCAGTTAGTAATACTGCATTTAAAGATTTTCTAAAAATTACTTGCTTCGTCTGGGAATCGAACCGACTCAAATGTGAAAAAAAACACCCCGTATTTTTATGATGCCAATCGAAGGAATTGACAAAAAAAAACCTCTTAAGTAACATAGTATCTTAAAAGAAAGGAATAACGTAATATGTTTGATTCAAATTTCAAGATTTTTTTTTATTGCCGACGACGACGTTCGAAAAATAGCGATATTATC
Source organism: Perizoma flavofasciatum (assembly GCA_958496245.1). Classification (NCBI taxonomy): domain Eukaryota; kingdom Metazoa; phylum Arthropoda; class Insecta; order Lepidoptera; family Geometridae; genus Perizoma; species Perizoma flavofasciatum. The sequence continues at coordinate 1,054,945 of OY292430.1, read as the reverse complement.
ATTCCATAGATAGCTTTGATTAGGTATTCACAAATAAGTTCTTAAATTTGAAATGGAACAATTTGTGAGAGCGTTTGTTTTTCGGATTTTTATCTGTTTAGTCTTCATTCACTTGCACGCGTGTTATGTGTTAATTTATTGCGAACATGGCATATGAAGTAAGTTGATTTAATGGAAGCATACTTTTTGAACAATAAAGACATCTCTTGAAGTTTGCGGTGGTATAGCGAAAAATATCCTGACAGACAAACACCGTCTCGTCACGTTTCAAGGAGGACGTTTTTATCAACGCTCAAGACAACCACAGCAAGAGAACCATACGATCAACTTTTAATTTACTTTTCAGCTTTCCCGAAGCTTACAATATTTAAGGTACTTTCCCTTCATGTCGCATAGTCTTGGGATGCCCTATATATATTTTCAAATCCTTCTCCAAGCTCCAGAGATTAGAACGTTCAGTCAAAAAAACAAAAAAAAAACAAATGAAAACTTCGGCTTTATTAATAAAATAGATCGATAGAAGTATCTTACCAGTATATAGTCCGCTGAAGGTAGTCTTGACTCCTGATCCATTGGCGACCACAGAGCGCGCCAGCGAGCCTCCGCCAGGATACGCCTGCATAAACGAGTTGGCAATACTAGCTACGCCCATAGCTATCATCTCCTGCGTGGCGTCAATCGTCCGCCCGTCGGAAAACGCCTTGCAGATCGCGATGTCTTCCAGTAGAACGATCAGAGGAATGACCAGTAGACCAGAGCCCAGTTCGGAGACCATGTCCAGGAAGTCGGCGGTGGTGTTATCAGCTCGCACGTAGGAGAACGGGGGCAGTTGCGGGACTGGAACGCCCGAGGGTATTGCTCCTGTAACATCAAATCAGGTTAGTTCTGATCTTTGTCATTGCTCCTGTAACGTTAAACCAGGAAAGTTATATTTATGTCATTGCTCCTGTATCGTTTAACCAGGTAAGTTATATTTATGTCATTGCTCCTGTATCGTTAAACCAGGTAAGTTCTATTTATGTCATTGCTCCTGTATCGTTTAACCAGGTAAGTTCTATTTATGTCATTGCTCCTGTATCATTAAACCAGATAAGTTCTATTTATGTCATTGCTCCTGTATCGTTTAACCAGGTAAGTTCTATTTATGTCATTGCTCATGTATCGTTAAACCAGGTAAGTTATATTTATGTCATTGTTCCTGTATCGTTTAACCAGATAAGTTCTATTTATGTCATTGCTCCTGTATCATTAAACCAGGTAAGTTCTATTTATGTCGTTGCTCCTGTATCGTTTAACCAGGTAAGTTCTATATATGTCATTGCTCCTGTATCGTTTAACCAGGTAAGTTCTATTTATGTCATTGCTCCTATATCGTTAAACCAGGTGAGTTCTATTTATGTCGTTGCTCCTGTATCGTTTAACCAGGTGAGTTCTATTTATGTCATTGCTCATGTATCGTTTAACCAGGTGAGTTCTATTTATGTCATTGCTCCTATATCGTTAAACCAGGTAAGTTCTATTTATGTGATTGTTCCTGTAACGGTTCACCATGTTAGGTTGTAGTTCTATGTCATAATATAGTTCCTGTAGCATACAACCAAGTCAGTCCTGTTTATGCCATGACGCTGCCTGCGAGAAAGTCGGCTCCCGTTCAGTCAAAGGATGCAATTTTCATTGAAAGGACACGATTTTATACATAAGATAAAACAGCAAAAAAATAAAAATGCCTTCGAAAATCTTATGAACATGAACCAGGCTTGAGACCGCCTTTTTGGCAGTTTTGTATAAATTGAACATTATAGTGTTGATAGAGAAATAAATGGAAAACCACACCTCACCTCACTGAGAACCCAGTCAATTTAGCGCGGTGGCGATGAAAGGGATATGGTTGTCAAAGTGCGCGTGAATATCTTGATCACCGCCACCCACCGTCACCGTGTAAGTTTGAACGGGCCTTAATTAGTGGCATCTACAAAAATGGCTATAGAGTGACGCTATACTCTACTCGTGATTATCTAGTGTTAATGTGTCTACTCTTCTTTCGCCACAAGAGCTAGGTACGAGACGAGAAATGGCAATGTGAAAAAACCAATACAATGAAAGGACTCTAGATACTAACCAGTCTATATTTTCGCCGCTGGACCACGGAACAGATATAGACGGCTTAGGGTGTCTAGACAAATATCTCACGCTTAGTTTTCCTTTCACGCTAACAAAAAGTTGTCAAGGGAAAACTTGGCAATAGTCACTTGACAATTTACAAGCTAATGTTATTACCATACAATTCAAGATAACATCAATAACTTTCCGCAGGCGTTAACGCCAACAGAAAGTGATCGTTGTATAAGGGGCCTGAAAAGGAGGGGCCTGAAAAGGAGGGTCTTGAAAAGGAGGGGCCTGAAAAGAATGGGCCTTGTGTTGTGACGTGAATGATGGTGAAAACCCATGTGATGAAACGATTCTACGCTGTCACTCTACGTTACTAACCAGTTCGAATGTTCTCCGCTGGAGTGCAAAAATAAGAACACGTCATAAATTAGGCACAATATCTGTTAGCACCTACCTACAAAGACTAATATTCTAAAGTGGCGGCCATGTTTTTTAGTTACCTTTTTGGCGTTACGATCAGAATTATCTAATACCTCAGGGAGGGTCAAAACTTTATCCGTTGACAGATAGAAAGATAAACTCTTTATTGCACAACTAAGAAAAAAACACACAGGAATAAATACACATAGAAGGTCCAATGGACAGTCTTATTGCTGAAAGCGATGTCTTCCAGACAGTCTTTGGTAAGAACTTTATAAATTTGTCGATTACATTGTAGCTCGGTTCGAAGATTCACCCAAGAAACTAGGTAGTACAGTCAGCCAACATCTTCTGCATTTCATTCATGCGACTGAACTTATCAATAATCGTGCCGTTTCAAGTGATAAATGTTAACTTTGTTATTTACTTTGTTCTTTGTACTTTGTTATATTACTTTTCTGTCATTCTCCATCTTTGTAAGTACTTTTACGGATCAAACGAAAAGCTTTCATGGATTTTTTTTCCGTAACGCACTTTAGGAATGCCTTTGTGTTTAACGGTAGAGGTTGTTTGCTATATGACAATTTATCTCCGAAACGGCATATCTAAAAAGTCATACAAATCAAAAACAATTTGGTTTACTTCAAGGATGGTTCTTAGATAGCTTTTATAGCCACAAGCCACATAGGTACGCTACGATCGATGGGTTTCAGATTTTGTAAATTTAACCTTTCATCTAAGTAGTCTAGTCTAGAATTCGCGTAGCACGTGGTATCTCTATTGAGCAAGTTGTCGACAGGTTTTCATAAATTAGTGTTGATCCTCACCCATGATTCTGAAGGGCGGAGTCCCGTGGCTGGCCACGAACCAATAGCCCAGCACGCCGGTGGCGACAACCACGATGGCGTTCCGGCAGGTGCCCACCATCCACATGCACTTCGTTACCACTTTCTGTCTCGTGCTGGGTCCGTCGTCACACTTCTCACCCAGCTTTATCATCCCGATTTTCTGTAACGTACAATAAGAGTTGAAGATCAGCCCCTTGCAATAGCAAAAGAGCAATGGGTAACGCAACCATTCTTTTCATGAAAGTAAAAGTAGAAATAGAAAGAGAAGTAGTAGAAGAAGTAGATTTAAAAGTAGACGTAAAAGTAAGGGTAGAAATAGAAACAGAATAGAATCCTACTAATATTATAAACGTGAAAGTTTGTGAGGATGGAATTTGATGAAACTTTACAGTAATATAGCTTATACATCAGAATAAAACATAGGCTACTTTTTAGCCGGGTACCACGCGGGCGAAGCCGTGGGCAGAAGCTAGTTATAAGTAAAAGTAAAAGATATTTACTATAACTATAACTACCTACGCAACTATCTTAGAATATATTGTTACACAGGGTTATATGCAATTCACAAGTTTTATACATTGCTCAGACATGACAATAATTACAAAAAAAAATGTATGTGATTAGTATATCAGTCATGTAGTTCCCATAACACAAGCTTTGCTTACTTTGGAGCTGGTTGATGCTGTGTGGAAAATGTCCAGCATTATTATTATTATTATAGATATATAGTAAAAAGTAAAAGATATTTACTATAACTATAACTACCTACGCAACTATCTTAGAATATATTGTTACACAGGGTTATATGCAATTCACAAGTTTTATACATTGCTCAGACATGACAGTCCTAAAAATGTATATAACTTGAAAAAATAACACTTTTTGAGTTGACCATCCCCATTACGTCCTGATCTGTGGATCGATCACGCTAACCCATGGCTATTGAGATGGCAATCAATTGTGACACTAGTTTCCCATTTGAATGGCCCATCCATCAATTGCGATAATTAAACTGATTCCCCATCGCTTGATACTCATACGCAGACTGAACTGAATACCATCGGGACGATCACACTAAATTCCCATGTCTGGTATCATCGGATGGGATGAATCGTATCACGCTAATTTGTAAGCTGGATGAGCCATAGATGGACAATGCGAATGAACAAAATTGGTTTCATATTGGACGTTCCGTTTTTTTGATGGATGGGCCATTAAAATAAGGAACTAGTGTCAAAATTTATTGCCATCTCGGTAGCCATGAGTTAGTGTGATCGCCCCGCAGATCTGTGCTTAAGTATACCAAGGGTAAACATAGAGAAACTTACCCTCATAATGAGGAGCAGCGCGATACAACTGAACCCAAGCACGGGGTCCCAGAGCCTCGCGTTGTGCAGGTTCTTGAAGATCGATATCCATTGCTGCAGGAAGGTGTCTCCTGTGACCGTGATCGCGAACAGATCCTAGCAGAATATTAAATTATGTTAAATTTATTTATTAACTCAAACGAAAATATGTATAGATAGGTAAACACACTAAACCGCCGAGCTTGTATGAAGAATGTGATGAGGATGAATGAAGCGAAAGAGGTATGCCTGGATCGTAGCAAGTCGAAATCCTTGGTCTCTGCCTACCCCTCCGGGAAACAGGTATGTATGTATGTATAGATAGGTAAAAAACAAACACGTTCCGACTGTATTCTCCATGACGGACAACCTCAGATTGATACTAAGTGCGCAGATCTTTGAAGATACCAAGAAGGGGGTAGTTAGAGGGGGTAGTGCCTGAGTTTTGCAACTAGTTAGCATTCCACGTGACAGGTTGCCCATCGCCGCTTATTGGAACACTAACTGATGACAAGCGTTCAATTTTTTGATTCTAGAGCATACCAGTTTCCTTACGTTTTCCTTTACCGTTTTGAGCACGTATTACGCACATAAATTTTTCGAACGGAAAAATCCATTGTTATGTGAACCCACGACTTCCAGATCGGAAGTCAGAGTACCGCCCACTTGGCCAACCCAGCTCATGGGTAGGTCCCTTGTATTGTAGGTATCGGGAACTACGAGACTCATGCTAACAGAACACCCAACCTAAACTTTCTAACTTGAGCGTTACCAATATAAGTAGGATGATTGATTACCTTGACTTGAGAGGTGGCTATCATTAGGGCCACAGCTGACGTGAAGCCCGAGGACACAGGACCAGACACGAAGTTCACCAGGAAGCCGAGTCCAAGTACGCCCATTAGCAACTCCACGATCCCAGCGAGAAGGGTCAGCAGGATGGCTTTCTCCACCACTCCACCAGCCACCTGGAAACAGAGACAGCCAATTATTACTCCACTAGCTTCTGCCCACGGCTTCGCCCGCGTGGTACTCGGATAATTATTAGCCTATCTGGTATTACGTGAAAGAGTAACAAACATCCATCCTAACAGACTTTCGCGTTTATAATATTACAAACTTCTGCCAACGGCTTCGCCCGCGTAGTACCCGGATAAAAAGTAGCCTTTGTGTTATTCTGATGTATCAGCTATATTTCTGTAAAGTTTCATTAAAATCCGTTCAGTAGTTTTTGCGTGAAAGAGTAACAAACATTCATCCTCACAAACTTTCGGGTTTATAATCTTGTCTAATTTGTATATCACTTTCATGCCTTCGAAGATAAGACAGTGCTAGAGGGGCAGAAAGCCGCGAGAGCTAAAAACGAAGTAAGTAAATAGTTTTAAAAATCATCTTGAAATACCGTAAGGTTTTGGTGATCCAATCAAAGTTTTATTATATCTTAATTTACAGTCTCTCTGCATCGGGATCTAGATCTACCGATTTCCTGATCGAGTGGCTTCGCTCACACTGGAGTCAGTTGTAGAGCGAATCTTATCGCTCCACCGCAAGAGGCTCCGACTGATGATAGTTACCTGCCAGGTTAACAGAGAGGCGATAGCTGTAGGTCCAGCTGGCACCGCCCGGCATCCACCCAGTACGATGTACACGAAGCAGCCGAGAAAGGACCCGTACAGACCGTGCTGGGGGGGCAGACCAGCGATGTTGGAGTACGCCAGCGACTGGGGGATGACGGTGAGACCGACTGTCACGCCGGCGATTAGATCACCTATGGCTTTCTCTGTGTTGTATCTGAAAGAAACATTCATCTATGTCAGAACATCCTACTTCTGCCGTATTATAGCGCAAATGGGATTAATTGGCACAAAAAAATGTTCCTCTTTGTTTTGTACAAATTTCACTGTAAAGTAATAAAGTACTAGCACTATTATATTATGTATCTGAAAGTCATTACTATCCCTTATTATGTGGCTTTATAAGTATATATTGTATGTAACTAGATTTGTGCAGGTAAAAATAATTTGAATTGTCAAACGACTTGACTGGACAATGTTTCGATGTCAAAGTTTAACCAATAGGTTTTTATTAATTAAACCTATAGATGTGAATTCAAACATTTGTCAGATTATACAAACACTAGCTTCTGCCCACGGCTTCGCCCGCGTATACCCGGATAAAAAGTAGCCTATGTGTTATTCTGATGTGTAAGCTATATTACTGTAAAGTTTTATCAAAATCCGTTCAGTGGTTTTTGCGTGAAAGAGGAACAAACGTCATAAACTTTCACGTTTATAATATTAGTAGGATTTGTTCCGCGGTGGGAATTGAACCTGCAATCTTCTGCGTCAGGCCTTCGCCCATTGCACCACAGAAGTCGCCATAGATTTATATCTCAATCGATTGTGTAGACCACTTGTCTTGATAATGTACTTACTGTGGCATCCAAGCGGTGATGGGTAGTCTTTTGTGCAAGGTCTTCCGGTTGAAGCGTCGCTTGAGAGCGGATACCCAGCCATCACGTGACCCGGAGTCCGATACTGGGGGTAGTCAGTAAATAAATACAAAGTCAGACTACCTCTGTGGCATATTAGGCGAGTAGCCAACGACGCAGGGTTTTATTCCAAAAACTATCGTGAACTTGACTATTCATATTGTAAAAACGGAAATTTCCACGTACTGCACTATCGGTGAAGGTACCGACTAAGTTTCGACTCATTCCGAGAGTCTTCATCAAGATCGCGACTTGCACTACGCGTGGCGCGGAGGGAGCAAGTCGTGATCACTCACCCTGATGAAGACTCTCGGAATGAGTCGAAACTTAGTCGGTGCCTTCACCGATAACGCAGGGTTCTTTTCCCGTACTAAAAATAGTGTAGGAAGGATCCCCGATGGAACGAATCAAATAAAAATAAATAGATAGTTTTGACAACCCCCGTGGCGCCGTGGGCGAACGTCCGCCTGAGATACAGAAGGTTGCGGGTTCGATTCCCGCTGTGAGACAAATGTTTATATGATCTGCAAATATTTGTCTCGGGTCTGGGTGTTTTCTATGTATAATATGTATGTAATTACAAAAAAAAAAATATGTGATTAGTATATCAGTCATGTAGTTCCCATAACACAAGCTTTGCTTACTTTGGAGCTGGTTGATGCTGTGTGGAAAATGTCCAGCATTATTATTATTATTATAGATAGATAGAAAATTCTTTATTGCACAAAATTTTAGTTCATTAGCGAACTTAATGCTAAAAAGAATTCTCTTCCAGATAACGTTTGTGTATTCTGGAAAAACGTGTTGGTAGTGCACAGAATGTTTAAAAAAAAAAAAAAACATGTAGTGATTATGTAACGCAAATATTAAAATACATCTAAATAATTGATAAATTTTAATTAAAATAAAAAGGCCAGGTCAGAAGTACACTAAACCGCCGATCCTGTATGAAGAATGTGATGACGATGAATGAAGCGAAAGAGGTATGCCAATATCGTAGCAAGTGGAAATCCTTGGGCCTACCCCAAGCCTACCCCTCCGGGAAACAGGCATGACTATATGTATTTATGTAAATGAAAATAAAATATTTTTTTTTATTTCATTACAGTATATCACATTTTTGTGATAGACTTGCTTAACAAACTAGGTTAAAACAACTTGTGTCTTGGCAATCTGTGCTTTCCCATTTTTATCATTTAAAGATGCACGTTTTTGCAAATAGTTAGTATTTTACGGGACAAGTTGCGTTTTACAATCGTTTCACGACTTCAGAGAAAGTACTTGGATAGATTTATCGGCAAACGTCATTAGGAGGCGCTGGCTGTAAACCAACGGATCGCAGACAGTTGGCTCAGTCGGTACACTAGTGGTGGGCCCTCAGCACGTGTGGCACCACTTTTGCAGCTACACACTTTCTCGAAACGAGGCCTCACTCTTTTCGTTTGGACGAGCTAGCACACCTGCACACCAACACAGTTGCACAATCGTGCTAGGCGCGAGGCGCGAGGAAAGATCGTGTTGGCTCGCACAATGCGCCTCGCACTCCACTTCATTACCACACCACACAACACGCACAGTACACACTGTGTTCCCAAGACTACCTCACTCAACTACGTTCAGAAACTGCCTCGCTGCCTCGCCTCAATTGTGGTACCACAGTGTGCTGGCTCAGTTGTAAAACTAAGCTGCTCGCACGATCCTCGTTTTCAAACAGTGTGCTATCCATGACTACGGTACACATTGAATTGTTTGTGGCAATGTCTGTAGGATTAGGCTCAACCCGACAGATAATAAATGGAGGTTTAGTAGCAAGGCCTCTAGTAGCAGCAGCGTTCAAGTTCAGGGTCGCTCTGCGGGCCGACTCTTGCGCAAGTACAATCACTATTTCACACTTCACCACGTGCGAGTGCGCAACATCATCGGTTAATAATAATGCTGGTTACTCATTGTACCTATTCATTGAAAAAAAACCGAACAAGTGCGAGTCTGACTCGCGCACCGAGGGTTCTGTACAAGCTTGTAGACACATCTTGTAGACACATCTTGAGGGTCGCTCAATTTGTTAAACTATGAAAGAACCAATATAAGTCGGATTTAGAGACAAACTAAACTTTGTAGTTGAACAATATGTTCGTCCATACATCGATATACGTCATAGTCAATTCTCAAACTTTAAGTTTGTTATCACAAATAAATAAATTCGATTGATACAAAAAAAAACCATTTTCAAAAAAGAAACCCATATAAGATGTGTGATCTTATATGGGTTTCTTTTTCCTTTTGAGATACGGAACCCTAAAATTAAGGGGGCGTCTTACAGATAATGATTTTTTCCGGGCGTTACCTACCTATTTGGTTGGGTTTGTTATTTTTTCCGGAAACACTAGTACCTACCTATCAATTCATCCTAATTTTTTTGGGGTAGCCTCCGGGCCGATGGCTTTTCATATCTAAAAGATTTTGCAACGAAAATACGTGACCTCAGGCTGACTCAATCTCTTCTCTTTTGCTTCTCTTTCGCTCTTTTAAATAAAACTTTGTAAATTATTATCTTTGCGTGGTACACTTATCTCTGCGGCCAATGAACCTTCTAAACTTGACACATTTCGGCCAAAACTCCTCATTCATGAAAAGGTCGACAGGCGATTAGTAGATATTTTCACCATAATAGAATGTTTTTTCTTTAAATAAATATTTATTTATTTTTCATATTGTAAAAACGGGAATTTTCACGTACTGCACTATCGGTGAAGGCACCGACTAAGTTTCGACTCATTCCGAGAGTCTTCATCAGGGTGAGCGGTTGCTACTTTCTCCTTCCGCGTCGCGCCGTGCACTACTTATTATTTATTTTTATTTATTTATGGGCAACAACATGACTGATATACTACTTATATACTTTTTTGTAAATAGATACAAATCATATATAGAAAACAACCAGACCCGAGACAAATATTTGCAGATCATACAAAAATGTCCCTCGGCGGGAATCAAACCCTCAAACTTCTGCGTCTCAGGCGGGCCTTAGCCCACAGCGCCACAGAGGTCATCAAATCACATTACGGCGAAATTCCAACTTCTCTATCCTCATGCTGAGTCTGGTCTTCTGCTTTATGTATAAACACCACCTTTCGCATTCATGGCGTAGTGAAAAAATATAAGCCTCTCCCCCACATGGCAAACAGTGCCACGTCATTTGAGGGTGTCTGGACCATAACTCACGACACTGTTCCAGTGTGGGTTGGTGGGTGATGATGAGGGTGGGGGGGATGATTGTGGCGAAGTACTTACGTATATAGTCATTGCTGGCGTGTTTGTCGTCGGGTGGTGGTATGGACCCTGAAGATGCGTTGTGCTTTCTCCTCGGAATCATTCTGAAGACAAGGTAGAAATTAAGTAAGTATATCTTTATTTCTAAAGCTGTGTATAAATGTGGTAGTTTTTAAAAAGGTTCAACAACTTTCCCATTTGAAAAAAAAACTAATTAAACTTAACTAAAATTGAATAAAATTAATTGAAATCACAAAGATCATATAGAAACGTCAGCTTGAAAACGATGTGAATTTAAAATGTTAAAAAGAACTACGCCCATTCCTCGCGCGCGACCAAGCCTAGAGGAATCAGGCAACTCTCTGCTTGGTTTTTTTTATGATCCTTCATTAATCTATAGTGTGGTGCCAATTGAAAAAGGTGAACTCATTTACAAGTTTGAATTTCCCTAATAAACTAATAAAAACTGATAATATAAAACTAACTAATATCATTCCTTATTAACTACTCGTATTTAAAATATTTTTAAGATACAAAGCATAATAAACCGTCCGTCCCAGCAAAACACTTTTTATACGATTTTATTTATAGGACCATGCCAAGTAATCCATGTCTTTTCATTGAGGGCATGTGACATCGATCAAGTTCCAAAAAGTGGCGATGAGCTTGCAACATGTCACGTGGAATGCACTACTATGCAAAACGCGGATATGTGCCAAATAAAATGTTTGGACGTGTCTCTTCACAGATCTGCCTTCTGAATATGGATCTGATCCATGAGTTTCATTTTCACTGAATAATGTACCTAAAACTTGAGCTATTAGTACTTATTTCAGATCTAAAAATAATTATAGTAGCAACTAGTTTCCTTATAACATAAACACGCCGGTTGAATTTGATACGGTCGATGGGATTATCCTGAAAATTGGATTGGATATTCGCGACGTGATGTATAAGGACGTAGAAAATGTTACATCACAATAATACTCTAGGCACAGGTATTGGCCTCGATTCTGTAGTACACTGACTAAACTAAATTTAAACTATCGCTCCCTTTTACTGATAGTGCAAGCAAGAAAGAGATAGCTACAATTTGAGTGCTGTCAAATTAGTCAGATTTAAGTTTTCCATACAAATTTAGTCGTGATATCAAAACATGCTGACTATAAACACGAAGAAAAGCGGCACGTAAACTGATTTGACAGCAGCACACATCACTAAAAGTATAGTAGCTATCTCTTTCTTGCGTACACTATCAGTAAAAGAGAGCAATAGTTTAAATTAAGTTTAGTCAGTGTACTACAGAATCGAGGCCAATATAATACTAGGTATACGTATGCGGTATTCATAGTATGTGGGTAGGTACACCAATTAAAACTCTTAAACTTTCGTACAGTCCGTTCCATCCAAAGGTTGTCTGGTAGAGATCGCTATTTAGCGATATGGCTATCAATCGTAGAACATTATCAAAGTTTGTAGTACTTAACTAAGCTGATGTGTTATTTGGTGTGCAATAAGGTATTTTCTATCTATCAATCTATAAGTCTAGGTAAACGATGGAGACTATAGGCTTTCCATGACTTGTGTGGTCTGCAAGCAGTTTCTCTCATAAGCAAACGAAGATTTAGGACACCAAGCTATTTCTACCGATATAACGTAGAAGCGTTTAAAAAATAATTTATGACATTCCAAAATTCGTTTTACGTTTCAGATATCTACATACTCTTAACACAGATATTATAATACTAGGTATAATAATAATAAATGGTTTATAATAATTGATTTATATATTGATTTATAATAATAAATGATTTCTGTGTATTTTTTTTCATTTAGGTGTTGGGACCTTCATTTGTAGGAAATACTTGTGTTAGAAGGCCCCGCTCTTAATATCTAAGAGTATACTACTCTCTGTAAGCTAGCTGCTATGACTTACCGTTTTAACATGTTCCACATTCCTAACCCTAATTTGATAGCGCATTACGAAATAATTGTAAGAATATTGTTAACAAGAACGATAAACTGTGTATGTATAATGGCTTTTCTCACGCCGTTAGTAACTGCTGGATTGTCTGTGGTTGTGCTCGCAGACGGCACGTCGTCGGCGTCGTCGCGCATACGCCACACTAGTGATGTTCTGCATCAGTATCTACGCTGAAGCCGAACTTTTGTTTTTTTTTGAACTCACCGTGTTTTTTCAAACAATCTTACTTATCTCTAGCAGCGCGAGTTTTAAAATTGAAGTTGATAAATTGAGATTCCTCTAGGCATACAGTCGCACGCGAGGAATCGGCGTAAACTCACTATAAATATACGTTGTTTATAAGTTGACGTTTTTATATGATACTTGTGATTTCAATGTACCGGTTGACTTTAACTTAAAGTCCTTTTGGAGTTATTAGTGCGTTTATATACTGTATTTTTTTTAATTTGAACTCGTTTTGAATAGTTTTACTTTAACGCGCTATTGAAGTCGTCAAAGTTATATCGGCCTACATTTTAATAATAGGTATATACTTTGAGCTTCGTCCACTAAATTATGAACTTTTAGACATCAGAATCGATCGTATGATCGGTCTCATTTCAGATTTGGAAGTTAGGACTTCTAAATCTGAAATGAGACCGATCGAATTCAAGAGAAGCCGAAAACTTTCGGTTTCTGCATTTCCTCAAACTTGCACACCACTATTAGGGCAGTCGGCTGAACGTAACAGTTGATTACCTGCCAGTAACTACTTTAATTACCTATTCACACGGCCTATCCCAGTTTAGTCACAGTTTTTACGTGGTTTGTTTTATAAAATTGGATTTCAGATCGAGTCTATTTTTGTACACTTGCGTTCTAGCAAATCACGGAGTTAATCGAAATCTAGTCGAAATCTAGTTAATCGATTTTAATCTAGGCTTGCAAAACAAATCTTGCTAATAACTAGCGATAGCCCAGTAGGCTATGCATTAAGATATTTCCTTGTTCTATTTATAACTTATTCTATTTATGCATCGATTGAATGATTAAAAGGTTAACTTGAACCTACTGGCGCGGCGACCAGGTCGCTACAAAAATGTTTGCAAATATATTCTGCAAATATTTGTACCGTTTCTGAGTGTTGAGTACCACGGTACTCCTACCTGATACCCACGACACAAGGAACTCTAAAGTGCGGTCAGGACTATGTTTATGTCCATTCACTGTTTATTACCTATCTATCCTACTTACTATTATAAACGCGAAAGTTTGTGAGGATGAATGTTTGTTACTCTTGCAAAAACTACTGAACAGATTTTGATGAAACTTTACAGTAGCTTATAAATCAGAATAACACATAGGCTACTTTTCATACGGGTACCAAGCGGGCGATGCCGTGGGCAGAATCTAGTTTATTAATAGTTTTGAGTTCAGATTGCATTAGCAAATCTGCATATCGATCGCTAGGCCCTTTTTAGAGACACAATTCCTGCTCACAGAGTTACACGACAAACTGTCCTGAACCCCCATCGGCATCGTCAGTCCTCCCGCACCCTTCAGATGTGAACTCGTTAAAGTTAACTCTTTCTAAGAAAATAAGCGACGGCACACAACTATATAATCCATATATGACCCTCAGGCTCAAAGGGAAAAATAAAAAAAAAACATCATAAGACCTGTCGTGTTGTATGGATCTTAGTGTTGGGCAACCAAACGGAGTAATTGATGAAAGAAGATGCGAATGTTGATTTGGATGAGTTGCGTTAAAAGAATGGACAAAATAAATGAGTAGGCATTTGGGGCCCCAAAATCAGGGCTGGCACTGCCGGGGTTCGCAGAAGATTGCTTGTGCGTACCCGTGATCCCTTGGCAAAGGTGCAAAGAGGAACACCGTGAGGTTTTAGTCAGTAGGAGTCTGACATAACCTTTCGCCTGGGAGGGGGGCGAAAGGTATCAGGCATATCAGGGGAAGTTGAAAGGTTAGCATAGTTAAGGCACTTCATAGGGATGGAATTATGTCACATTACGAGAAGAGTGTTAGATTTGAATGTGGGTTGGGCCAAAGAAAAGATAGATCGATTGTGTGAAAGATGACATAGGTTAAAAAGGAGTACCGAGATGACGGCTGATAGAGAGTGCAAGATGAAAACATGTTGTGCCCCATGCAATCTGAGATAAGGGCAATAGAATGATGAATTTAATGCTCTTGAAATCAAGGAAATTCACAAGGGCTTTCACTGTATCTCGTGTATACGTATTTATCTCGTCATGAGTCGACATTCTGCCACTGAAGGTAGGTACTTGGTACTCCTATCGCAAGGTGAAATCGAATGCCTACTACGTATTAACATCGGTGACAATTCGATAAACATTTCACAAGCTGACAGTATTGTATCTGAGATGATATCTCAAGTGTCATGGTATCTCTGATGTAATTTGTCGGTTCAATTCTATGCGACGCAGTAGCTTGCGGATTTTATGTCATGTTATCTAGACACTACAATCTATTTAATATTTTTTGATTTCAGACACTATTGTTTGTATTGAATGAGATGGAATTTTTCTTGCCTTTCTTTCCTGGCTTGGTCGCGGAGGAACAGGCACCTAGATAAAAACCGACGTTTCAAAGTGGTCCTTGTGATTTTATTGAATAAATAAATTTTGACTTTGACTTGACTTTGGAGGGATGAGCTCGACTCGCACCTAACAACGTGGTCTGTAAAGGCGTTCGATCGCGAAAGTTGGAAGGAAGGAAGGGAGACCTTTGCCCTGCAGTGGGACAGCTACGGCTAAATAATAATAATAATAATAAAATAATCATAATAGACGCTATTATTACACGGTATTAAAACATATAAAAGTATAATATTGTCCATATTAGAGAAAGTTATTATATAAACCAAAATAACATTCCTTCTAGGTAGGAGGTACACAGAACCACTGGATTTAGGAGTGCATAACATACTCTCTCGACCAGCGCTCCATGAAGGCACAGTCGTTGTCCAGCCTCCCTGCAACTCATTGCAGGGAGGCTGGATACCGACTGTGCTTCCACCCTTCAATGAGTTGCAGGGAGGCTGGACCCCGACTGTGCTGCCACCCTGCAATGAGTGAACTATATCTTTTCACTGGGCACGTTTGTTCTTACGCCTTGCCAATCAAGAATTAGCTCCGTACTATAAATAAGTTACCTTTGGTGCAGTCCTCATCTGGTTCATCCTTTTAAAAGACTAAGAAAGAAGGGTGACTAAGAAATAACTAATTAAACGCGAGTAACTATCATTGTATTGCAGCTCAGGTACCTTTCCTAATTAGAATGATGTAACAGCGTGCGACACGCTCATCGATATAAGTTTATTTACCTGATAGTTGAGATTTTTCACATTTCTTCAAGTAATAAAGCTATTTCAATCTATTTCAACGACAATGGAACTAACACATAAAAAATACGCCGTGCATTAGTCAGCCATAGCGATAAGAATACAATGCAAAATATATTTATTTACCAACTAATTAGGTTACAATTTTGATATTACAATTCTGGTGTTCCCCAGGGCTAGTTTGTTTTGCGGGAGGCCGGTTACAAAATAAATCATTACTAATAAACATAAAAATAAAAAATAGCGCAGAATTATATTAGATTCGAGAGATTACACCAAGAAAACGAGTTGGTAACTAGATACAGCCCGCATTGCGAAAATTTATCAGCGATGTTTTCCCAAGCGAAATATGCACTGGAACTGTACCTAACAGTTTTGGAAGACGGCTTTTAATCATCAGTGCGTTAAAGTCAAAGTCAAAGTCAAAATTCATTTATTCAATAATATCACAAGGACCACTCTGAAACGTCGGTTTTTATCTAGGTGCGTGTATTCCTTATGTTACAGAATCATCGACCTTTTAGTAAATCGATTTACAGAATGCGAGATTTAAAAATCAAAAGTTTATATCAATTATAGGAATGCCTCTTTGCACCAAAGCGTATAAAATGTTCATATTGTAAAAACGGGAATTTTCACGTACTGCACTATCGGTGAAGGCACCGACTAAGTTTCGACTCATTCCGAGAGTCTTCATCAGGGTAGTGCACGGCGCGACGCGGAAGGAGAAAGTCGCAAACACTTGAATTTTGGGAATTTTCACGTGCAGTACGTGAAAATTCCCGTTTTTACAATATGAATAGTCAAGTTCACGATAGTTTTTAGCGTATAAAATGATAAAAAATAAATATATGTATCCCGTAATTCACGTTCCTAGTCATTACCGCTATTTCTAAAGGAATAATACACAAATGTACTGTTATAAAAGGTACACGTCAGTTCACGTGTACATAAAATTATGTGTTCTCTTTGTACACATAACATTGATTCATCGTGCCTCAAACTGCTTTCTAAACGTATACAAATTAGATAAAAAGGTGTGTTCCTTTCCTATACCAAACGCATTATATTCAAAACGAAAGTAACACACTATAGAACCATCACACAGTCAATGTAGTTCAAGCTACCGCTGTTTGAAAGACCACGAATAGTGAATATTATTTCGCCTAGTTTGGGTCTCAACTAACCATATTTAAAAACCTTAGGCAACAACCTGTAAATATAAATTTGTAACACCCACCTGGCAAATAAATATATTCTATGGAAGAAATCGCTTCTAAGCGATAAGACCGCACATTGTACTTTCTCTGGAATAAGATTTTGTTATTATATTATTTGTTTAAGGTGTACAATAAAGTATTTTCATTCATTCATTCATTCTATTATTATACCATCATTCATTCGTGGACACTCATTGCAGGACGGACAGGTCTACAAACTGAAAGTCACTCAGAAGCTATGAAAAAGGCTATGGTCGGTGTTTCTCGAAATGTAGTTATTCGGTAAATAACCAAAGTCCAGCCCAGACATAGCCCAGAGGATTAGCAAACCGAAGTGGCAGTGGGCCGGTCATTATCTGCCTAAGAATCTACAACCGTGGTTAACTGGTACTCGCGACTAGGCAGACGTAGTTTAAGATGCCCTCCGACGCTAGATGGAGCGACGACTTGCGCATAGTGGATGGAGATGGGGTGAGTCGAAGACTGGGCTCAGTTGGGCGCCATGGGAGATACTTTAGTCCAGCAGCGGCCTGATGTTCATAGAAAGAACAGTACCTACCTAATATTGTTTCTGAAGAATGCCTTGGTTAAGTAGCGAGGTAAGAAAATATAATATAATCACATTTCTAAATATCGCATGGTCACCGTGAAATAATCCAAACGAGACGTAACGAACTTAAGTAGAATGAACGTAAACGATTATTTTTCTTAGAATAACTGAAAATGAGAGACAGAGTAAACAATAACTTTTCTTGGAATACTTATCGGTGAACTGTTAAGCTTAAGATAAAGAGTTCGTAAAATAGCCTCATAAATCAGTATTTTTAAACAACTTTTAAAAAGGGGCAAGGTTCCCAGGGCTATTAAAAATAGTCTTTGCAGTTTATAGGTAACTGCAGTTATGTGGACGGTTCTGTATTAGTAGTCGAAAAACAAAGTTGTAGTTGAATTTATGTCTTGTAAAAATATTGCACTGTTAAATAATATCAAACCACCATAATTCAATAAGGAAAGTGTTCTGCTTGTGGAGCTTATACTAGGTATCTATCGAAGTGTTGTTTGTTGAAAACTGAAGCGATATTCCTTTTCAGGAAAGTCGGGTAGGTATGTTTATCAACTTATGGTACAGGAAATACTCCGCTTCATATACATTTTCCATTGAAGTACTACCTAGTCATTTTCTCATCCTACGAATATTATAAACGTGAAAGTTTGTGAGGATGGATGTTTGTTACTCTTTCACGCAAAAACTACTGAACGGATTTTGATAAAACTTTACAGTAATATAGCATATACATCAGAATAACACATAGGCTACTTTCTATCCGGGTACTACGCGGGCGAAGCCGTGGGCAGAGGCTAGTACCTCTATAATTATATGAAGACCTCTGTGGCGCGGTCGGCATGTATCTGACTGTGACGCATAGGTGCGGTTCTATTCCCGCTGCGGAACTAATGTTTGCATATTCTGCAGCTATTTGTTCCAGGTCTGATGTTGTGGTATCACGGTACTCGTTGTTCTAGATACCCGATCCCTGTGGCGTCAGGTCTATGTACGTGTTTGTTGTTGTTTATCTATTTATTTTTATGTATTTATGGTACTGGTGACGTGTATTGTGCGTGGAAGGCACACTTTGCCTTACAAAATAGTTTCGTTCCATCGTTTTCAAGCTCGCATGAACTAAAAATAAGAATTTTACTTCTTAAACTTCCTGATAATCGATGCAGGAATAAGAATTGTTCATATGTTTTCACCGATGAATCTTTGAAACGGCAGAACTGATTTGGGTAAATAGAAATGATAACAGAATGGGCAGAAGCTAGTCTATCTATCTATACTTATAGGTAATATAAAGAGGTATAGTTTGTAAGTATGGGTAAACTCCAAGACTATTCATCCGATATCATAAATTATTTCACCAATATTTAGAATGAACTTTCAGAGTGGACATTGGTTATATATTATCACGTTAAAATAAAATGGATTTTTGTGGAGACCAATTTTGCAACGTAAGTCGATGGAGAAAAGGTCGACTAACGTTTCTACTTTTTATTCGAGTACTACGCGGGTAAAGCCGTGGGTTAGTACATAAACAATTCAATGTGAAAGAATTTTTTTTTCACTGGTTTATGTGTTAAGTATCGGTTTGTTCGCAGGTAAATAACGTGACGGACGAAATAGAAGTACATTGCTTATAGACCAGGCGGGCTATGTAGGCAACCTTATTTCATCGAGTCCACGGAGAAGTACGGCGAAAACGTCAGCAGCAGTGAAGTCGACGGAGACAAATATATGAAGTAGGCAATGAACGTAACGCGGAGGGAGTGCGTGTCGCTATCACTTACCTTGAAGAAGACTCTCAAAATGAATCGAAGCAGTCGGTGCGATCACCGATAGAACAAATTATATATGTTAGTACGATGTGCCCTTTGTTATACAAGTAGGTATATTTTTACAAGATTAAAACAAAAACCCAATTCGTGTTAATACATATTTAGGTGGTAAACCAGCCTTCAAATAAAAATACTATTTAAATCGGTTCGTTTGAGAGCTACGCGAGACGGACATAAATGTTTCAAACTTTAACACCCCTTTTGTGCATCGGATAGGTTATTAAAAAAAACATATAAAACTTGAGTTTCCGAAAACGGTGCTTAATAAAACCTGCTTGGATATCCTCAAAGCATGTTTACGTTATTTTGAACCTTCTTCAAAGTCAAAGTTGATAATTTTTTCTGAGATCACAAGGATCATAAAGAATCGTCACCTTAAAAACTACGTGAATTTAAAATTTTAAAGTGAATTTACGCCGGTTCCTAGCGCCGTAGAAACCTAGAAGAATCAAGCAATCAGGTTTTTTGTAATGAAGCGTCATTCAACTATAGTGTGGTGCAAATCTTACACCTGATTATCACTTGTTACGTTACAGGTACTTGATAAGGTAGAGTTTCCTACTGGTCATCGCTTATTCTATAATGCAACAGGAACAGCATCTACACAGTTCTACCAGCAAATACTAGCAAATTAACTTTAATGTAAGCAATCTGTCATACTCGTAAGTGCATAGTGACTTACATGCAATCAGTTCGTGGAAGCTGCGTGTGCGCAGTCAGACTTACGACAATTCAATTTAGCCACGTGAGCTTTGAATTGCGCGTTTGAATTAAGCACTCAAAACTTTGCTCAATATATATACGCAAGTATAAATTGACACTTGATTACTATATTTATTTATACAACTATGTATAAGTAGATACATACAAAACTACAGATGCAACGGCTAGCTATCTTAAGACCGTTGCAGTTGATCTATGGATCAACTGATCCAGATCACACCACTGATCATATAGTTACTCGAAATCGAATATTTCTGCATTTTAACAGAGTAGGTTATCAATAAAAAGAGGTAAAAATAAACAAACAAGATAAATAAACACCCTAAAGACTCATATATGTACATAGTCCATAGAGACTTCTGAGGTGAAGTCCCTGTGGATATCAGGAATTACGAATGCCATGGAATAAAAAACTCAAAATGTTAATTAATGTCATAATGTTTCATTTTAATTATCGTGTAATACTTTGTGACGTTCTGAGTCCTATTTGAGTAGATATTTGCTTAGCTATGTAGAATTCGTTTTTTTATAGGTCGGTTTTACACATTAAAAACTATTTTTAGGTAATCTTTGTACAACTGTTGGATAAAGAAATAATGTAGTCTCGTGTGCGTCTCCGTTGTTTACGGCTCTTCATCCGTTGCTTATTATGAAATAAGGTTTTGAATTTACAATATTCGGTCATTTTATCATCATATTTTAGTTCTTTCCATGATATGGATCTGGGAGCTTCTAATATGGGGGATTACAGTGATGAATGTGTTTTTTTTTGCATGTTTTTACAAATACCTGTACTGCTGTGTGCTTTGGACATAAACTGGATATTAATTTCTGAACCCTGAAAATTTTCAACCGACTTCGAAAATGGTTCTCAATAATTCGTCTGTTTGTTTTTTTTATGTGTATGTTACGCGCTAATTGTTAACCGATTTTAATGATTTATTAGGTACGATATACTTCAAGTGTGGTCCCATAAATCCCAACCTTAAGGGTGAAAAAATGTAAGATGTAATTTCATACTGGACTTTTTATAAAATTCACGGTATTTGAAGTTATTTCAAAAAAAAAATGATTTGTTTTGTTGGCAGAAAGTGACTACTTTTTGGGCAGTACATGGAATTTAATGATTACGGGGTAAAAAATTAAACGTGGGTAGAAAATAGACTACATCGCATGAAACTGTGCCGAAATATCGAGAAACAATTGTGTAGTCCATTTTCTATCTTAATTACTCCATATTCTTCAAGTTCTTGGATTGTATTTTTTGCCTGCTTGTAGGTACCTACATCAAAATAGAGTGCATAAGAAATTGATTAGGATAAAATTGATCGTACCTAAACCAAACCGGGGGAGAACGGACCGGGTGAAAACGGGACGGGGTTAACAGAAAAAAGGGTTAAACTCAAAAATATCTCAGATGCCAAAATTATGTAAAAAAACAACAATGTATGTAGGCTCACAGACAATAATTAAATACGAAAAATCTAAGTAAACATTAAAAAAATGCCAGATGACAATTTTCTTGACCATTTGACATTTCAGATTATAAATAGTTTTTTTGTATTTATCGCGAATTTATAAACTAATCAGACTGACAAATTAGTTGTTACGTAATATTATCGTTCGTAGTAAAAAAATTGACACCACTCTGACCAATCTGTCCTCACTGAACAAATGGGACATTCGTCTTTGTGTGCCGTTTCGTACAATTCCATATGATGTTATTTACGTTTATAATTATCATGCAATGGCCATTTTCCTTAATTTACTTAATTTATTAGACACAAGCCGTCTTATTTACAAACGTGGTTAACTGAGGCTAAATTTACATGTGTTCACAGGAATAGATCGATAAGGAATTTTAACCAGTACAAAGAATCGTTATAAAAACGGTACCTTCTAGTTACTTCCACAAAAAAAATCTGTATGAACCCAGTGCGCGCGCCCGAATTGCACTTGTCTAGTTTTTATATTTGACTACCAAATAATTTAAGCAACAATACTTATTCTTTTGTGAAATGAAACTGAATATATTATTTTGCGTTTTGGACACATGTTTTTATAATTTAAAAAAAATAGTTATAAGTCCATCTGTAATAATAATAAATAAAATACGCACGTAAAATGCTAAATAAGGTTAATATAATGTTTTGTTATTTTCCGTCTAAACCAGTATGACAAATATTTACATTTTTATCACTTTTCAAAACGAATTTAATTTATCTCGGTTCTATTTACCTGGTATTAATATGTAAAACTTAAACAGGATAATAATTTGTTTAAACTAAAAGTCGTAACGTCAACACTAAGATTTAGGATCTCTAAGAGTGCGGTTCTAAGTTGATGTAAATTCGATCTAAAATAATGAAAATTAATGTTTTTTTTACATTTAATTTGAGTTATTTTTTTAATTTTTTGTGTACATTTGTATTTGGCATTTGTAATTAAGTAGGTACATAAATCACGAATCTGAATTCCAGTTTTAAGTAATGTTCATTTGTTTCTTTTTCATAAAAAGGTAAGTAGGTAGGTAACTTCATTTATTACCTTTCTGAAACTTCAGGGTAAATAAAAGCGATAATAAAAAAGGTAATTTTATTATCAATACAGTGTAGAAGTATGCCAATCAACATAAGCATTACGAATTCATTAAATTTATTCACACGTTCCAATGCGATTTAGTATTTAATCACGTTTTAATACAAAAAATAGGTAGGCATTTAAATATTTTTGCGTTAAAAAAAATCTTTATAAAGAACACAGGAGCTGCTAAACTACTATTCGTTTCTCTATTCTTCTTTTAGTTTATATATTTTACTTTGTATTATTTATTAGTTTATATATTTTACTTTGTATTATTAATTCAACAGCGTAATATTACCATTTTGTAAAAATTACCGGAGATTGAATAGAAACGAAGAGAATAGGCAATTATTTACATTTCACTGGCACAAGTAAGAATTTCTAAGACTTTGTTTCACTTACATTACCTACCTGCAATGTTATGGGTGCAAATATTCACGTGAGCGCTTCTGGGGGCTCCGATAACAACGGCATGCGACCGTAAAACGTTTACAAAGAACCAGTCAGTGGTGGAATTATTATTTGTGCATAGAAAGTGCATCAGGCTACCCCAAAATCATAGCTAATAGCTGACGAGGGTAGCTTTACCTACCTGCGCGCAGACAGCGGGGCAGCAATCATTCACTTTTGGATTTCTAAAGGTGATATCACTTTTTGTACACTGTTTCGGGACTCACTTGTATAGATCTTGCCGGTTTTGTCGGTGTCAGGAGCCGTTCATTTGGCGGTCTGCGAGCTGAAGGGAAGTCGTAATAGTCGACAGGTCGGCGGAAGCGCGGGGTCCGCGCAGAGACGTGTGTGCAGTAACGCGGTCGGATCGCGACTGGCGGACTGACTGACTGCTCTGTACTGGAGCCGGTGCTGAGATGCGCGGAGGCTGCGAGCGAGCACCCTGCGCGCACAGATGGACTAGCAGTTGATTATTCAGCTAGCAGTTACTTGTAGTTGTATCGGTATGATTTGAACATTCGTCTGTTGCCAACTATTCGCGTTTAAATGTGTCTGAAAAATGTAAATAATCTGGTTCCATAAAATTTATAATTTTTATTAGATGCTAGCATTTTTTTGTATCGTAAAATTAAGGGATTTCTTTGTCGTGCTACGAAGGGCTACGTTAATCTTCAATACTAACCTTAACAAAGTTTCTCTTAATCACTTCCTAAACAAGATAAAAGTTCAACGCTGTCATAATTTACAATTTAAGTTTATGTATGTCTTTCTATTCTGAGGTTGCCTGAAATAAATCGCTTAAATCGACAAAACCACCCATTGTGCATGAAATAAATGTAATGAATAAATAAATATGCCTTATTTTATCACCACCCTGTTGTAGGTAAAATAAACTTAATTCGTTCCTTTATTATCTAAGAAAATGCAACTCATGGACAGGTAAAGCCCGGCTATCTGTTACTATACCCAGGGGTTCATATGAGATACCTAATTATAAACACCATATATCTACCTACTATGTACATAGTATAATAAATCAACAGTATATGGTATACCACTTAAACCTTTAATCTTTCGTACATTCCGCTCCATCCAAAGGTGGTCTGGTAGCGGTAAGATCGTCCATTGTGGGACATTATCAGAGTTTTAAATAGGTATTCATTTAAGCTGAAATATTGTTTGGTGTGCAATAAAGTATTTTCTATAATCTATCTGTCTATCTACGTGAAAGCCATAAATGTATTGAATATGGCAAGAAAAGCTGTTACATCCTGACGCTACATCTAGCGTGCAGCAGCCGATCTGGCAACACTGCCTACGTCAGAAGACACCCCTCCCCCGTCAGCCCCGCTACTGCTGGATGGGTGATCAGTTGATCACATTGTTTATTAGCCTATTACGATACGAGGTGTATGTATTTACATAAGGCGCTAAGTTGCATCAGAATGCGTTATACCGCGTGTGGGCTAAACTGCGCGTTATGGTATTGTTAACCTGGTACATGATGGCAACATGTTGTTTTTGGAACAGGAAATAATCCCCTAAGCCACTATCTTAGGTAATTATAAAAAGCTGGAATGTAAATTAAACTAAGCTAAGTATCACGTGTGTATCTCATGGAAATGTAGAAAAATAACAAAAAAAACCGGACAAGTGCGAGTCGACTCGTCTACCGAGAGTTCCGTACAAATTTGTAGGTACATATTATAAATAGTTCAGGAATTGAGTGTCGCAGTTTTATCCGTGCTTTTCCCAAAATTCAGTTTCCAAAACCACGAGCAATAACAATGTATAGTTTTCAGATTTTTCCCTGTACCTGTAGTATAAAACGATATTACTTGCCAAATTTCATAGTTCTAGGTCAACGGAAAGTACCCTATAAATTTTAATTCCCTAGCGAGTGTCAAATATACGTTTTTTGCGGTATAAATGGCCGCATCTATTTTTTACGTTAGAAGTTTGATTTTTTCACAGCTTTAAGGGACTGTAGAAAACCATATACTCAGGATATGGTTTTGATTTCAACTCGATACTTCACGCGTCCCCGAGATAAAGGGTCTTGACGGACAGAGAGACGGATAACAAAGTGATCCTATAAGGATTCCGTTTTTTCCTTTTGAGGGAGGGAACCCTAAAAAACTTTGTTTTTAGGGTTTAGGGGTTAAAAGAGTGTTGTGGTACCGTAGTTCCAGAAACTATGAGTATCATGATCGTATGATCCTAGCGTGGTATAGATAGATAGATAAACTTTTTATTGTGCATAACACCAATTTACAGTATAAACACAGAAACAGATAAAATAAAAAAAAAATCACAATGGGCAGTCTTATCGCTGAAAGCGATTTCTTCCAGACAACCTTAGGATGGAGAGAACTATTTAAAGGAATATATGTACTATGTAAAAGGTATATGTATGTGACCTTTCAGGATTTTTTTAATCCTTCAATATATACTACTTCATCTATTTACAGTTGAAAACCGATGCTACGAAAAAAACAAACACGATAAAACATCCTCAGATACTTAGTGCGGAGATTTTTGACGATACCAAGTACGAGGTAGTCTGAGGCACGTCAATACATTTGACACTTGCCTGTGTTAGTTAGCTTTCCACTTGACAAGTTGCAAGCCTATCGCCGCTTATTGGAACACTAACGTTTGGCACATGCCTACAAATTTTTGGTGCTATGGCACGTCGGTTTCCGCACGGTATTTTCCTTCACATCTTCGAGCACGTGTTCTACACTAAAAGATATGGGAGGAGGTTATTTTTTTTGTGTGTTTGTTCGTTTGTCTGTTACACTTCGAAATGGCTTATGGGTTTGTAATGCGTTATTTTGCAATCGATTCGTATGTTTTCAAGGATGGTTCTTAGATAGAGATTTTATCGCCACAGATCATTAGAGGGAGCTGAAATCTATGATGGAAATATCTACATAGAGAGTAGTATAGCTTCTGTGGAAGGGCTTGTCCAGGGAAGTGCTACCATGCCTAATACATACATTGCAAAAAACCGTATAACAATCGGTATACAAATGAACAACCCTCTTACCCCAAACACGTTAACCGGTTTCTAGCGTCGCGGGTAAAAAGTAATTTTAACTTTCACACCTGCCCTCAAGTTACCCCGTGTTAATTTTTTCAATATCTTGAAACCCCCAACATAGATAGAAAATTCTTTATTGCACAACTAAAAAGTACTTGTACATAGACTTTGATGATTTTTTTAAACAACTATTTTTTTATACTACTAATGAGACAAACAAACTTACCACCTGTTAATGAGCGGTTACCGTAACATATGAAAGCTTGCAGTACCAGAGGTAACTCACGCGTCGCAGATCCAAAGATATCAAGATGAAAGATCTCATATGTCTGTAATTTCACCGGCAACCATACCATTCAAATCGGAAGACAGCAATGAGAACATTACAGCTTTTCAGTAATAGTACTTTCCTGGACGAGCTCTACTACTCACATAAAACTTAAGTACTATTGACACTTCAACTTAGATACACAGGTTCACTCTACTTTTCGTGGTCATCGCATCGTATACAGCATCAAAGAATTTTTAGAAAACGATTATAGTAATTTTAATGTAGAGCCCATTTGTACTCACCCAATCCCAGTTTTGTATCCTATTTCGGATTAACCTGCTTTTATTTGAATTATTTTCGATGTATTTGTTATACTGTCGATTGTCGCCTCTCTACAGCGATAATAACTACATAGATAAAACTTATTTGTGAACGACTATATTTGGGAACATTTTTTGTTCAAATCGTGCACGCAAATGACGAGTCATAGGCCTGTTCACGTAATTTAGTAGGTATATTTTTTACGCTTTCTTACATGTATCACCTATGACAATAAAGATATTCTATTCTATTCTATTCTATAGATAGACATATAGTTCATATCACAGTATGGTATCGGCGACCGCTGTGGGAGGTCCTCACGCCCCGTCGCCAATAATACCGATACCACAGATAATTATAATACTATACTATTACGAATACTGTTTTTACGTAAGGAGGCAGTATTACTATTTATCTCTGAAACGGATCATCAGGTAATAATGCAGTTTTTTGAAACGTTCTTGGTTTCATCACCACTGGGGGGCTCTGCGATCGCTAATTAAACAACAGTCTTGTTTTTTAAATTTTGCAAAAAAATCTTCCTGTTTTAATATTGAAGTTGCTAAATTGACAACTACCTACGTTACTTTAGCTTTGTTTTATAGGGTTCCGTAGCAAAACGGCGGATACGGAACCCTTATAGTTTCGTCATGTCCGTTTGTCCGTGTTTTTACAGGAAATACTACAAAGAAAGAAACGAGAAGAGAAAGAATAGTGGCGTGCGTGTCAGTGAGGGTCCGGTCAAACCGCCATTCGCGGTGGCGATGGTGGTGGCGATGGCGGTGGCGATGGCGGTGGCGATGGCGGTGGCGATCAAAGGGAAATGATTGTAAAGTCATTATTAAAGTACAAAATCGTTCAAAATTCGTTTAAAAGTAGTACATCAGTCATTTAGTTCACATAACACATAAGCTCTGCTTACTCTGGGGCTAAATGATGCTGTGTGAAAATGTCTAGCATTATTATTTACTAGCGTCTGCCCATGGCTTCGCCCGCTTGGTATCCTGATAAAAAGTAGCCCATGTATTATTCTGCTATATAAGCTATATTATTGTAAAGTTTCATTAAAATCCGTTCAGTAGTTTTTGCGTGAAAGAGTAAAAAACATTCACAAACTTTCGCGTTTATAATAGGGTACTATTATAGGGTACTAGGTATATATTAGGGTATATATTAGGGTACTAGGTATAGTAGGATTAAAATTCACGATAGTTTTTGCTACAATAATTCCATCTTCTGTAAAGCTGTATCTTCTCGACTCCTTATACCTGGGTCTGACTGCGTTTCAATCAGTTCAGTAAACATGGTTGCACAAGGAACCAGCTGTAACGAGTTTCAATCACTGATAAACAGTGTCGCAAAGGTCAGAAGAATCATCATCCATTTTCTGTACGTGTTTGTTTATATCAAGAAATGCCTTGTTCGTTCTAGCACGGTCGACGAAACGTTAGGCAATCAATATATATAAAACTGTTCCGTTGCTGATTGGCGGATCAACGCACAGCCTAAACCATAAGTCCTAGAAGCATGAAATTTAGAGGGTATATACCTCTTATAGTGAAGGGGTGCACTAAGAAAGGAATTTGGAAAATTATACCCCTAAGGGTGTAAACGGCTGAAAACGTTTGTATGAAAAAATGGTATTCCTTGAACTTAGAGACCACATAAATATTCTTCAATCCAAATGATAAAATATCAATATAATTATCTCCCCAAACTAGAGACTAGAGGGTATTAAAAAAAAGCCCTTAAAGGTGCAAGGCATGCAATTGTTTTAATGCTCCTATGAATTACCTATCCTACGCGAGTAAAACCGCGGGCATCGGCTAGTCGTTAATCAATTAGTTATTAAATAATATCGTTACCCTCGACGTAAGGAGCTCGTATATGCGTTTGCCATAACCGATTCTTTTTTTTATTGTTTGTTACCATCCATCCATCATACCATCTTAGATACAGTTTATCAGATTGTAATGCGGTTTAAAATTGATTTATACGTCTTCAAGGATGCTTTTTAGATAGGACTAGCTTCTGCCCACGGCTTCGCCCGCATGGTTCCCGTATAAAAAGTAACCTGGGTGTTATTCTGATGTATATGTTATATTTACTGTTAAGTTTCATCAAAATCCGTTCAGTAGTTTTTGCGTGAAAGAGTAACAAACATCCATCCTCACAAACTTTCGCGCTTATAATATTAGTAGGATTTATCAACGCAAACCACTGAAGGACCCTGAAATCGATGTTGGAAAACACTTCAAGGGTTATAAAATTATGCAAACATTGACTTTTATCATTAACCTATTTCATATAAAGAAGGATCTAGAATTAAAATCTCATGACCGTCGAGCGTGGTCGCGGACGGTGCTCATGAGGAAGGATCTCTGAACGGTCAACGAAACGTCAGCAGGAGAATAGTAAAGTACGTGGTATAGTCATAATAATATTCTAAAAAGAAGGATCTATTTCAAAGGCTGCGTGTTTTTGTTTGTATTATTATTATTATTATTATTATTTTCATTGTTCTGCTAGGGATGACCTCGGTGAGGACTCATGAACAAACATGTATCTATTTCTCATAGCCATTTTGCAAGTGTAATTAGACGCCGGTCACTTACCTACACATTACAAAGAATCAGCAACACACACACCTTATGGTTCAAACAATTATATTACGAAAAACAATTATGAATTTTCTGTGAAGGATCATAATCATAAAATCTTCTGAATTATGGAAGTCAGGTAGATTATACCTTTTTGTGGTGGAAGTAAGAAGGTATAATAAATTCCTGTACAACTGAGATTATGTTTTGGCAAGGTCCGGTTGACCCTAATTAGCAAGGTACAAGCAAGGCGGTCTTCGTAGTAGCGCGCGTTTAAATCTTTTGGAGGTGCGTAGGCCACGTAGCAGATAAAAAATGAAATGCTATTCGTTTGTAAACGCATCATTTGAGAACGGCTGCACCAATTTGTCTATTTATTGCTTTAAATTGTTCATAATAGTCCAAATTAGGTTTTTACGTAAAGAAAAATTTATAAAATTGCTTGAAATATGTAAAAAACTGATGATTCTTCCATACAAACTGTTCTTGGTTGTCGAATTGACGTTTCGTATTTGTCAATTACCGTCATTATAAACAAAAAATACAGATGAAAGCTATCTAAAGACATTTGCAATCGATCTATAGATAGGTCAACTACCAGACGGAAGCGTTACCATAATGCTGGCTGCATTGCCACGCTGCATGACAATGCTAATGCTGACCCAGATACGAGCTAGCACTCTTGCTCACCAGTCCACGCGTCGTTTTGACCAGTCGCCCCGAAATATATTTGAATACATGAAAGGCCCCGGTTCCCCACGGACCCAGAGTCTCAACACCAAAGTCTCAATAATAAGTAAAACTTTTTTATGATAAACCTCAGATGCGTAGGTAAACTAAAAAGCCTGTGTGTATTTCAGAACTGAATAACCACTAGGGAAAAGAGGTTTTAGAATGGCGGCCATCTAGCGCCGGCTTAAGATCGATAATTGGAATACTAACTGATGGTACATGCCGTCGATTTTTTATTTTTAAGGCATGCCGCTTGCCTCAAGATATTTTCTTTCACATCACATTTTTTAGTCTAACCCACCACCGGATCGGAGTACCCATTAAGCCAATACGACCTATTGAATTAACATCTATTGGTTTCTGTTAACGTTAGATTGTGTGAAACTGTATAAATATAACCTAGTATAAATATAGCGTTCAAGGTTTCCTGAATCAGAGACCGGGGAAGTACCACCCTGTTACTTTTGCATTACTTCGAAGGTCATGGTTTTCCTAGGTATAAATACGTAAAGCTAGATATAGTCTAGTAATAAGTCCATAAAAACATCACATTTTTAAATCGAACCCACCACCGGATCGGAGTACCCATTAAGCCAATACGACCTATTGAATTAATATCTATTGGTTTCCGTTAACGTTAGATTGTGTGAAACTGTATAAATATAACCTAGTATAAATATAGCGTTCAAGGTTTCCTGAATCAGAGACCGGGGAAGTATCACCCTGTTACTTTTGCATTACTTCGAAGGTCATGGTTTTCCTAGGTATAAATACGTAAAGCTAGAACTAGTCCAGTAATAAGTCCATAAAAACTCGTATATATGTCGCAGCCAAAACGTATAATCCTTTTACATAACGACTAGCCGCTTTACAAAACCATGCTGTTTTGTTGGCGTATTGACGTCCAGCCGGAATATAATTTCTATTAGTTTAAAAAAAAGCCTGCCAATGTTTAGCTATATTGTTCTTAGGTTTTTTTTAAAACGACTAGATATTGTAGCCGCATTGGAAAAAGCGAAAACCTTTCTTTATTTGAATTGCAATCCGGCTTGACATCAATACGCCGGATTAGGAAACAGTACTGTTTTGTTAAACAGCTAATTTAGAAATTCATCTACGACACTGACTTCAAGAAAGTTAAACACTTTTATACGGATTAATCACATTGTTATATTTTTTATTGTTATGAATGAGTATGGATGGGTTTTGGTCCGAGTTTCACTATACTTTTCGATTGTAGGAAAATAAAATAACCACTTACAGCAGTAAACATTCTAGAGATTTCGCGGCAATACCAACTTTTTTAAAATTTCTTGTTTTTGACAAACACACTGAATGACATATGTATACATCCAACGATATCGCCAAGGAACGTTAGTGCATTCAGTTCTATTTTTAAAAATAAATTCAAATAAAAGAATATGTTCTATCTCTATATTTTTTTCTAAGAAATAATTTCAAAAATGGAACATCAAAAAGCCGAGGACAAAGGATCACATTATTTTGTAGTCTGTTGAAATAACGACCTCTAGAGATTATATAATAAACTTTAGTCCGTCTACGCTTAGCTTAAATGACACACTTTTAGAGCATGATAAGTGAAAAACCTTTTAATGATGTTTACTGATCGCGAAAGTTTAAAAAGTAGGTTGTATTTGTTTTAACATAGAATTTGACTTTACAAAAGAAGAAAATATTATAGTCGTCATTTGAAATCTTGTTGGTGTTTATCCTAATACTATTATAAACGCGAAAGTTTGTGAGGATGGATGTCTGTTACTCTTTCACGCAAAAACTACTGAACGTATTTTGATGAAACTTTACAGTAATATAGCATATACATCATACTTTTTATCCGGTCACCACGCGGGCGAAGCCGTGGGCAGAAGTTATATTATATTTGGCTAACATGTATAATAATCGTGCTTTTTTTTAGACACCTGTGCGTTTTACTTTTGAATTCTGCATCTTTTTCCCCCTTACATTTTTCAGGTATGCAGCCTTATTCAGCATTTCTACTTACCTAAACTCCATTAGTATGGACTTTCATATTTTTTGTCCAATTAGTAGGACCTATCTTACCCCTCGTGGTCCTACTTCTTGCTATACAAATGAATATAGCAAGAAACTTCTATAAATATAGGAAAACATATGCACCGGCCTTGACCACGTATGTTCTCGTATCAGCGATACAAATCACGGTGGTCTTTCTAAAGGCATTTTTTTAACTTTTCTACCTCTGCGAGGAAATGTGCCAGGAAGCGTCTGCGCACGCGACGATCTGCGATTATCTGTAAACTCTGATGAAATAAGAATGTGTAGGTACTTACGTAAGGGCGTTATTAGTTTTAAAAAAAAACTTGTGTCTCGTCATCCAGATGAAACATTATTTGTTGTGCGGCAGCGCGTAGTGCACGGCGCGATGCGGAGGGAGAAAGCCGCGACCACTCACCCTGATGAAGACTCTCGGAATGAGTCGAAACTTAGTCGGTGCTTTCATCGATAGTGCGTGAAATCTTCTGGTAAATTAAACCATCGGTTCATAGTCTCGCATATGGTCAAAAATCAAATCAAATGGTTTTTATTTGGAATAGTTACATTTTAAAACTAGTCGTAGATAGCAAAAATCATGACGCAAAAGGTATATTAAAAGCAAAATGTATATTAAAAAAAATAAAAAGACCAAATCAGAGCATGCGCACATCCTATGGATTTAAATTGTGTGGTTTAACCGCAAGTCTTACCGGTTTAAGCCACAAATGGCTACCTACTACCCCCAGCCTTTAAACCTTTGTGGAATTATCCATAACCTCATGGTTGAAGGATTCACAGCCACCAAAGATAACCCTGAGAATAATCTATTTGCCGAATCAAACCTGCGAACTAGATTCTAAAAAACCGAGGAAGAATAATACAAAAATCAAATATGCTCATTGTTTTCCCTCAGATATACTCAGTGCACAGATCTCTGAGGATCCGAAGGATGCACAGATCTCTGAGGGTAGGCAGAGGAACGTCTAAACATTATAATTAACACCTGCCTTTTTGCAAAGTTCCACGTGACATGTTGAAGGAAAACGCCGCCTAGATCCTACTAATATAATAAACGCGAAAGTTTGTGAGGATGGATGTTTGTTACCCTTTCACGCAAAAACTACTGAACGGATTTTGATGAAACTTTACAGTAATATAGTTTATACATCAGAATAATACATAGGCTACTTTTTATCCGGGTACCACGCGGGCGAAGCCGTGGGCAGAAGCTAGTACACAATATAGGTAAAATACATTTACCCAACTTCAAAAAGGAAGTTATTTCAAGAAAAGAAACGCGCGCCGTGTTGCTCGAGCAAGAATCACCGTTATTCCGTTATTTGTTCCGAGTCTGGAGATTATGGCACCATGGTACTCATAGTTTCTGATATCCACGATACAGAGAATCCTAGTGTGGGGTCAGGACTATGAATGTGACTGTTAGATAGATAGAACATGCTTTATTACACAAAATAAAACAAGTACATGGGCGAACTTAATGCTAATTAGCATTTTCTTCCAGATAACCTTTGTGTTATGAAAAGTGGAGCGGTGGTGCGTTTGGCTGATTACCAAATTATGAGAAACAATTTATTAAATTAACTAACTAGCTACTTAAAAAAGATGTAAACAACATACATAAAACGAAAAATAATTCATAATTAAATACATACATCCACATATATATTTAGATACATACAAATATAATCTAAATGCTCAATTTATCTGTTTTATATTTAACTGTTGGGTCTTTATTTATTTTATTTATTTATTAATTTCTTGTTTTTTTCATAAGTTGTCCAGGGTTTGTTCGTCCTTGATGTTTCACTTCATTATGTATGTTGATTATATGCTATCAGCGTATACAATGTATGAGATGAGATTACGCGCTCTAAAATTATTGCCAGGTCTACTATAAAAAATACAATATTTTATAGCTTTGAAGTACATATTGGCAATATTTTAAACCACAAAAAATGATTGTACCTGACTATAATTATGACGTCAGTAACCGCATAAATGCTGTTTCATTTTTCCGTGTGAAGACTGTTTAGGTAAAAACCTTTTTAGCGGAAATTCCTTAAAAATACAAGCAGAATTCGTTTAAAAATATACGTTCTTAAGGTTTAAGTAAATTGGATGCGATGATCTTACACAGAAAAAAAAATACAATCATACGGAATAATCCCTTTTTTTAACGTGTTGTTTATTTCCATTTCTAAAATTGTTAATTTATATTGTGTGTATTATGCTAGGAAATAAATATTATATCTATGTCTATGAATAAAAAACTCTTCAAATTACTGTTTTCATAACATTTCAACAAACAACCAACTTTCGCGGTATTGGTCTCGATTCTGTAGTTCACTAACTAAACTAAATTTTAACTTTCGCTCTCTTTTACTAACAGTGCAAGCAAGAAAGAGATAGCTACAATTTTAGTGCTGTCCAATTAGTCAGATTTAAGATTTCCATACAAATTTAGTCTTAATTTCAAAACATGCTGACTATAAACACAAAGAAAAGCGGCACGTAAACTGATTTGACAGCACTAAAATTGTAGCCATCTCTTCCCTGCTTGCACTATCAGTAAAAGAGAGCGACAGTTAAAAATAAGTTTACTTAGTGAACTACAGAATCGAGGCCATCGATAAACTGACACAGACAACAAAATGAAAACTCTTCTTTATTGAAAGTTGAGTTTGTACGAGCTACTGGAAAACTCTGGTCTAGTTTCTAGGGCACCAATCAAGCACGGAAGCTGTTAGTTCTAAATCCCAACATCATCCATTCAAACATATTTTTTTTTATACAATTGATGCGGCTAACAGTCTACCTGTTGGTAAGCGGGTAGCATAACCTACAAACGCCTGCAACACCAAGATATCACTCGCACATTATAGACCCTGAGACATGACAGGTGAAAATTCTCATATGCCTGTTTTCACCAGCAATCATACTTTTCAAAACGGAACACAGCAATTCCAATGTTGCTGATTGGGCGCTGTAATAGGTATGGTAGAGTCCGGGCGAGCACTGCATAAGGAGCTCAAGGCAAAGGCAAAGGCTACGAGTAGGCAAGCCACGACACGAGCGCTTCTAAAAATGTCTCAAAAGTAGAACTACATCAAACCCGGCGCCGGTCGTCTCATCGATCACCCAGCTAAGCTAACCTTGACCTCGAATAGTGCTGTCCCCTTAACGTTTTACCGATAACTGTCTCCACAACGGAGAGGGGGCGTCTAGTGCAAACAAAGCAGCAGTGTTGGGACAACGGTGACTACGATCAAAATCACAGTACGCTCTCACAAAGATCCTGATATTGATTAAGATATTGAATCACATGACTCCTTATCTATCTCTCCCACTTCGAGGTAACGATAATTATTATGCAAATTGGTCGCAATCAAATGCGATGAAACAATACTTACTGTCCGTATGTACTTACTTGAATAGACAGACACACCTTTGTCTCATCAATGTATAATAAGATAGTGTCCTTTTACGCATCTGGATCGACAAAGATAAGAGACTGAGACATATTCAGAAATGTGATTCAGCAAAACATGATTTCCATTGCAGCAAGGGGATTACAATAGCAATGTCGATTGGCACATAATAGCGCATCGTTTTAGAAGCGGAATTTGATTGATCTTGCCCCTTATCACACTAGCTAAATGGTTATGGGAACGAGGCAATAGCACTCGTTTTGATAGGCTTGAAAACGGAAAAGAGATCGCGAAATGTTTCCCTCGAGAATAAGAACAATAATGCAGGACATTTTCACACAGCAACATCTAGCCCGAAACTAATCAGAGCTTATGTTATTGGAGCTAAATAACTGATTTACTGCTTGTATATTTTTTAGTAAATACTTACCTATAAAACATAGAAAACACCCAGACCCGAGGCTCATATTTGCAGAGAGGTGTTTAAAAACCCTTTTTAAAACGCTTTACATATACTAGCTTCTGCCCACGGCTTCGCCCGCGTGGTAGTCGGATAAAAAGTAGCTTATGTGTTATTCTGATGTATAAGCTATATTACTGTAGTTTCATCAAAATCTGTTCAGTAGTTTTTGCGTGAAAGAGTAACAAACATCCATCCTCACAAACTTTCGCGTTCATAATATAAGTAGGATAGGATAGTAGGATAGGATAGTAGGATAGGATAGTAGGATAGGATAGTACGATAGGATAGTAGGATAGGATAGTAGGATAGGATAGTAGGATAGGATAGTAGGATAGGATAGGATAGTAGGATAGGATAGTAGGATAGGATAGTAGGATAGGATAGTACGATAGGATAGTAGGATAGGATAGTAGGATAGGATAGTAGGATAGGATAGTAGGATAGGATAGGATAGTAGGATAGGATAGTAGGATAGGATAGTAGGATAGGATAGTAGGATAGGATAGGATAGTAGGATAGGATAGTAGGATAGGATAGTAGGATAGGATAGTAGGATAGGATAGTAGGATAGGATAGTAGGATAGGATAGTAGGATAGGATAGTAGGATAGGATAGTAGGATAGGATAGTAGGATAGGATAGGATAGTAGGATAGGATAGTAGGATAGGATAGGATAGTAGGATAGGATAGTAGGATAGGATAGGATAGTAGGATAGGATAGTAGGATAGGATAGGATAGTAGGATAGGATAGTAGGATAGGATAGGATAGTAGGATAGGATTAGCTTCACTATTCACTAGTAACTTACTAGCCAACAAACAATGTAATCAAATCTTGAAGCTGATCTAATGATGGAGCCAGGAGGTGGATAGTTGAGTTCTATTTTGAATCTTTAGTGCTTGTTTTTTAGTTTTTTTACTACACATTTTATTAATAGTTGATTATGATCTGTCAAAATTCTCCATATCCATGATTAAATATTTATGTATATTATCTATTGTAATATTATAAAGAGATAAAGTTAGTAAGTTTGGACGAAGGAGATGTTCTCGGAAACTACTCATCCGATTTCATAAATTGTTTCACCAATATTGCAAAAGGGCTTTCAGGGTAGACATGTTTATTAAACAGTTAAAATAAAAGAGCATTTTGTGAAGACCAATTTTGCAACGTAAGACGATGTAAAAATTAGTTAAGCGAATGTGTTTCTTACGAACGAACAGTAAGAGCTACTTTTCATCAGCTACTTTTATCCGGGTTATCTACTTTTACACGTGAGGCTGTGGGCAGTACTGATTTAAATAAGGTTCAATATTTTCTTATACCACTTTTTGAAACATCGATTTGTAATCGCTGGACAGGTTTCCAAAATATGTAAACACTGTTTCGAATACATTTGGGTAGGTATCATGAAACGGGTTTTTAAGAAATCGTTACTATCGACTCATATCACTGCTTACTTCACTACAGGTTTCAGACATACTTTTTCCTCACCAATAACGCGCAGTCTACTTTCTATTCACTCAAATATTGGCAAGTAAATATCCCACAAAGAGTCACAGATTATTTTTTTACAAAAAAATTAAATCCTCACGTTATATTTTAGAAATACACATATACCCTCTTATTCCTCTCTAACTTTCGCAGGACGTTAACTCTAAGACGATAAGCGATCTCTTCAAGACAACCTTGGGATGGAGCGGAATGTACGTAATAAATATAATTACATAACTACATACAGAGTAATAAACTACATACTATATAAATACATAGATATACATATATATATATTAATAGTTAATATATGTACCTACCATACAGAAAAGTAGGAGGACATGGTTTCTTAATAAAAAAAGGACTAAGTTGTACTCACAGGTTCAATGATATTTCCGATAAAAATAAGTTTTGAACACCGGCTCTGCGTTCCATTGACCCACTGCTTCAACCGTAAAAGAGTTGTCCTAGAATCTAGTACTATGAACTGGGGTAAATAGTAACATACAAACACACAAACAATATCTTATGGCATACGCATAAGAGGCATACGCGGGCTATGCGTCGCAGGTAAAATAAGCACATGAAGAGATATATATTTATTTTACGAATAAACCTAGCAAGGTCAGCGAAGTTCACAAAACTCTGTTTATATGACCTGTGTTATTCA
Source organism: Perizoma flavofasciatum (assembly GCA_958496245.1). NCBI lineage: Eukaryota > Metazoa > Arthropoda > Insecta > Lepidoptera > Geometridae > Perizoma > Perizoma flavofasciatum. The sequence continues at coordinate 1,016,665 of OY292430.1, read as the reverse complement.
TCATCATCAGAATGCAGAAGTCCACTGCAAGCATCGAGCAGTTAACACGAGAGGCGTCATATTGAACCACACTGTTCCGTCAACACATCAGTCTATTAGGACTGATGTTGGCAAACGCGGACGATCGTCACTTGCGTGCGTCTTGTTACTTTCTGTTTAAAAATACAGTGATCAAGTTTAACGATGCCCTACTGTGGTGTGGTAAAAATACCCGATCTTCTAAGTACAAATCAGAGCAAAGCAGGCGTGGCGGGACTCTCACTACAGTTGACAGAATGGTTTCCTAGCAAATTATCAAACACTAATCGAAACTTACGCGGGTTAAACCGCGGGGGGCAGCCCGCGGTTTAACCCGCGTAAGTTTCGATTTTATACTCGTGATAACTTCGAAATTAAATGTCTGATTTGAATGAATTAAAAAGTATTTTACTGCTAAATAAATACCCTTGATGATAAAACTATTTATTGAAATATAATTAATACTACGATACGAATGTAACCAACTTTTGTTTCTACCCGCGATCTAATTACATTTTAAAACACAAAAGCTGCTATTGTGACTTAACTATGATAGTTAGATAGATAGATAGAAGATAGAAAATACTTTATTGTACACCAAATAACATATCAGCTTAGTTAAGTACTATCAACTTTAACAATGTTGTACGATATATTCCCTCTCAGACTTTTTTGTAGGTAATAATGACTACTTTAATCATGTAGTATAAAATTTATATGTATCATCAATACATAAAAATTACATCTCTCAGCGCACGCCAAATAATGAATTTTATAGGCAAAACTTTGCTACTGGGTTACATTATTGCAATTTTCCTAAGGATCTATAATTTTTTTTAAATAAATTATAGGCAATATTACTTCCAGGTAATTTAGCTTTCGATTTGTGAAAAGTGGTTAAAATCGGTCCAGTAGTTTCGGAGCCTATTCGATACAAACAAACAAAAAAATCTTTCCTCTTTATAATATTAGTATAGATTGTGTCTCTTGGGGCTGTCTACTCTATGACTGCAAGACATCTCGTCCAAAATGTACCACGACGAACGATCTTGGGCGACCTTCATACACCGCCTTCCAACATTTGAGATAGCATGGGTAATTCGGATGGGGGCCTACAGCCACTTCGACTTGCTAATTGGTGGAATAAGCAAAGCGAGCCAAGATCTTTGAATCTACTTGGATAATCCACTTTTCTTTGTTTACCGACGATAACAGCGGAACCGTTTGTTCAATATTGATGTACGTAGCTAATAGAAATTTGGTTTTCAAATATGATTTTAATCAGTAGGGGATTTTCTGAACTATCGGGTGCGGGTTTCGGTAGTCGGGTAAAACGTTACCTCACGAGATCTTAGTTCGAGGCGTGAGTTCATTTATTTCAGATTAAAGAATCCATCCAAATTATAAAAGTGTAAGTAGGTTCAGTATGTACTCTTAAATAGGTTAGTAACTTATATAGAGTCACAAATTATTCTGTGGCAGCTGCCCCATACTATGTAGGTTATCTACGGATTTCCTCGCTTCGAACTTTATCTATAGAAACGAAACTCCGAGCATAGCTATTTCTATAGCGCGTTGCGTGACCTTTACCAATGTTATTGATTACCGGTTTTTTTGCTTCCATAGACTCATTAATCGGAAGTCAGAACACGTTCACCAAATATTGACAAGCCGTCCCTTTCAAACAGGTCACCGTTCTTGATCAACGTCAAGTCGTCTTAGTCGTCAAGTATGTTTTTATTATGAAAAAACGTATATTCGTCAAAATTATTGTATGTTTTTTTTATGTTCTCTGTAAATTGTAATATCTTTAGCTCTAAAACGTTTTGGCCCTTGGCTGTAAGTTTGAGAGGTTTTTTTTAAATAAATAAATTAAATAAGTAATAAATAAACACCCAACAAACTCATACACATTAGGTTACACCATTATACCACAACAACCAGACTCTGAACAAATATCCCCAGCACATGCAAACATTGTCCCGCAGCGGGAATTGCAAGCACTAGCCAGTCAAAGTCAAATTCAAATTCAAATTCAAAGACAAAGTCAAAGTCATAGTCATAGTCAAAGTCAAAGTCTAAGTAAAAGTCAAAGTCAATGTCAATGTCAAAGTCAAAGTCAAAGTCAAAGTCAAAGTCAAAGTCAAAGTCAAAGTCAAAATCAAAGTAAAAATTCATTAAAATCACAAGGATCACTTTGAAACGCCCCCCTTGCGTCCCAGCCGAAGCCCCCACCCTTCGAGGTTGCACGAAAACTTTAAAAACAAAGAACAAACTTTCTCTCCCATCATGTTAGCGATTTCAGAAGTATTACATAGACTCACCCTCACGTTTTAAAGCCGCTCGATTAGCTTCGTTTCCAAAGTCAAGTTCAAGCGGTGCCAACCTGTTGCTGCGATCAATACTTGGCACTGCGTGTGTTGACTGTACGAGGTTGATTGTACATCATTTACCATAAATGAGTCTGTTACATAATGCTATTTACCGATCCCAAAGCAAGCCTATGACTATGACTATAAGAGCACATAGTTTCGCATTGTTTAACATCGAAGGGACCACTTCAGCATCAGGGAGTCTGTTACATAATGCTATGAACCGATCCCAGCACAGGCCGTGACTATAATCAGAATAATCAATTTATTAGTTTATACAATTTACACGTAAGTCAAATAAAGTACGCAAAGTCTGTGGTTTTGACTTATTTCCAGTGTCTATTAAACAGTATCTACTTCTCGTTGGTCTTCTGGACTTCTCCGTGACACGTAAGCCGACCGGAGCAGCGAAAACCACCCCGGCCCTCCCTCCACAGTGCGCCCTGAAAAGGGCACAGTCCCCCGCAAGACGGGACCACACAGGGCCCCGCCAAGCCCTCATCCGCGCCCTGAAAAGGGCGCCCCCTCCAACTTACGCTTCCCTCCCTCCAAGCCTGACCGGTATGGGTAGTATAGCCTTGAAGATCATTGGGACGCGCAAGCCCACCGGAGCAGCAAAAACCGCCCCGGCCCTCCCATGGTGCTCCACCATGAGCCCACCATGCTGCCCCAACCACTGTGCCCCATGCGGCTCATAGGGACACGCGGAGGGATACCTCCGGTCAGTCCATTAGTTGCTCGACAATAAGATCCCACGTATGAGAAGTTATTGTCAGGCTTTAACGAGGCGTACCATCCCATAGGCTTCTGTTCACCCCGGATCCGTCTGATCCATAAGCGACCAGAGCCCACAGGCACACGAGAAGGTTGACCGACATGGCACCCCATAAATCTATTACCTTTTTTTTTTTTTTTAAAGTGGGGAAATGCCACGCATCCCCCTTCCGCCACGGGGGTGGCGAAAGGGGGTATGTGGGACTCTAACCCACTAAAACCCCCCTGGTTGACGTCGCCCGCCGTAGTGGGGCAAGATGGGGTCGCGTTAGCATTCACCATCTTACCCCGACGGGTGGCCCAGGAACCACCCGGGCCCCGGCCATGTGTGGGGCCGTGCAAGCCGGCGGAGTCCCCCGACTCTGCCAGTGACCCCACACTCGCGCCCTAAGAAGGGCGCCCCCTCCAACTTACGCTGTCCCTCACTCCAAGCCTGACCGGTATGGGAAGCCCTGCCGGTATAGCCTCGAAGATCATTGGGACGCGCAAGCCCTCATCCGCGCCCTGAAAAGGGCGCCCCCTCCAACTTACGCTGTCCCTCACTCCGAGCCTGACCGGTATGGGAAACCCTGCCGGTATAGCCTCGAAGATCATTGGGACGCGCAAGCCCTCATCCGCGCCCTGAAAAGGGCGCCCCCTCCAACTTCCGCTGTCCCTCACTCCGAGCCTGACCGGTATGGGAAACCCTGCCGGTATAGCCTCGAAGATCATTGAGACGCGCAAGCCCTCATCCGCGCCCTGAAAAGGGCGCCCCCTCCAACTTACGCTGTCCCTCACTCCAAGCCTGACCGGTATGGGAAACCCTGCCGGTATAGCCTCGAAGATCATTGGGACGCATAAGCCGACCAGAGCAGCGAAAGCCGCCCCGGCCCTCCTTCCACAGTGCGCCCTGAAAAGGGCACACTCCGTCAAACGGGCCCATAAAGGGCCACGCCGACCCCACGTCCGCGCCCTGAAAAGGGCGCCCCCTCCAACTTACGCTGTCCCTCACTCCAAGCCTGACCGGTATGGGAAACCCTGCCGGTATAGCCTCGAAGATCATTGGGACGCATAAGCCGACCAGAGCAGCGAAAGCCGCCCCGGCCCTCCTTCCACAGTGCGCCCTGAAAAGGGCACACTCCGTCAAACGGGCCCATAAAGGGCCACGCCGACCCCACGTCCGCGCCCTGAAAAGGGCGCCCCCTCCAACTTACGCTGTCCCTCACTCCAAGCCTGACCGGTATGGGTAGCCCTGCCGGTATAGCCTCGAAGATCATTGGGACGCGCAAGCCGACCAGAGCAGCGAAAGCCGCCCCGGTCCTCCCTCCACGGTGCGCCCTGAAAAGGGCACACCCACCCCGCAAGACGGGACCACACCGGGCCCCGCCAAGCCCTCGTCCGCGCCCTTAAAAGGGCACCCCCTCCCACCGGAGCAGCAGACACCGCCCCGGCCCTCCCATGGTGCTCCTCCACGAGCCCACCATGCTGCCCCATCCGCTGTGCCCCATGCGGCTCATAGGGACACGCGAAGGGGCCCCCCCGGTCGGTCCATTAGTTGCTCGACAATAAGATCCCACGTATGAGAAGTTATTATCGAGCTTAAACGAGGCGCACCGTCCCATAGGCTTCTGTTCACCCCGGATCCGTCCGATCCATAAGCGACCAGAGCCCACAGGCACACGAGAAGGTTGACCGACATGGCACCCCATAAATCTATTACCTAACCCATCCCAGCTCAAGTTTAAGGAGTAGAGCTCCTTGTGAAAGAGCTAATCCGGGGAAGTACTACCGCCATTCTTATTTCTTATTCTTATACTGTGTTCTGGTCTGAAGGGTATACGTCATAACTCATAAGACAGTTCCCCAGTTCAGGTTTCTTTAGCCTTGACACTCTCAAGAGTGAGAGACTTCCGAGAAATTGGGTCATGAACGGCTTGGCAATGGAAGTTCCTTTGTTTGGGATAAACCTATTCTTCAGGCTTGTTATTATAAACAACGTGCTTTGGCTTCGTGTGTTTTCCTTTACTCAAATGACAGATTAAAATAACGCTGAATTGGAATAATATTAGAAACTAACATGCTTACTTAACTATTTAAAACAGTTGTTTATCTAAACCACTGTTTCTCAAAGTGGGCGATAACGCCCCTTTGTGGGCGCTGGAGGCCTTCATGGGGGCGGTTGAAAGCTTTAGAAGATATTCGGGGCGCTAAGGCGGTCTAGAGGGAAAATCTTAGGTTATTATGCTTAAAAAATTTGGGGAGCGCTAGAAAATTTTTATTCAAAAGTGGGCGGTGGGAAAAATAAGTTTGAGAACCTGTGATCTAAACAGTGTTTTGTATTCTTTCGTTTTGAAATGACACATAATATCAGACTGAGCCAAGACAAGCACATATGTTTAAGAAGCAGTAGAGATACTTGTGATAGAGCTGTGATCTAAACAGTGTGTTGTATTCTTTCGTTTTGAAATGACACATAATATCAGACTGAGCCAAGACAAGCACATATGTTTAAGAAGCAGTAGAGATACTTGTGATAGAGCTGGTCCGAGGAAGTACTGTTCTATCGCCATATCTATTTCTGTCATCCAGCAATACCTGCATTGTTGTGTTTGGTTTAAAGGGTATGGGTGCCGGTGAAATTACAGGTAAATGAGACTTTTCACCCGTTATGTCTCTGGGTCAGTAGCGTGCGAGTGTTACCTGGTATTGCTAGCGTCCATAGTTTACCGCAACCGCTTACCAACAGGTGAACTGTATGATTTTTTTGCCATTAAATTAGTATAACAGGACCTATTTGGCTCACGCGGAGTGGAATAACCTACTTTCTATGTACCTTCTCCCTGTATTGTGTGTGTCAAATCAATGTATTTTCTTTCTTTCTATTTTCTATAAGAAAATCTTTACGGTTATGCTTGCCACTGAAATTCTTTCATAGATAGTATCGAACTCACTATTAATATGTATTTAAGGAGTACAGACAAAACGCGGTCAAACCACAGCTGTGTGCGCCTGTCTCTATGTGCGTGCATGTGTGCGTGAAACACGTCTGAAGAATCACGTGACGGCGCGAACCTTCGACAGAAGCCAGGGGTCATCGACCATGCAGTTGCAGCACCACAGAACAGCCAACAGTTTGTACGTAGACGTGCATTGATAGTTGGTGCGCTCATGCACTTTGTGTCGAGGGGGGTAAGAAAGTTGGGGCCGGTTTTCGCGGGGGAGGGGCAGTCACATGACTCCGGAGGTGAAGGAGGGGGGCAGTACCGCTCCCCCCATTGATGCGGTGAGTCAGCGCACGCGCATTGTAGAACCCGTTTCGTGACGTCGTCGGAGCGTCACGTTTGCTGACGACGACACGGCTTGAAATAATTGCATGCTAATCTTGCGAATAAAAATGCTTGCTTGATGCTGTACTTTTTTTTTCGAAAATAATATTTGATGTTTCGTTGTAATTTACTTCCCTTATTAGTATTTTATTAGTTAAGTTTATCAATAGATAAGGTTTTTATAAGTTTATCAAAGGGTTTTCACGTCTTAAAACAACCTAGAAACAAACAAAGTATGTATAACCAATACATTACTATGTTCCCTAAAAAGATGCTGGATATATTTTTTTTAACACATCGTCATCTACTCCTAACTAAGCAGAACTTGTATTATGGGAACTACATGACTGATATACTACTTTTATACCTACCTACATTTAATTACCTACATATTTTTTTTAAATACATACATGTTACAAGATGTCTTGTCAAAAAAAAAACACTGGTAATTAGTAGTATTTTCAATTTCAATATGATCTCCAGCCTCTATAGTTTCAATTCTGTACTTGGCCTGATAACTTCAAAGGCCTATAGGCACCCTTAGTAGTTTATTTTGGTTAAATTTAAATTTCTTGATACGTCATACTACTTATAAACAAACAGGCAATGGTAAAACTAATCGTTTTCAGACCTGAAAATAATATATAGTCACAACAATTCCACAATGCCGTAATCCACACGTTTGCCTTACTTTGAGATGTACAGCGATCAAAGCGGCAAAATGGGGAAAACATAATCTGATAGCAGTGATATCCTACCACAACTAAGCCTAAAGGTATAGTATCGTTGTAAGTTCAATATAAAGTTTATAGTGAACTTTCCGTGATACCTTAATGCTGTTTAGATTTTGCACGCAAGCCTCATAAAAGTCTTGAAAAAGTTAATTTACAATACTGCCTCTATTTATTATTCTGAAACCATCCGCCGTAGGTATTGAACAGGCATCAAACGATCAATATAGCCTAGCAACAGTTGTATTGATGAAAAGGGTTAGAATTTAAGTGTATGAGAAGCATTGCGTCTCGTGACTGGTGACTGGTCGTGCCAGTTTAGAAAGTGGTCGCAATGCGGTTTCTCTAAGGATTTTCCAGCTCTCCGTTCATCAGGAATACGAAGGAGCGTTTAGCATAAGCCAGCCAAGCCTAGCAAGTAAAAGCAATAAGTGATAATGAGCGATGAAATGCAATTTACTGTCTTAGCTATGTTAAAAAAGCTCATTAGTAATTATTAGCTCGTTCATTTTTAATAAAAAAAGTTTTTATTTATTAACATTTTTAAAACGAAGCATTTAAAAAGTAATCTTCGCAAAAGTCGCGCGACAAACTATGTAGAGCTTAATTTGATAATTCGTGAAGCAACCCAAAATGAGGAAATCCGTAAAAGAAAAAAGGTCACCGAGGACGTAGCTCTTATAATTAAGTAAAGTGGAAATGGGTAGTTATAGTTTTCAGAACCAACAACCGCTGGGGAGTTTTAAAGACCACGAACCAAACAACGCTGTGCTATGTCACTCATAAGATAGAACAGTAGACTATTCAGATGACGATAATGATGAATTTCCGGTTGTAATGCCCTTTCGGCTTAAGGACAGTAAATTTACAATCGTTTGGATATGCATTAATTACTAGGTTTTAATTAACCCTTTTGATAAGATGTGAGATAGAAAAACAAATTTAAAGACGTACCTAGTGATAGTAGCCAAAACAGGAAAATGGAATGGAGCAGGTCACATTCCAAGAGCCAGCAATGAGAAATGGAGTAGCATAGCGACAGCATGATGCCAAAAATATACTAAAATAGAAGAAGCAGACGTAATACAAGGTGAAGAGAAGAGAGTGATGATTATGAAGGCGAACTGTAGTCTAAAACAGCAAGGAATAAGAAAGACGGAAGAAGGGCCTTAACCCAGCAGTGGGATGAACTTTAAAATATATTTTGAAGACTAGTTAAGGATAAACTGTTATTTAATGAACAATTACAAAAAATAGATTATAATGTCAAACTCAAAATTATAATTCATTATTAATATAAATAAGTATTTATAAATAATGCTCTGAACTTAATAGATACTATTCTGGTGCACTAAGCTCGGTACATTTGTTAATACTAGCTTGGTTTGCTATCCTTATGTGAACCGGTCTGCTCGTCGCAGGAATACGAAGGCGCAGTTAAACTATTCCAGTTGGAACTAGGACGCACCTGTCACAGAAAAACCGGTACGATTTCTCGACAGACCAGTTTGGGATCTACTTTATTTTGCTTACAATCAACCCCTTTTGTAAGCTGTGTGAGATAGTTTTTGATCAAAACTAAAAGACCATAAACCGGTCAAACTGACGCGTTGGCGGTGTTGATCAATAAGTACATTCACGCGAACTTCGACAAACACTTGACAATAATTTCCCGACAAAGACAACGTTTGCACTATGACTTTTGAAGAAAAGAAAAAAGCCCAGATGAACTAAGACTCATCACACCTAAAAAGATCCTGCAGTCCTAACAGCTGCAGGGCTAAGCGGTAAACTTTGAACGCCCCCTAAGGGGAAAAGTAAAGGAAGTGGCGATCACAATAGACCTGTGACCAAAGCCACAAAAACCAAAAAGAAAAGACTTCAATGTGTCTATTTTTATAGAGGAAAGTTATCTTTCAATCTCACCGGATGAAATAAATAATGTCACAATAGGCATGTGACCAAAGCCACAAAAAGCAAAAAAAAAAGACTTTTCAATGTGTCTATTTTTATTGATGAAAGTTTTCTTTCAATCTCACCGGATGAAATAAATAATGCTAGAGATTATCACACAGGATCATCTAGCTCCAAACTAAGCAGAGCTTGTGTTATGGGAACTACATGACTGATAAACTACTTACAGTACATACTTTTTTGTATATACTTACGTATACATAGAAAATACCCAGACCGGAGGCAATAATTTACAGGAAAGTGTCGATGTGGTCAAGGATATATCTAGAAGATACCTATTTTACTTCAAATAGAAGATTATATTAATCGGAGGAGACAGCCGCCGGCAACGAGTTCCGTTCTTTTACTGAGCTGATGATGAAGAGAGACTTGAAACGCTTTGTTTGGAAAGGTGAGATTTCTGCCATAAAATTTTCCATCAACTATGGCACAGCATAAAATGGAACTGAGCGTCTGCAAAATTTAAAATGGTGTGTTGATAATACATTGGTTTAACTTAATTATGCTGTACATATAACTGTATTGCTTGTTGTCCCTAAGTAATAAAATAATAAAATAAGTATTTTTAAATATGTCCTAAAAATTGAGATTAATCTTTGCCTCTAATTGGCATTGGCCAAGCTGGGAGCGGGATTTTTGTGACATATTTAAATTTAATATTCTACATACGATAAAAACGTTACCGATCTCATTACGAAAAGTGGTATAACTCGAGTTCTGTCAGAGCCACTAAACCAAGGTTTAATAACTTGGTTTAGTGGCTCCTTATCGAAAAAATCAAAGCGTCTAAGGTCAACAGTTTAAATCCTACTAATATAATAAATGCGAAAGTGTGCGTGTGTGTGTGTGTGTGTGTGTAAATGTTTGTTACCACGTATCTCCGTAACTACTGAACCGATTTTGATGAAATTTGGAATGTAGATAGTTTAGGATCTGGAATAACACACTAATTTTAGAAAATCTACCCCTAAAAGGGTTAAATAGGGCTGTAAAGTTTCTATGAAAAAAAAATTGTTTGATTTGCTCAAAACTCTGTACAAATAAACTTTAAAATAAATAATGAAACACGTATTTTTTATTTTTTCAAAACTACCCTTTGGGGGTGTGCAATTGAGTTCTAAACTTTGTATAAATTGTAATCCTTGGTTCGATTCATTCAAAAGTTGGTGGACATAGTTTGAAGCCTGGAGACGGTCATATGCTACTTTTATTAACATACCACGCGGGCGAAGCCGCGGGCAACAACTAGTAAAAAATAAAACCGAGGGATGTCCAATTAATTAAAAAAACATTTCGAAACAAACACATAATATTGATTGGCTACCAAAAGAATGTAACCAGGCGGTCACCTAGTTTATTTTAATCCTAGCTCAACCTCTTTGAAATGTCAAATAGACTGTCGGCTATTTTATTTTAACATTCAATTTTAAACCTTATTTGCTTTGTACAACAATTTGTTTTAAAATCAGGATTCAAGTCTGACCTATCTCGTAAAGATATACCACCGATTTTAAACATCTTTCGTAATGAGACTAATAAGTTTTGTCCATAATGTACGGCTAGTATAATCCGTTTTAGCATACTTAGTAAACATGTTCCGGGACACCCTGTATAAAATGATACACAGCTGAGAAACCATTAAGAAATCACGCGCTTTTATTTGTTTTCCTATAACAACAAAATTTGTTACGTAATTTGGCTTGGAGGTAAGCGGAAAATTAAACATGAAAGTTTTTTGTGAAATAATTGCTTGTTTTGTTCACATTTATTTTCAAGAGTCGACTATTGTTTGGTAAAAAACAAGAGTAAACCGAAGCCTTTAAAACTTAAAAATAAACAAAACAAGTAAATTTTTGCTAAATTGTAAAACTGTCGCCATAATTTTACACCTCTATATATTTAAAAAAAACTCTAACAAACGCATATAGGGGCTTCTTACGCCGCAGGTGAGAAGGAATCACCTCTATGTTCTATGATTTAGACGGCTTTCGTGACGGTCTGTTTATTTTTTGCGAAAGTTTTAAACATTTATTAAGGAGCAATTTCCGTTTTTCGAAATGAAGCAAAAGTTAGGCACCATGAAATTGTATACTCAGATGTTTTAAAGCAGGGAAGTATTTTTTTGTTAATTGCTACATGCAAAAAAGTGGACATGTGCCAAATACCTATATTATTTAGACTTGCCTGACAACCGCCTTCTTAGTATCTTCGCACTGGGGATGTATTTAAGAATGTCCATCATGGGGAATACAGTCGTGCGCGTGTTTGTTTTATTTTAAGTATCTAAGGTAAAGAAAAAATACGTCGATTAGATCGGTAGAATGATTTGAACTACGCACTTCAGTAACAGAAAAAAATAAGTAACTTTAAAAAATACGTCGATTAGGTCGGTAGAATGATTTGAACTACGCCCTTCATTATAAAGAAAAAAATAAGTAACAATAAAAGAAGTCGATTAGGTCGGAAGAATGATTTGAACTACGCCCTTCAGTAACAGAAAAAAATAAGTTACTATAAAAAAGACATCGATTAGGTTGGTAGAATGATTTGAACTACGCACTTTAGTATACAGAAAAAAATAAGTAACTATAAAAAAGACGTCGATTAGGTCGGTAGAATGATTTGAACTACGCATTTCCGAATACAGAAAAAAAAGTAAGTATAAAAAAGACGTCGATTAGGTCGGCAGAATGATTTGAACAACGCACTTCAGTATACAGAAAAATATAAGTAAGTATAAATTGATCAATACTTCTCGTATTGCCGCTACCAACTCTATTGAAACACATCACTGGGCGGACTCATACGACCGGAGCAAAGGTCCTATCCTCTGGACTTTAGGAAAATGTCAGGACTTTGCTCTGAAATGCCAGGAAAGGTCTCACAAGAGAGTATCAGGAGGTAACGCCATTTATGACGAGATATAGGCTGTTCAAGAATACTACGAGTATTTTTTTATATAGGCTGTTCAAGAATACTACGAGTATTTTTTTATATAGGCTGTTCAAAAATACTATGAGTATTTTTTTTACAACTATGAAAGCGTCACTTGAGAACGTTTAAGGCGAATTAGCTATTTTTTGCTTTAAAATGTTCGTAATAGTCCAAATTACTTATGAAATAATCGAAAATAGAATATTAAATCGCTTTCAGCGATAAGGTCGCCTATTGTACCATTTCTTGTTCGTGTTTCTTATGTATTTACTGGTGTACAATAAAGATATATCTATCTATCTTTTAAACTTGCTCTTTTGGTTTAAACTACTATTGATTTTATGGTTCTTAGTATATTTTATTGTAACAGCTACATTGTTAAAATAATCTATTGTTAGCCGAAGAGCTTACCGACACGTCAAATAGGGATTTAGATATCCTCTGTCTTCACAATATATGTTTGCAAAAAAACTCAATTACCGATAAGCTATGATGTTTGAATCAATAACCGATATGTTTCCTGAGTAACAAGAAGGAAGCTGTGAACCGCGAGACATAGTGAAATAGTGAAAATCTTGAGCAGGCTGTTAGGACAGTGACAGATAATGTTAAATGTCTAAGGTTGAGAGTATTGTAGACATAGTCTACGTATCCGGTTCCGATGAGTGTCATGAACGAAAACATTGTGGAAGTGGAGGAAAATGTAAAATGATAAATGTAAGTGAAAATGTAATGTGTGTGGAAAATAAAACATTTTGCCGCCACTGCTCCAGAATATACCGGGTGTAATAAGACTACTCCCGAAAACTTCGGGGAGTAGTCTTATTACACCCTGTATATACCTAATACAGGCAACATCAAGAACATCCTCATCGTGATCAAATGAAAACCTGTAAATATCCACTGGAATTAAATTGCTTTATTATAAGTAAAGATTTAATGAAAGGGAACCATGACCTTAGATTCGTAAAAGTGATGTATCATTCATGAAACAATAACGTAATATGATTCCTGGATTTCTGTTCGATCAAAGTTCATCAGTTTGTTCGTTGAGCTGTCGATCACGCTGGTCCAATAAATCGAATGAATGCAATCTGATTGTTTCATAATAAATATCATGTTTCATATTTATTCCAAAAACTATCGTGAACTTGACTATTCATATTGTAAAAACGGTAATTTTCACGGTGAAGGCACCGACTAAGCTTCGACACATTCCGAGAGTCTTCCCTGATCATGTTTCATTTGACGAGCGAGTAGTCAGCTGCGACGTATGAGGTGCGGGCTCGATTTCCGTTGCGGGACAAATGTTTGCATGTTCTGCAGATATTTGTTGAGGGTCTGTGATATGTGGTTACATGGTACTCGTAGATCCTGATACCCACGACACAATATATCCTAGTGTGGTAGTCAAAAAAACCTTTAAAAGGCCTTTAGGTATTATGTACATAACTAGCTTCTGCCCACGGCTTCGCCCGCGTGGTACCCGGATAAAAAGTAGCCTATGTGTTATTCTGATGTATAAGTTGTATTACTGTAAAGTTTCATCGAAATCCGTTCAGTAGTTTTTGCGTGAAAGAGGAACAAACATCCTCACCAACTTTCACGTTTATAATATTACTAGCTTCTGCCCACGGCTTCGCCCGCGTGTTAGGCGGATAAAAAGTAGCCTATGTGTTATTCTGATGTATAAGCTGTATTACTGTAAAGTTTCATCGAAATCCGTTCAGTAGTTTTTGCGTGAAAGAGGAACAAACATCCTCATAAACTTTCACGTTTATAATATTAGTTGGATTGACCTAAAATCCTACTACGGACGACGACGACGGTAACTATATCGTGGCTAACTTGGTATAGCACCCGCGTACTATGGTCGCCGAAGGTTGCATTTTTGGGATATTATACAATCATGTGATTTCTCTTAAGTGTGGGGTTACACTTTAAAAACAAATACTGCGAATTGATAAAACATTTATATTTCTAATCCATTTTAATGCTGATGACGAAGGTCTACTTGGGGATAATGCCCCAATTGTCAGGCTAGAAGGCACTTCATGAGACCGATATCTCTTGGAAAATTTCCATTGTTTTAATAAAAGAAAAACCTGTGATTATTTACGTTAGATAGCAAGCTTTCTCCTGTCAGCTGTCAGCATATTTGAAAATATTGTCTGTGACGATAAAGCACTTCATACACACATAAAAGGATGATCATTTTGAAACATTTTAATATTTTCATTTTATCTCTCTTCTATATGAATTGATTTAAATTTATTTAATACACAAACATCTTACTAATATTATAAACGCGAAAGTTTGTGAGGATGGATGTTTAATACTCTTTTACGCAAAAACTACTCAACGGGTTTTAATGAAACTTAACATCAGAATAACATATAGACTACTATTTACGCGGGTACCACGCGGGCAAACCCGCGGGCAGAGGCTAGTTAGATATTTAATGTTTTTATTTTAAATGTTTTTTTTTCAGCAGGGAAACAATTCGTTATATTTTTTTAATAATTAACAATAAACAAAAACGAACTGTATCCCTCATTATGGACAGCTTCAGATACACGCTTAGTGATGTTTGAGGATATCAAGTAGGTAGTTAGAGGCACGTCCAAACAACACATTTGGTATATGCCTACATTTTGACAGTACATATTTAGCTATTCATATTGTAAAAACGGGAATTTTCAAGTACTGCACTATCGGTGAAAGCACCGATTAAGTTTCGACTCATTCCGAGAGCCTTTATCAGGGTGGGTGATCGCGACTTGCTCCCTCCACGTCGTGTAGTGCACGGCGGAATGAGTCGAAACTTAGTCGGTGTCTTCACCGATAGTGCAGTACGTGAAAATTCCCCTTTTTACAATGTGAATACATAGTTAGCATTCCATGTGACAGTTTTGCAGGCTCATCGTCGTATACATAATATATTTTGATATTAATTTCGTCAAAATCAAAAAATATGTTAAGTTTTCAAAAAACTTTTTACAGGTGGTATCAGTCTACGTTATCCTACTAATATTATAAACGTGAATGTTTGTGAGGATGTTTGTTCCTCTTTCACGCAAAAACTACAGAACGGATTTTGATGAAACTTTATAGTAATATAGCTTATACATCAGAATAACATATAGGCTACTTTTTATCCGGGTACCACGCGGGCGAAGCCGTGGGCATAAGCTAGTATGTGTATATAACGCAGACTGATACTACATGAACAATAATACATTTTAACGCATCATAAAATATACCGCCCTGGATTAGCGGCTCAACTGATTGATAACTTAATGTCGATAGGAAATAATGTATTTTTATCTGTAGCAATATCGGAAATAAATAAGCCACTTTTATTATTGATAGCACTTGAGATTGAGAGCTATGCATAGCATGCATTCATCGTGTGATTTTAAATGGACAGCCACGCGCGTGATTACTCTGGTCTTGCAAACGATTGTAGGTTACAGTAACCGCGTAGGTTACCGTCCATAGGCCGCAGGTTGGCCGTAAGCTTGTTTGCCTTGGTTGTATAAAATAATATACTAAATACTTAAATACGGTGTGCACCTCGTACATTTGAGCATGTATCATATATGACGGAGCAGGTGGCTCCAAGGTGGTTTTTAAGAAAGTGTGACGTCAGCAATGCTGACGTCATTTCCATCACCAGCATGCTGGTCACGCATAGTTGACGACGAAAGTAAACTCCAGGAGATGTTCTTCTCCAGGAGATGAATTGTACTCGGTCCGTCGCCCGTATTTATGCAAAAATACAAACTCAAGCAAGCTACTTGTTCGAACAAGTTGAAATTACTTGCAAGCTTTTGAATTTCTACATTTACAATCATTTAAGTTTACAAATGGTTTTTGAAGGTAAACATGGTAAAAATAACAAATGACGTCAACTGTCTAAGTGATGATTTGTTAAATAACTCGTGGTTCTGCGCCGATGACTCATTGTAGAAGCATAGTAACGCCCTTATATTTGTATGTATCTAAATATATATTAGGATGTTATGTATTTAAGTATGAATTATTTGTCGTTTATGTATGTAGTTTACTTCTATTTTAATTTGCTAGTTATTTTATTCAATAAATTGTTCTCTCTTATTTTGGTAATCAGCCAAACGCCACACAAAGGCCCACTCTTCGCTACACAAAGGTTAGCTGGAAGAAAATGTACTTGTTTTATCTTGTGCAATACAGCATTTTCTATCTATGTATCTACATTGTCATTAAAACTTAGTTCGAGCAGTCGCGATTAAAACTTAGTTCGAATCAACTAATTGTTTGATTTTAAAAAAGTGTAATATTGTCCTAACATAACATATTTTTTATTACACTTTCCTGCATCGACTGTCCTCTCACTCCTTTCTTATCCATGTCATCTTTCACACAATCCATCCATCTATTCCAGAGAGAAACAACGCTTTTCCGAGGCTAAGCCAAATCAACGTTTCTCTGTCACTGTTCCAGCTTTTTAAATAACAGCCTCATAGTATCAGACTTCTCATTTCAGTGGAGATACAAGCAAATAGGACTAAGATAGTAAAATTGACTACATACTAATGGAGTTTACGTAATTAGAAATGCTGAATAAGGCTGCATACCTGAAAAATGTAAGGGGGAAAAGATGGAGAATTCAAAAGTGAAACGCACGCGTGTCTTAAGAACTTGAAAACGTTGAGAGTTCTTCTCCACCAAGCCGAATATGAAGGTGGATGAACATATTCTTGCAGGGTATATGAGTCGGAAACTTTCATAAAAACCTAAAAAACATAGATAGATAGATAACTCTTTATTGTACACCAAATTGAAACAAAGCAAATTACAAGCTAATCGCGGGAGTACAATGGGCGGTCTGGCTGGATCTCTGGAAGCGATCTCTTGGATGGACAGGAATTTACGTGAACGATACAGGACGGTGGTGTATAGCCAATACAAACATACATAGTGATGAATAATTAGATAAAACATATACTTATACATACATACATATACCTACATAAATAATATACATGATGCAACTCATCAGCTTTGAGATAAGGTCAAATAGTGACTGTGCAATAGCTTTTTGAAGATAGGAAGGGATTTGGCAGTTCTGATATTGAGGTTATATTGAACATACACGACTATTTTTCATGATGACCATTCTAGGATCGAATTATTCGCATCTGTCACCCTATTCTGTACCCCTAGGGTGACAGTTGGGAAAAAAAAGTACGATCTGCCCCCTTTTTTGCAACGGGGAGAGGCAGATAAAACTTGTATTAATTGAAAAAGTTATACTATTTCTAACTATTTATTCCTGCCTGTCCTCCCACACTCGATCCGCAGATCTGTGCGGATACCAAGTAGGGGTAGACAGGCGCATTTGCAAACATAATTTTTAGATGTAAAGGCACATCTAAAGATTATATTTTTCAAATGCGCAGTTAGCATTTCACGTGAAAGGTTACAAGTTTGGTTTTAGGGCATGCCAGTTTCCTCAAGATGGTTTCCTTTACCATTTTGAGTAGATACCTGTTAAAATGCTTTTACATTTTTCTCTCATAGATCTTATGTCGGTAAAGGCAATCTCGTCTCGGCACCGATGTATAAATAGCGCAAATCAATACGAGTGGGCTCCTTTACAGTGAACAACATGTATCGAGACATCGATCACATGACGCTCGTTTAGCTAAATGATTCCCATTAAGCGCTCGATTAGGGTTGCCACAAAGCTTTGGCATATGGAAATGGCGTCTATCGCTGCCATGCCGAGCCACGCCATTTCGGTGCCCGGGCGCGATAGCAGTCAGTTTGGTGTGATTTGTAAGCGCCAGGCGCCATTTCTATGCGACTTGCGTCTCCAGAGCGGTCTGTCAATGTAGCAAAATAAATATTTCAATTTGAAAAATACGGTAGGTCAGCATTTATCCACATTTCGCCGTAAAGTAGAGTAACTTACAGATTAGAGAGCAAGACACGCTTCTGCCCACAGATTTGCCCGTGTGGTACATGCTTTTGTGTTATTCTAGGTCACAAACTAGTACATCTTTTCCAAATTTCATCCAAATCGGTTCTGTCGTTACGAAAATTGATAGCAAAACAAATACCAAACTTTCGCTGTTATAATTTTAGTAGAATAAGAATAGGATGAAAGATCAAATAACTTCAGACGGTTACCTGGAGATAAATTTGAAGAAACCGGCATGCTTTAGGAACATTAATTCAAAGGCATTTGCCAACGAGGTTGGTTTGCTACATATCATGTTGAATGCAAATCGTAAGCATCAAATAATAATGTTCGGATATGCGTGCTCTGAAGGATAAATGGGTTCCCATCATGGAAACTAAAGTAGTTAATATATTGTTTCAGCTGAACGGAGGCCATACAGTCAACTCTTTGTTTCTTCAGCTGGACATACCACTTATACTCTAGCTTTTTTATACTACTAAAGTGGCAAGCAAGCACACGGCCCACCTGTTGGTATGCGGTTACCGTAACCTATGGACACTTGCAATACCAGAGTCACGGAGGTATCAATCGAGCATTGCCGTCCCTGTTACATAAATAATAAAATTAAAATAAAAAAGCCTGTTTATTCCTTAACTTAAAAATACAATTTTACAATTTATTAATGTATCTAGATAATTTACGTTTTAATTAATTAATTTAATATTGCATAATTATTATTGTATATATATATATATATAATTAAATATATATTTTTTTATAATTTCCTTATAGTTAGGACCCCTCTCGGGTAAAGGCCTCCTCCAGTTCTTTCCAGCGGTCTCTGTCTGTTGCTACTTTCGTCCAGTCTTCTGATTTTAGGAATCTGCTTGTGGTCTGCCGATTCTTCTTTTCCCTTTTGTAGTGGTGATTACGGTGGCCCATCTTTTTTAACCATCCTGGTTACGTGTCCTGCCCATTGCCACTAAATTTTTAGTGCGTGCACTAGAGCGTCTATGAATTTGGTTTTCGATCTTATTTCCTTGTGACGTATTTTATCCCTGTTACATAACGGGTGAAAACTCTCATGTGCCTGTAATTTTCCCTTACATACCCTTCAAACTTGAACACAGCTTCAAACTTGAACACAGCTTCAAACTTGAACACAGCTTCAAACCTGAACACAGCTTCAAACTTGAACACAGCTTCAAACTTGAACACAGCTTCAAACTTGAACACAGCTTCAAACTTGAACACAGCTTCAAACTTGAACACAGCTTCAAACTTGAACACAGCTTCAAACTTGAGCAGTACTGCTTGGAGGCAGAAATAGGAAGGACTAACCTAATATAGGTATTAATACTAATATTGTATCTACTTAGTTTGTTAAATAAATAAAAAGGTATGGTGGTAGTGCTTTCCCGAACGAGCACTCTTAGAAGAGCTCTCTGGTCGGACAACAGGCATCAAAGCAGGTTCTAGAAGATTTCAGCCACGACTGAATCCTCAGATCCTGACAGCCCTAGCTCGAGGGTCTGGAGGCGAGAAGACACGTGTCTGACGACAATATACATTCCCAAACAATCGATAATACTTTACTTAGGTATGGTGGTAGTACTTCCTCGGACGAGCTATCTTAGAAGAGCTCTCTGGTCGGTCAACAGGCACCAAAGCAGGTTCAAGAAGATTTCAGCAACGATTGAAGATCTTGAATCCTCTGATCCTGACAGCCCTAGCTCGAGGGTCTGGAGGCGAGAAGACACGTGTCCGACGATAATATACATTCCCAACCAATCGATAATACTTTACTTATTGTATGTTCTGTATCAATAAAATGGATGTATCATTGATGTTTTACAACTCAATACAATGAGGGATAAATCGGGATGTGACAGACAGACGGACACTACGAAACAGAATGATCATACAGGTAGAAGGTGTACGCAGGAAGGTGTTCCGTTTCTGTAAGTTAGCTTAAGATTTTTCCAATGTATAATATGTATGTATTTACAAACAAAATATATAAGTAGTATAACAGTCATGTAGTTCCCATAATACAAGCTCTGCTTAGTTTGGGGCTTGATGATGCTGTGTGAAAATGTCTTGCATTATTTATTATTTATCGGAACGAAAAGCACTTTTGAATTTTAACAAAAGCTTCGAGTATTCAGTTCAAGGTTAAGAAGGTCAAGGTTAAGAAAAACCTTCGCTCCATCGGGTGACCTTCCTACACTTTGTTGCCTGATCATAGTTATAATTGAGAACCTGTATCCGTGTACCTGTGTGAACCTGTAGTCTCTTTGTGAACCTGTAGTCTGGCATGGCCTGCCTATCGCCAATTCAATGAAGATGTGTTTATGGAGATAGCGTAAAGTGAGGCAGAAGTTGGCCTGATTCAAGCTAAAACTAGGGCATCTAGGGAAATCGGGTGAACGCTCCCCTTTCCCCCCTTAAAAGAGGAGGGGGATTACATTGTTCGTTGAAATTAAATCGAACGACCTTGCGTTTATGAACGCTAGTTTGGAGAATTTGTCTTTTTCTTCCTCACATAGTAATATATAACTTTTTAATCCCCAAAATGGTCATTTTCAGATACTCAATACGTAGATCCGTGAGGATACTAAATATGGGATAGTCAGAGGTAAATCGAAACATTATATTCGACACGTTTTGCTCATGTTTTGTCTATAAGTTAATATTTCACGTGACCAAATAAAGCTCTTTTCCCCTTGGAACTAACCAATAAAGGTGAGAAAGAATGTTGCCAATCTAAACTACCTCATAAATTATTCAGTAGGTACCAAATATTATCAAAAATAGACCTAATCACAAAAAAGTGGGTGAACCTCTGGGTTTAACAATTTTTACAAGTAAACAAGGGAAAATTTTGTTTGTTTACGCAATGTGTTTCATTTCTACCTTGTTGTTTACTCTTAACGCAAAGAACCCGTATATGTGTTTGGGATAAGAGAACAAGCAATGTTTGGTCGTTTGTTAGGTACCTGGTTCAAGGCCACCTGTGACAAAACATCTGCATCAGTACCTAATATTAAACTTAACGGAACAGAACTAAACCGCGTCTGGAAATTTAGATATCTTGGACATTACCTTGATGACCAGACTAACATTGAAAGGGAACGCAGGACATTAGTGATCCCAAGTAATATGCTGGCACGCAGGTTCTCTCATTGCAGTGGGTAAGTAAACATAATACTCTTTAACGCCTTACTGCAAATCATTCTACACCAGCAGCCTATGCCTTAAACTTAACTATCCATGTCTATCCATTTCTCATCACACACTCTTTGTCCACACCACTTTGTCTTTACTGTTTTCCTTCTGCAACACTGCGATCGTGAGGTCACACCTCACTTCCTAGGTCCTATCTGAAAATCAGCGATGTTTCGCCTTGGAGGAGCAGCATAAGCTGAGATACGACCTTTTCAACCACTGCAGCGTAGACTGCTCTCGTTAGCACTGGTAAGCACCCACATATTGTACTCTTCTATAATTTACTGTTTTTTTAATTGTTAGTTTCTCTTTTTATTTGTACCTGTCTGTGCTGTATCATATGTGTTGAATAAAAAACTATACATCTATCTATGGGTCAGCTATACTAAGAGGTCGCTTAGTACTCTCCGTGCCCAATATAATAATGTATTTCGGATGTTGATGGGGCTGCCTCGCTTCTGCAGTGCGTCCGTCATGTTTGCGGAGGCGTGTGTCGCTGGGTTTCATGTCATCTTCTCCCCCATATTTAAATCTTTCATTCAAATCCTGATTTAATAGTGTCACTGAAAACCTATTAAATGGGGACATGAATTCTACTACTATTATAAGCGTGAAAATTTGTGAGGATGATAGTGTTTTTTTTAATGTTTTTTTTTTATTGAATTGCAATAAACATTTACGTTACTTTTCTTTATTAATATATTTTAAATAAGGAATTGTACTCACACTGTGACATTATATACTAACAAATTATGGATCAAGTTAACTGAATAAATAAAAAAATAAAAAGTATTATTATGAGCGTTTGTCTGTTAATTTTTTTCTCCAAAACACCTAAGCCGATTTTAAAACTGTTTTATGCAAGCGGTTTTGTATGACAAAGATAGTTTCTAGATAGTTTCATTGCTTGGGGATTGCTGTCACATATATTTTAAAATGTTGATATAATAATTCGGTTCATAAATCGAGCTTACCTTGAGCCACATATACTTATAGTTAGGAAGGTACACTAAAATCGTATTTACGTATTTTCCACTCACATTGGAATTAGAGTACTTACATACGGGTAATCTATGTAACTAATTATGGTCAGGGTGTGTCTACTTTGATTAGATTTGCTGTAATTGATTTTGTGGATCTTTTTTACCAATATTAGGGAAGTGTAGAAGATTATAGAAACGCCACTCATCTGTCGGGAATATAAGTTAGAGCCGGTGCAGCGGTAAAAATACAAGTAAAAAAAGTTCAAGTAGGTACATAAAATACATAGTTGAAGAAATAATCAGGAAGAGTTATTCACACAATATTTGATATATATGGCTATATTTTTTTCGTATACATGTAAATTGTGGAATGGAATGCCTTCTGAGGTGTTTCCATTAATCTATAACATGGTCCACATCAAAATATATATAAAAAGTATTTCAGAGCAGGCAACGAATCAGCAATGCCAACTTCCTAGGTCTGTAGGTAGATCTGAAAATCAGCGCTGCTTCGCCTTGGTGTAGCAGGTATAAGCTGAGATAGGACCTTTTCGACGCATACCTATCACTGCAGCATAGCACGAGTGCTAACGAGGGCAGTCTATGCTATTGAATATGAATAACTTGTTTCATGAATAAAACTCTAAACACTATACGCATAACGTTACGTAATAACGTTTAAATCTCAGGTATCTAGGATTTAGGGTTTAGATTGTGGGTCGGGCAGTAAGTCATGATATAATATCATGAAATAAGTGAATGCTGGAAAATTTTCACTATCTTATGAAACCAGGTTATACCTTCCTGACAAGATTTCAGAATTGGCTACCATCGCTTATCTATCAGATAGTGGAACGATCAATTTTATTGTCGAGTCAGTAGGTAACGACGTGATTTGGTGTTCGCAGATATAACAGTGATATAATTCTGATAGCTAGAGCATTCTACGTCATTGGATTAAAATATGATTTCTACAGAAAACACCTGCTTTTAGACAGATAGAAAATGCTTTATTGCACAAGATAAAACAAATACATAGGCGAACTTAATGCTAATTAGCATTTTCTTACAGCTAACCTTTGTGTTATGAAGAGTGGAAAGTTTGTTTTCAATTTTAGTGGTACAGGGAAATTATGTTTCTGAGGTTTACTAGACAACAACCGTTGGGGTAAAAGAGTTCTTGAGTGGAGACCGCGTCTGGGCAAACGTAGTTTGGGGCGCCCCCAGCTAGGTGGAGCGATTACTTAAGAAAGGCGGCAGAAAGTGGATGAGAAGAGCCGAACACCGGGCTCAATGGCGCGTATTGGGAGAACCCTTTGCCCGTTGGGAGAGCCCCCTGATATGGATTGATGATGATGAAGATGACTAGACAGCAGTATTTCCTTTTTGGACTTTGCGCTCGAAAAACACTGTATAATCTGGACCTATACTTGAGAAGTCTGATTTGTCCGTGCGGTATCAAGCAGATGTTACCTGTTACTTGACATTGAGACGACCTAGGTGGCGTTGTCGGTAGCCAGCTCAAACGCAAGAGGTGCGGGTTCGATTCCCCCACATTCAAATGTTTGTATGTCTTGGACTTCTACAGATATTTGTTCTAGATCTGGGAGTAGCGGTACCATAGTACTCACAGCTCCTGATACTCACGTTACAGGGAATCCTATTGTGAGATTAGGACTATGTATAAATGATTGTTGGATGTATATAATACGATCCGTGTGATTTCAATAAATAAAAACTAATTGACCTTGATAGTTATATATTTTTTTTATATTGAAGCGAAATTTGGGTCTCGATCAGCCATATATTGTATTAGGCTGATTAAGCCTTGTACAATATATGTTTCCCAAAGCCCTTACCACATTGACGTTGCGTTTACTACATTGTTTACGTAGGCGTTTTACCACTAAGTAGGTTTTTTAACGCCTCATCCGGTAAATTCCATAAATTACGCAGAGCCTACGTCATCGGTCGACCAGGTTCTTCGACCACAAATGACTTCAACTCACCATTTTGAAACTACCTAAGGAAATTATGAAAATGTATCATGGACTCACGATCGGAACCTTCTTTGAAACTTAGAACGGCAAAGGGGCGATGGAAGTCTGAAGATCAAAGGTAAAATCATTATCGGCAAATACAACGTCTTAGAAGGGGCAATTTTCCTCGAACACGTATTCGGCACCAATGCGCTGAAATTCCCGTGCAGGTCTCAAGGCAACAGTAATAAAAACAAACTTTATTCTTTACTAGCTTCTGCCCACGGCTTCACCCGCTTGGTACCCGGATAAAAAGTAGCCTATATGTTATTCTGATGTATAAGCTATATTACTGTAAAGTTTCATCAAAATCCGTTCATTAGTTTTTGTGTGAAAGAGTAACAAACATCCATCCTCACAAACTTTCACGTTTATAATATTAGTAAGATTGTACCTATAAATAAATAAATACATACAAAAATGCAGAATTAAACGACATGTAGGTACAAAGGCGAGTTATTATTTTATTCAAAAACAAATGTTCATGTAGTATGTTTTATCCATAATTTATAAAGTATACCCCCGGCCACTTCAACATCATATATAATCCTCTCCTTCCAATCCTTGTCTGGAAGAGATCAATTTTCAGCAATAAGACCACCCGTTGTACCTTTTTCATAATGTGTTATTGTTTATTTTGTTTATATCATAAGGTGTACCATAAAGTATTTTCATTCATTCATCAAAATGAATGAAAATTAGCAGAATGAAACGTTTTTCATTTGCCGATCTCGCAAATGAAAAACGTTTAAAAACGTAACGTTTACGTTAACCTACTTGTAAATAGTTGTATAAAATACAGACTTTTTTGTGTGCTTTGTTGTTGTGTCAAAAAAAACACATTCAATTATATTCTATCCTATAATCCTACATAAACGCGAACGTTTGTGAGGATGGATGTTTGTTGCTCTTTCACGCAAAAACTACTGAACTGATTTTGATGAAACTTTACAGTAATATAGCTTATACATCAGAATAACACACAGGCTACTTTTAATCCAGGTACCACGCGGGCGAAGCCGTGGGCAGAAGCTAGTTCAACTATATTCCTATAACGACTAAGTACAAAGCGAGCGCTTCTCTGATGATTGTCAGCTTACAACATAATATGAAATTACAGATAAAATTAATGTTATTCTTTTCAAAAACGTTACAAGGATGTCTCTTGACTAATTTATTGACTAACAAGGAACGCGATAAATCAAGAGTTGCCAATAAGGTGACGATAATTATAGTTTGCCAAATAAATTTAAATTGAGTTGATTTTGGCAAAAACCTCGTTTACATGACAGTTACAAAGCGATGGCCTCACTATGTAAGGATTTTCAAAAATTATATTCTTCTGAAGGGCATAATACGCACGTCGCTTTGATAAAATTAAATAACTTTTATATTATACTTTCGTATATAATTTAATTAAATAAAAAACTCAGAATAGGTAAACCAACGAAAAGATGGAGCGACGACATAATGAAAGTAGCCGGAAAACTATGGTCTAGAATAGCAAGAGACCGAGAGAAGTGGAAAAAAATGGAGGAGGCATACACTAAAGAGTCGCAGCATGTACATAACCATTTATTAAATAAGTAGAATAAGTAATTTCGTAGGTACATATTTAGATCTATATTTTTAACATTAGTATTTTTTGTATATTTGTAAGGTAGGATAAGCATAGAATTAATGTAGTGTATAGGAACAATAAAGCTCTTTTTATTTCATTTTATTTATCTAATTTAATTAAATTAGTTTGGGAATGTTTCCGTCTGGTAGTGATCTGGATCACTTGAGCTATCTATCGATCGTTTGCAATGGTCTTTAGATAGCTAGCTGTTTCATCTGTGTTTTTCTATAACCTAGTTGTATGAATAAATGTTTTATAATAAATTTGATTAAATGATTGTGTATGTTATTTAATGTTGGTATGATAGTTAATTTGACATAATATACCTATCTTCTAATAAAAACTTCTAGTAAATAAATTCAAATAAATTTAAAACTGGAAGTTCTCACCTGCCTTCCACTACACCTCTCTCTCTCTTTATGATAAACATATACGTTGATAGGTGTTTGAGTACATACAGCATTCAGCATACACCATCAGTATAATGATCTAATCTTGTGGCCGCCATTTTAATTTTTCGAGCTTAACCTCTGGCCACGTAGCTACTTAATTGTAGGTAGGTCTACTACCGATCGGATGTATTTCCGATCAGAATTGTTTCTCTCCTCGCTTTGTATGAACTGTCGGAAGTTCATGACTACGCTAATTAGCCTAGGATTAGTAAATCTCCTTTCATGTAAGTCTGCCTCGGGCTACGTCGGCATAGTAACCTTGGTATAGCAATGCTTGCTATATTAGCATAGGTTTTCCTCAAAGATTTATGCACTGAATTAACATAATCCACTGATTACTAGTTATCCACTGGCTAATTTATTAGGTGAGAAGGTAATCGTAATCGAATTGAACCAGCAATCGATCAATCCAATATACAACTCTAGATAATAGTTTTTTTTTCGGTATATACAAAAAATACAGATGAACAGCTAGCTATCTAAAGACCATTGCAAACGATCTATAGCTCAACTGATCCAGATCACTACCAGACGTAAGCGTTCCCAAAATACTGGCCGCACTGCCACGCTGAATGGCAATGCTAATGCGTTTACTCAGATAAGAGCCAGCTCTCTGGTCACGCGTCGCTTCGACCAGTCGCCCTGAAAGAATTTTGAAATTGATAATAGATTGGATGGACAAAATGATAAGGATTTAGGATGCTGATAGGGATATCTCAATTCTGCAGTGCATCTACCATGTTTGAGTCGCGAGTTAATAATGTTCATGACATCTTCTGCAAAAAAACTGCCTCATTACTCAGTAGACTTTGAGGTAGATAACATGCTGCAGGTCATACCTGATAAATATAACCTGCCTATGATGAAGGATTTTATTCTCCTAGTCAATAAATCTCGTAGAGACTGCTTGACTGGGATGTAAGTGAAAGCCTGCTTGCATGTTCCTACCTACCTTACTTACAACACTAATGATACATAGCCGATACATGACTAACGATACATGACGACCTCTGTAGCGCAGTGGGCGAAGGCTCTCAGGCGGGCAGAAGGTTGCGGGTTCGATTCCCCCGCTGGACAAATGTTTGTATAATTTGCAAATATTTGTTTTGGGTCTGGGTGTTTTCTATTCATAATATGTATGTATTTACAAAAAAATATATGTAAGTAGTATATCAGTCATTTAGTTCCCATAACACAAGCTCTGCTTACTTTGGGGCTAGATGATGCTGTGTGGAAAATGTCCAGCATTATTTATTTATATTTATTTTATAGCATTTTAAGTCATACTAAAAAAAAATACCAATATCATTTCTAAATGAATAATTTAACTTATCGTCAACATCATAATTTCATAGAAGGAAATGTAGTTTACTTCTCTTTTAAGTAGCTAGTTATTTTATTCTATATATATTCTTTTATTTTGTTAATCAGTAAACCGCACCCCACTCTTCATTACGCAAAGGTTAGCTGGAAGAAAATGCTTATTAACATTAAGTTCGCCTATGTACTTGCTTTATCTTGTGCAATAAAGCATTTTCTATCTATCTAACATCGTCAATTCGATTACAGAAAAAGAGGCACTCAAGTAAAATCTAAGTTTTTACCAGCTGCGTGACCCAGCTCGATCGTTTTATTGATCCAAAATCAATTATCCTATGTGATCAACACAGAAATCAGCATAAATACTTGTGCACTAGTCGTGTAATCAATAGATATCTACTACCTTAATATTGGTTAGAGCCTCGAACGTCCCGCCTTTGCTTAGAACAATAGATGGACATTTAAGAGACATTTCTATTTAATTTAATTTATAATACCAAACCAATACGGATTATTTGAAATTTTATTTGCTAATTATGTATTTCATTGTTGACTAGATTGTGATTGAATTTGATTACCTATGTTTTTATAAGTGACTTTTATGATTTCTTCAACCTATTAAATTATGTTTCATTCTTAATAACAGATTAAAAAAAACAGTTACTTATCAACATACACAATCGAACTCAAAGTTGCAGCGCCCTAACGGGGTTCATGTACCTACCTACTTTCTTCTTTCTTAACCATCTCTGCTTACCACTCCGCTCCATGAACCGCTTTTGCTGAGGTAACGAATGAGAAATGGCGCAAACCTTGTAAATATCCTACAGAGTAGCAATAATCAAGCAAGTTAAATAAATGAGTCTGTCAGTTCAGCTTTCATATACGTAAGCCTCGAGCTAGAAGTATCTATGTATAGTCTAATTGCAAATTTCTTATGTTTTCGTCATACGATTCAATTTATTTACGTTCCGCCTGGTATGACATTTCAGAAGAGAAACTGATTTATTAAGAGAACTGGAATATGCGAATTTAGGTAAACATTTCTGTAAGATAATGTCAGTAAGTATGGCTTTAGTTTTCTGATCATCACCTTATGTTATCATGGATATCCTACAGCAGAACATATTGTTTTATTGACTAAAAGGCAATAAATACGAAATATTTGATCGAGTGAGCATATATTTTATTCCTTTCAATAAATACCCCACGTGACTATATAACCTCATTTATATATCATTATTTCTTAACCCCATAGTTCAAAAAACTCCGATTGAGATCATATTCGAATTTAAAAATTAAATTAGTATAGCCAATCTATAACCAAATTTCCTCAAGATTAAGTTTCAAGGTTCGGCAGTTATCGTCGTACAAACAAACATACATATATACCAATGGATTGTCTAAGCAGAGATTTTCGTTCGCTTCGCTCGATCAATAAACATGTTTCAGGCTTTATAAGTAATGCCCTTACATAACAGCAGGTTCAACTGATTACATAAGAGACATTCTTTAAGGACCTTTACGACTTGGTAAATCGTCAAACGTTGCGGAAAAGGGTCTGTCAGTGAACCTTGTATAATTCGAACCGGTTTCCGAAGGGGCAACGAAATAAAAACGTCCTTATTTGCCCCAAAATCGGCCAAGGCTGACATGCTGACACTCTTGCATGTAATATGAACTTGTTTATTGTATTTGCAGTAAAATAACATACTGCCTCCAATAGTCTCCGTACGAGACAACTATCAATGTAGTTGTTTGATATTGCATGCGGTATATACTTTTTCAAAATTTATTATCGGTTTTCCTTGACCGCTCCTTTAACACTAATAAAATGGTAACAGAAAACGACTCATTTAACAAATCATAAAACTTGTTAAATTTGAAAACAGGTAATTTTTTTATATAAAATTTCAGAGATTTCTATTTCAACCCTATTCATCAGTAGGTATACATACGTTTGAGAAATTTTGAACACTGCTAAGCCTTTCAAAACTGAGTGCCTTTACAGATAAAGGGACAGATCCCATAGCCATTTAGCTAGGTTAGGGTGTAGTCCAATGTTGTGCCAGATCCTTTTATCATCATTATCATTAACCTGAATAAATTCGCTGCCGGAAGGCGCCCCAAAATATTGAGACAACGAACAGTCAACGTCTAAGATACCATCGGCATCACCAGTCAAAAGCAAGATTAAAATTAGCGAAGCACATTGTATTATAATATGTCTGACATTGAAAGAAGCATATCTATTTCTGACATCAAGCATTGCCAAGCCTGCATTGCTGTGTAGCAGTTCGAAGAAATTATAGGCAGGTGTGACTTTTATATATCGTCCATAGGTCAAGGTAACCGTATACTTGTAAAATAAAAAGAATTTATAAGAGCCGACGCAGAGTCATTTTTTATAGCAGACTTCTATAATCTAATAATATAATTTTAATTCATTTTTTATTTATTAGTCATATTTTTTTGTGTATTTAGTCATATTAATTTTGTGTAACATTTTATCTCATTCAATTTTAATTTTGCTGTGACATTTTATTTAATGATTTTTAATGGTTTTATCCTGTAATGTATAGTGTTAAGTTTATGTATAATATAAATATTGTATGGATTTTTATAATCTGAAATAAATGAATAATAATAATATAATCTGCACCAACTTTACGTCACAGTCATCTGAGGGCACTTCACCGACTTATAAACGCGAAAGTTTTATGAGGATGGATGTTTGTTACTCTTCCACGCATAAACTACTGAACGGATTTTGATGAAACTTTACAGTTATATAGCTTATACATCAGAATAACACATAGGCTTTTTATCTAGGTACCACGCGGGTGAAGCCGCGGGGAGAAGCTAGTTAAACATAAAAATCTTATAACTTTTACTAGCTCAGTCACACTTCAGGAATTCTGGTTATTTATAATTATGTTATTAGATCATTTGAACACGTGGTAACATGAGAGACAGGGGGCCCTAACCATCAAGTCTTATTGCGATTCATTTTAGGAAAAGATGTCAAATCCCGCTTTGCGAATGACAAAGCGTCTACGTCTTAGCGTCCTCAATCGCAAAGCGGAAAGTGACACCTTTGCCTGAACTAAATCGCAATAAGACTTCGTGATTAGGCCCAGGGGCTCGCATTCTAACAACTGAGGGCGTGGCACTGCACAAATTCAAAAAAAACTTTGATAACTTTTACCGGGTCGGACAAAATTCGCATTTCGGGCATTCTAGTTATTTAATAATCTGTTCTCAGATAATCTAAACACGCCACAACACGTGATAAAATGAGAGACAGTAACTCCGTAATCTACTATCGATCAATAGTCGAGGTAAACGAAAACGCTGAGGTCGCGCCTTTCGCAAGATACTCTTTGCAGTGTTTGCAGTGAGTGGGGAATACCAATATGGCAAAGCCAATGTGGTGAACGAAGATCTTGATTATGTCTTTGGTATAAACCTTGCATCAAATCCAAGACTACTTGAAAGAAAGAAATAATATTTTTATTTGTACCCAAAAACACAAACAGGTAAAATAATCAATACCAATATATCCAAGCCACTGTAGTGAACGAAGATCTTGATTGTGTCTTTGGTATAAAATTAGCATCAAATCCAAGACTACTTGAAAGAAAGAAATAATATTTTTATTTGTACCCAAAAACACAAACAGGTAAAATAATCAATACCAATATATCCAAGCCACTGTAGTGAACGAAGATCTTGATTATTTCTTTGGTATAAACCTTGCATCAAATCCAAGACTACTTGAAAGAAAGAAATAATATTTTTATTTGTACCCAAAAACACAAACAGGTAAAATAATCAATACCAATATATCCAAGCCACTGTAGTGAACGAAGATCTTGATTGTGTCTTTGGTATAAAATTAGCATCAAATCCAAGACTACTTGAAAGAAAGAAATAATATTTTTATTTGTACCCAAAAACACAAACGGGTAAAATAATCAATACCAATATATCCAAGCCACTGTAGTGAACGAAGATCTTGATTATGTCTTTGGTATAAACCTTGCATCAAATCCAAGACTACTTGAAAGAAAGAAATAATATTTTTATTTGTACCCAAAAACACAAACAGGTAAAATAATCAATACCAATATATCCAAGCCACTGTATGAACGAAGATCTTGATTGTGTCTTTGGTATAAAATTAGCATCAAATCCAAGACTACTTGAAAGAAAGAAATAATATTTTTATTTGTACCCAAAAACACAAACAGGTAAAATAATCAATACCAATATATCCAAGCCACTGTAGTGAACGAAGATCTTGATTGTGTCTTTGGTATAAAACTTGCATCAAATCCAAGACTACTTGAAAGAAAGAAATAATATTTTTATTTGTACCCAAAAACACGAACATGGTAAAATACTAGTAAAGATAATTCTTTGTATATTTGCATATACAAACATTTGTCTCGCGGCGGGAATCGAACCCGCAACCTTCTGCGTCTCAGGCGGGCCTTCCCCCATTGTGCCAAGTAATATAAGATTTTTCGTTTTTATGTAGATAGCCTTATAAGTAGATGTGTATGCCTAACGAGAGATGAAGCTTTACCCTCCTCAAGCAACACATAAAACGATCGCTGATAAAACCGGTGCAACCAGGATAATCTTTAGCTTATGCTTAGCTTATACTGTAGTAGTGATTATAACCGGTTTCTTATCGGGCAGATTATGCAAATATGAGCTGGATTCCCCGTGTCCAGCCACCGACGCGAAACTATCATCAACATCATCAGCCCACATCAGTCCACTACTGGACATAGACCTCTCCCAATACGCGCCACTGAGCCCGGTGTTCGGCTCTTATCATCCACTTACTGCCCGCTGCCTTTCTTAAGTCATCGCTCCACCTAGCCGGGGGCGCCCCACATTACGTTTGCCCAGACGCGGTCTCCACTCAAGAACTCGTTTACCCCAACGGTTGTCGGTTCTTCGGCATATACCAGCCCATTGCCACTTCAGCTTACTAATCCTCTGAGCTATGTCGATGACTCTCGTTCGTACGCGAATCTATGACTTATTTAAAAACTAGCCTCTGCACACGGCTTTGCCCGCGTGGTACCCGGATAAGAAGTATCCTATGTGCTTTTCTAGTTCTAGTAGTTATAAATGTTCCAAATTTTATCTAAATCGGCCTAGCCGTTATGGATATTATTCGGAACAAACATGAAAACATCACATATCAAAATAAAAAAAGCCGGATATTTTACACACAGCATAACCTAGCCCCAAACTAAGCAGAGCTAGTATTATGTGAACTACATGACTGATAAACTACTTTTTTTGTAAATACATATACATTATTATATTATACAAAGAAAATACCCAGACCCGAGACAAATATTTGCAGACACTCTTTTATAATATTATAGTAGGATAATTAACGTTATTCCTTCGAGGTCACCTTTAGTGTTGAAAGAATGAATGAATGGCTAAAAATACTTTCAACACCACAACCCACAAGATAACAAAATAAACAAAAAAAAAGATAACACTAAAAGTACAATGGGAGGTCTTATCGGTTAGAAGTGCTTGGAAGCGATGTCTTCCAGACTGATCCCAGTATTCGTAAAGATCTACCTACTATACTTAAGTATGTAACAAGGAGCCCCAACTACTTCTAAAAAGGTTACATCAACATTTGTTAGAAAACCACACCCTAAGTCTTTGTCTATTAAGATCGTGCAGATGAGCTTTGTGAGATTTCAAAAATATGAGAATGAAAGTCAAGGTCTATGAGTTTTTATTCATTGAAATCATAAAGGTGACGACTGACCGAGATTTTAATCGTACTATTCGCGACGAGCTTCATCCGTAACGGCATTTGCCGCTTGTTTCGAACTTTGTGCTCGGCCGTGCTCCGCATTCGCAGACGGACTTTTTTATTGTAATGTTCTGGATGAGAGGGTTCCCATAATAAAGACTGTTGTCTATATTTTTCAATGAATAACAGATTTTTTTCCTTCTCACTCACTGTTTTAAGCAACAAGCTACAAACATGCGGTATGAATGATGTCCCGCACAAACGCTCGCGACGTGACGATGCTGACATAATACATAATGCTGAGACGGAGGACCTATCTGATCCCACACAACACAAAACCTATGACAAAACTAAGTGCTTAGTTTGTCTGTATTTTGTTATATTACCTGTTTTGTGTTTATTATTATTTATAACTCTTGTGTCTGCTGAGGAAAAATAAACGATTTTTCTTTCATTTTTAATTCTTGTTTCAAAAGAAGAAAGATAAGATAATTTTCACGACAGACCCTGTCGTGAAAATTATCTTATCTTTTGTAGTGAAAATAGGTAAATTTTGATAATCATAAACTTGAATAATACTTGTTTTTTTTATTATAAAGAGATCGCTCTAACTAAGCAACCAGACCGCCCATTGCAAATTAATAATGATAATTTTATTTAATACTTTCGCGATCATTAAACCTTATTATAAGTTTTTTACGGGTCTTTGCGTTTACCTTTTTTATTATTTTCCCTGTTGTCTATATTTTTCAATGAATAACAGATTTTTTTCCTTCTCACTCACTGTTTTAAGCAACAAGCTACAAACATGCGGTATGAATGATGTCCCGCACAAACGCTCGCGACGTGACGATGCTTCTAATATTGAGCCGTAACGTAACACTCCAAGGGATTCCTCGGGGAAAACCGACAACATCGAGCTACTCGGCTCACTTTACTGACTGACGAATGCTCGCATCGTAAGTGTTACGTTACGATGAAATACTCCGGTCGCCACCTTAAGGATCATACAGAAACGTCAACATATAAACTACTAGCTTCTGCCCACGGTTTCGCCCGCCTGGTACCCGGATAAAAGTAGCCTATGTATTATTTTGATATATAAGCTATATTAATGTAAAATTTCATCAAAATCCGTTCAGTAGTTTTTGCGTGAAAGTGTAACAAACATCCATCCTCACAAATTTTCGCGTTTGTAATATTAGTAAGATAAGATACGTGAATATAAAATTTTAAAGTGAATGCGACTTAAATACCTCCATAGTCCTGAGATCACGCTAGGCTTCCCTTTGCTATGACTCGTGGTAATATTCTCTAACAATTGGTATTATTTGCTGTTTACATACTTCTGATGCGGATAACGTAGCTGTGACGTCAGCAGCTACATCAGTAGGCGAGGCTGAAAAACAGGCTGAGTCCTCGTCCTTACTTTACTACAGACATACCTTAAAATATTAGTTATAATTTCATTATATATAAAAAAAAATTGTACCTAGGTATGTTTATTTATCTACCAACTCGACCTATTCTTTTGTAAAAGGATCATTAAAAAGAATAACCAGCCTTGTTTTCTTGCCTTTCTTTCCTGGCTTGGTCGCGGAGGAACAGGCACCTAGATAAAAACCGACGTTTCAAAGTGGTCCTTGTGATTTTATTGAATAAATGAATTTTGACTTTGACTTTGACTTTATATGCAAGTAAATAAATGCCCTTTTTTATAATGATAAAACGCAGTTATTTGAAAATTGCAAAAATAAAAAATATCTCCAGATAATCGCGAATAACAAGATATAATGCTCACATTGATAACTGCAATACGTGGATAGCGTGACAAGATTTCATATAATCAACCGGTGGCTCAGCTGTGGCTGTGATGATGATCGATGGTGGTTCAGATTTCTCTACTTGTGGTACAGAGATACATGTCCAAGTATTCGAAGCTATCATCAACTAGGGTGTCTAGACAAATACCACTTTCTGTTAGCGTTAACGCCTGCAGAAAGATTTAATTGTTAGGAAATTACATTAGCTGCAGAAATGTGACTACTGCCAAGTCTTACCTTGTCAAATTGCGTTAGCGTGAAAGGAAAACTAAGCGTGAGGTATTTGGTAACTCCTGTTTGGTCTACCGTAGTGGAAATACTTACAGGGACCTACCTACCTAGACAACATAATGCTGAGACGGAGGACCTATCTGATCCCACACAACACAAAACCTGTGACAAAACTAAGTGCTTAGTTTGTCTGTATTTTGTTATATTACCTGTTTTGTGTTTATTATTATTTATAACTCTTGTGTCTGCTGAGGAAAAATAAACGATTTTTCTTTCATTTTTAATTCTTGTTTCAAAAGAAGAAAGATAAGATAATTTTCACGACAGACCCTGTCGTGAAAATTATCTTATCTTTTGAAAATAGGTAAATTTTGATAATCATAAACTTGAATAATACTTGTTTTTTTTTATTATAAAGAGATCGCTCTAACTAAGCAACGAGACCGCCCATTGCAAATTAATAATGATAATTTTATTTAATACTTTCGCGATCATTTAACCTTATTATAAGTTTTTTACGGGTCTTTGCGTTTACCTTTTTTATTATTTTCCCGACGACGTTTCGACTGTGTTGCAACAGCCGTGGTCACGGGTTGACTGGAGTATATGGAGCTATCTTCGAGAAAAAAAGGCAGTCGCAACTACCCTCATTCCATCTTCAATAAGTTACTATTTAATGTTGTTAATAGTAGTTAGTTCTATAACTAGTTCGGGCGACGGTAATTATCCACACCGCTCAACTTCGCTGTGTCGGTGGAAAAGTTAGGTATAGCTAAGTTTAGTTAGATTTAGTTTTCTTTTGTTATAGCAATAATGCACGGTTACCTGGAAGAAATCACTGTCAGCAGTAAGACCGCCATTTATAGGACATAAGTACTTACATTGTGT
Organism: Perizoma flavofasciatum; assembly: GCA_958496245.1. Lineage (NCBI taxonomy): Eukaryota > Metazoa > Arthropoda > Insecta > Lepidoptera > Geometridae > Perizoma > Perizoma flavofasciatum. Next base: position 980,219 of record OY292430.1, on the reverse strand, counting down.
TCCTCAATAAAGTAATTTCATTTCAATGATCAGCATGTATACATCTTGCGACACTAGCCTGTAAATTGGTGCGTGGTTTCCGATGATTGTTTCCTAAGCCGCGGAAATGTTTACGAAACAGTCTTTTATCACAGTGACACAAACGACCATTTTAGCCGCCCCACGCCAGTGGATTTGCACACACGCTGTATCATGACAAATTGCGAATCGTCGGCGTTATACAGGCTGTCGTCGAATATGTTCCTATAGATATCGTTTTTCTTATACCACCAAGGTGGCAAACACGCAAATGGCCGACCTGTTAGCGGTTAACATAGCCTATAGACGCTTCTGGTATAAAATATTTTTTTGGAAAACCCACCGGGAAAGTTGGAAATTTGGTTTTGATGGTAACTTTGCTAAGCGCGCTTCTCATTTGCTTTGCACCAATGCGAAGCCGGGGTGGTTCGCTAGTGTTAAATAAATAAACTACCCAACCCTTACGTACAAGTAAGTGTTAGGTAGTATCTTCAAGGTAAGAGTGAATAGGTATTTTCTGACGTTCAAGCTCCATCGTCGGTAATATCATCACCTACCACCAGATGAGATTATGATCTAAAAAAGATATATTCACGATAAAAACATACTTAGTCCTGATTCCACACCAGGATTTCCTGTATCGTGGGTATTACGAACTACGAGTATCGTGGTACCATAACACCCAGACCTGAAACAAATATCTGTAGAACATGCAAATATCTGTCCCGCAGCAGGAATCGAACCATACCTGTTGCGTCTCACCCATCTACTCGTCCACCTCGCCACCGAGGTCGAGGATTATGCCACGGGGGATTAGTAATGTTATAAATAGGTTGCAAATGCGCTAATTAATCAATGACGATAAGATAAGTAAGGCGGAAATCGCGTATTTATGCCAATTAAATGCTATTTACCGGTATGGCGTCAGTTAACTAATAAACCCTACAATAAGACTCTTTCAAAACTAAAATATAAATAAATAAATAATGCTGGACAATCCACACAGCATCATCTAGCCCCAAGCTAAGCAGAGCTTGTGTTATGGGTACTAGATGACTGATATACTTAATACAATACATTACATAGATATATATATTTCATTACACATAGAAAATACCCAGAACACCTGGAACAAATATTTGCAGATCGTACAAACATTTGTCCCAGGTCGGGGACCTCCTGAATCGAACCCGTAACCTCCTGTGTCGCAGGCGGACCTTCGCCCACCGCGCTACATAGGTCGTCAAAATACATGAAGTCCGCCTGTTTCCCAGAAGGGTAGGCAGAGAGCACGGATTACCTCTTGCTAAGATCCTGGTATACCTATTTCGCTTCTTTCATCCTGATCACATTCTTCATACAAGCTCGTCGATTTTGGGTACTCTTGACTTGGGCCTTCCTCCAGGCCTAACTAAAATACCTGTTAAACAATCAATTCTAAAGCAAAGAAACCCGACTGCAGTCTCTTAAGCGTGGTTCTATAATTCATATTGTAAAAACGGGAATTTTCACGTACTGCACTATCGGTGATGGCACCGACTAAGTTTCGACTCATTCCGAGAGTCTTCATCAGGGTGAGTGGTTGCGACTTTCTCCTTCCGCGTCGCGCCGTGCACTAATACCGACTAATAGTCGGTGCCTTCACCGATAGTGCAGTACGTGAAAATTCCCGTTTTTACAATATGAATAGTCAAGTTCACGATAGTTTTTGGTTCTATAATCTTAATATTCCTTAATACAATGTAATAACAAATGACACTTCGTATTATTATATTCTATGTCACTGTCTAGGCTAAGACGAATCCAATGACACTTTATTTATCCACATTTATATTTATATCCATCAGGTTTTAATTGATATTTTAATCGGATAACGTTTATGGCGGCATATAACCGCCGTGTTAAATTTTTGTCATTTTGTGTATTCGACGTCACTCTCGTGATTAAGATGTTTCCAATGACATCTCATTTATCAAAATCCATCAAGCCGTTTAAGAAACAGGATACGCTAAAGGATTTTCGGTTCGTCGGAAATCGAATATGGCGGTTCGCAGCCGCCATATTAGATTTCTTGACACTTTATATATCCTATGTTAGTCTCGTGATCTCGACGAAGCGAGAGCCAAAGGAATAGACATGCATACATACGGACAACCGAAAACATTACCCTTCTTTTTGGGCAGTCGAGTAATAAGTAGGTAGATTAATGCTCGTAATAACGGCTGGAGAGAAAATAATCTCGAGTGTTAACTCCTAACGAGTGAAGTAACTAAAGGTGTCCCACCTTATCTGTACCGAAGGTTGCGGGAAAGCAGTGGACTTCTATAGCCTCTTAATGATGGTGATGAAAAAACTGATGTGCTTCCTTAGTTTAAAAAAATCCCCGAATGCTATTTCCCCTAAAATAGCGGTTCGGTTCACATTAGGTATGCCACAAGATTTCAAAATGTATTAAGTACTAGCTTCTGCCCACGGCTTCGCCCGCATGGTACCCGGATAAAAAGTAGCCTATGTCTTACTCTGATGTATAAGCTATATTACTGTAAATTTTCATCAAAATCAGTTCAGTAGTTTTTGAGTGAAAGAGAAAGAGAACAAACATCCATCCTCACATACTTTCGCGTTTATAATATTAGTAGGATAGTATATCAATCATTTAGTTCCCATAATACAAGCTCTGCTTAGTTTGGGGCTAGATGATGCTGTGTGAAAAATGCCCAGCATTATTATTATTATATTTTATATATCTGTTTTCCTTCTCCTAATGTTTCTTTATAAAACTCAAAAGAAAACCATAAAGACGAAAGATTTCCAAACTGGAAAATACGTTACCTGTTAAGTTGGAAACTACACCTTGCGGTGAAATGACAGACCACTCCATTTAAATGCAAGCGAGTAGTAATGGGTACAGATTTTCTTGCATTTTCCTCAAATTACAGCTAAATAAGTACTTTGTAGTCAGAAGACTGGCACGGAAGGGAATTTACCCATGAACCTAGTAAACAGAGTTATATGTTGGTGTACCTACAACATACCACATTGAGACTTTGATATCCTAATTTTTAGTATGCATAATTGGATCAGATGTGTTATTACCGTCAGAGGGACAACACCGAATATTAAACCGGTAAAAAAGTTATTTTATAAAGTCATGGTAACCTTTGAAAATCATTTTAACCCATTTATTATGAATGCTGGTAAATTTATGATATTTCGGGTTTTCGTTAATATTTTTTTTTTCGCAAGTTTTTATTTTTTATTAACACTGTATAAAATAAGAATTCTTAGCATAGTTACCGAGTTTTCTCAAGAAGTTAATTCTATTTTTTTCTAAAAATCAACAATATGTTAAATATCCCTAGACAATGTTGATGTGTGTACATACCTACCTATTTATGATACGGATACGCTTACGTGTCACAAGTAACAAGAAAACTTTTGTATTCTTTTCGGGTTATTCCCGGAAAAATCCCCCGATTCATACTTTTGCCATCTAGTTAGAAATAAAAGATGGCGAACAAGATTTTTATGTTCGAAAGATCGTTAATTGGGTTTTACTAATTTAAGGATGCTGGTTATGGAAATGAACTCCAATTCAAAATTAAAGATGGCGCATATAATTTTCTTTTCAGAATGTTGGTATACCTCCTTAAGCCTAATAGGCAAACAATCGGTGTCGCGACAAAAAAAAAGTTACAGGTATAATGTTTTGTTAGCACTTTGTTTGCCGTGTGTCAGAAGTCACAGTAAATAATAACAGGTAACCTGCAGTGTTATCACTGAGTACACTGAGCTCACAACGAAGGCTAACATCGCTAATCCAATATAAAGATGGATAGTTCTCAATTGATTATTCATGTTTACATCTTGTAGTGATCCTCGTGTCGATAAATATCTCGTGCTGTCACAAGATAATGTCCATTATCTTAACATATGCGCCTGCATCACCATGCCATGGTGGGAAAACCCAACGCCTCTTTTCAACCGACTTCAAAAAAGGCGGGAGTTCTCAATTAAGCTGATTTTTTTGTATGTTTCGAGCCAGTCTTCAAGAGATGTTCCATGTAAATTTAATAAAAAAATCCCACTGTGAAGGGTGAAAAAAATGAAACTTGCGATTATCAGCTGTCCTTTCCAAACTACAGATTTTTCTTGACCTCATTTTTGAAATGTCTAATGATAGAATTGGGTTTTCGCTGTGCTTTAAAATTATTTTTTGTTTGTGTTACCTTTACCTACCTATTTACTAATAAGAATAATGTGATTTGTCAGTAAGCGATATATCTTGTAAATCGTATGAGAAATAAAATGTTCTTAAATCGTTTGCTCATATAGGTAACGTTTTAAAAAAACTTAAGATTTCGATGTATTTCCAACATGCAATAGATATTGCAGGTGTCGATAGTCGTATCTTGAAGTCAAACACTGGACAGAAGTGCATACTGCACAGTGTGCACCTTGGTTTTAAGTTTTAAAACCAAGTCCTTAACTTTTAAGGATTATTAGTATTTAAGTTTATTTATTTTTGTTAAATGTTAAATTATGGCTTATAATTAATGCTGAAATAAAAAGTTTTGAATTGAATTGAATATTAAATGTTACAAAAGTTGGTAACCCCGACGTGTATTTTCATCACTAATTGCAGCGTACCTAAGAGACATATGGCGATAAAACCTAACTATGAGCCATCTTTGAAGTTACACAGATCGAATACAATATAAACACATTTCAATTCGATAAGCGCGTTTTCGAAGATAAATTTACTAAGAGACAAACAAATATAAACGCATATAAAAAATTGGTGAAAAACTGGATCACAGTCAGTTACGCCGTTTCAGGTTCCATCGTCTTTTGCAGCCTCCAAAGTGAATTGTGTCGATAAAATGTAACTTGAAAAAATTTGGAAACCACACAGATCGATTGCATAAAACCGCTTTACAATCTGTATACTCTGCTAGGATAAATGATGATAGACAAACAAGCAATTGCAAACGCTTCTTTCGTCACACTTCGCAAACTATAAAACTATTTATTTTAATAAGAATGATTAATACAACGATACGAATGTAACCAACTTTTGTTTCCACCGGCGATCTAATTAAATTTTAGAACACAAAAGCTGCTATTGTGACTTAACTATAATAGTTAGATATAATCCCTCGAGGACTTTTTTGTAGGTAATAATGAGAACTTTAATCATATAGTACATCATTTTTATGTATCATCAATAGTTTTCTCAGCGCACGCAAAAAATAAATTTGATAGGCAAAATTTCGCTACTTTGTGTTACATTGTTGCAATTTTCTTAAGGATCTCTATTTTTTTTTTAAATAAATTATAGCCTATGTTACTTCCTGATAATTTAGCTTTCATTTGGTGAAAAATGGTTTAATTTCGGAGCCTATTCGATACAAACAAACAAACAAACAAAAAATCTTTTCTCTTTATAATATTAGTACAGAAGATCAAACGTATTTTAATCCAGGTAAATATCTCAGAGTCTCTTTGATATTTGTCGGTCACAGAAAATTCAATTATACATAACGAATACCACCATTTATTTTTGAGACAATAGAATTCGCGCATTACGCATTCTAAACGCGCCTCCGAAATACAATCGGCTAAATTAAGCACATAAGCACCGCTTGTATGAAATAGACTATTGTCTTATATTAACAGTCATATGACGCTTAAAAAGTACAAATCTATACAAATCACATGTGCGACCAATTCATTTGTTACACTTTTTTGAAATATTTTCTCATATTCCTCTATTCTTATTCAATCTGTGACTAGTTTTGTTTGTTAAAGACATTGAGGTAACAAGTACTACGTTGTACCTACATTTATCTCGATGATTAAGGCTCTTACTCTTAGTAAAGGCTCTTCTACACAAATGTGAAAATACGATATACCGACCAATAATAGATATCAGAGATGATTGTTCGATTGACACCACACTAGACCAAAATGAAGAATCAAAAACAAAAACTAGCAGAGTTTGTCACAGACTCCTAGGATGCTAACGCATGTGTTTGCCTTATTCTAGGCTTGGTAGCACGCGAGGATTCGAAGTAAATTGACTTTTTTTTTTAATTCACGTACTTATATGCTGACGTTTCTGTATGAGCCCTCGTGATTATAGACTTTGAAATTCCAATCGGTATTTTGAAGGCGTTACAAATTGAATAGAGCGAGAGAATTTTCTACTTAGCTTCAATTTCTTAGCATGCAGGATCGATTTCCGTTTCTTTTTAAATGTTTGGATGATCTGCAAGTAGTTAATTATAGATAATTATTATTATATTTCTCTATCGATTCAAGAAAAATATAGTATCGTGTCTGTTGATTAACTTCCGGGCTATCATACGAATAGGATGTATCAGTTGATAGGAAATAGCTCATTCGTTATTCCACTCACGAACTAAATCATCTGTTCGTAATTTCAATCATGTATGACTGCGAATTTCAATGTCACCGATGTTTGATATTTGCACTGAATCTCAAAACTATAGAAATACTAGCTGATGCCTGCGGTTTTACTCGCGTAGGATAGGTAATTGATAGGTGCATCAAAATAATGAGATAGTAGGGCACGATAGGATTGGTAGTGCACGGCGTCACGCGGAGGGTGAAAGACGCGATCACTCACCCTGATGAAGACTCTCGGAATGAGTCGAAACTTAGTCGGTGCCTTCACCGATAGTGTAGAACGTGAAAATTCCCGTTTTTACAATACAAATAGTCAAGTTCACGATAGTTTTTGGAATAAAAAATAATTGTATGCCATACACCCTTAACAGCTTTTTTTGAATACCCTGATACGTATTCAGTTCTTTTGTATTTTAAGTATCCAAACTAAGTTTATAGCAAATGGCAACAAGCTTTAAACATTTCTAAAACAAACTTAACACACCATCCTACGCCCTTTGAGGGGTAGTTTAGAAAAAAAATGTATGTGCTTTTTATAATTTGTACTAAATATTATTTATGCCGAGTTTCAAGCAAATTGGACCACTCGTTAAAAAGTTCCCACACAAACTTGGACACCCCCTGCAACCCCTTAAAGGGGTAGTTTGGGGAGATAATTATGTTAATATTTTATCATTTGGATTGAAGAATATTTATGTGGTTTGTAATATCAAGGAAATCGATTTTTCAATCAAAAGTTTTCAGCCCTTTTCACTCTATTAGGGGTAGAATTTTCCAAATTCGTTCTTAGTGCACCCCTACATCATAAGGGAATATACCCTCCATGTTTCATGTTCTAGGACTTATGGCTTAGGCTGTGCGTTGATCCGCCAGAAGTAACGGAACAGTTTTATATATATTGACAAAAACTTAATTATATGTCCATATTATGTCCGGTATGAGAAAAAGCCGGACATGTGCGAGTCTGACTCGCGCACCGAGGCTTCCGTACTAGCTCAAAAACCACCAAACATTGCTCTAACGAAAATATAAGTCGGATTGAAGGACAAACACGTAATTGATATTAATTTCAGCTTGAACATGCGTTCCTGAGAAAAAGGGTCTTGACCAACAGACGGGCGGACAACGAAGTGATCCTATAAGGGTTCCATTTTTTTCCTTTTCAGGGACGGATCCCTAAAAACAATTATGAACAACATGAGAACTGCAATTGAACCATTTTTTGAAAAGTGTCACGAGTAATTTGAGCTCATCAATTAGTAAAGCGGTACTTAGTGGAAAGTGAGTCGATAAGAATGCATTAAGCACGTGCGCTATCAGCATTCAGGGCTGACCGTAAACAGCTGTCGATGCCGCTGCGTCTGCGCATGGAGGTCGCATTGCTAGGGGTGACAACAAAGACTACTTATTTGTCTCTCAATTCCAAAAGTACCTGATGGAGAAATAATTATATTAATTAATAAACTTTTAAGTAACAACCTTTTTCTTTTTGGCAAACCCTTCCATTTAATACCTATGTTATGGGGGTGCATAAAATAATCGATCCGCCATCTTTGGGAGTCCGCCATGTTGGATTTAGAATGATGACAATTAGCTATCCATGCATTGACATCCAAACAAAACGTGTATGCAAAATTTCAGCTCAATCGTTTGGGGATAAGTGATTTAAAATACAGCTACGGGATTTGACCCATACATACTAAGTAACAAGGCGATTTAAATAAAAACGCTTATGATTGTAATCCCCGGTATGAACTTTGGACATTCTTAGTTTATGAGATCTGTCCTCAGAAGAGCGGTGAGGTTACCAAAGAGGGGTTTGTCAGAGTTATATATGGGTACTATGTTTGGTAATGTGTCCTCTATTTGCAAAGAGGAAGATATTCCTCCGGTTTAATTCATCTAATCCACTTGCCCGGTGTATTATGACCAAGATTTAAATTCAAAATGTTATATCAAGCAAGTTTAAAGGTTTCAAACATTTGCAAACATCGTTATAAATAGATTACTCAAACGTACTTAGTGAAACGTATTTAGAAAGTGCAAAGTGAACAAATAATAAACTTTTTTTATATTTTGTTTCCTTTGGCGCTGGAGTTCAAGGAATACTGTGACGACCTCTGTGGCGCAGTGGGCGAAGGCTTGCCTGAGACGCAGAAGGTTGCGGGTTCGATTCCCGCCGCGGGACAAATGTTGGTATCTGCAAATATTTGTCTCGGGATCTGGGTGTTTTCTATGCATAATATTTATGTATTTACAAAAAATAAGTATATAAGTAGTATATCAGTCATGTAGTTCCCATAACACAAGCTCTGCTTACTTTGGGGCTAGATGATGCTGTGTGAAAATGTCCAACATTATTTATTTTTTATTTATTTACTGTCCTGTGGTAAGTCCATCCAGATGAACTAAGTAGGTGGATATAAATTACAGTAACTAAATACATACTGCTAGGAAGAGCTACTGACTAAATTGTACCACTAGCTTAGTAGTTTAAAATCTTGTACTAGTTATACTTTTACCAGCTCTTTCGTACTTATAAAGTCTAATAGAAAAGTATACCTATTATTTTTGTGGACAGCCCTAACACTTGACAAGGTTTCTCGGTATCTATGAGTCAGTCCTTTCCAAGCTCATCAAAGGAATTCCTGCGCACTGTGAATGTGTGACGGTCATTGTCAGTTTAAACTTAAGACCTCAAAGGTGCCTAAGAATTCGTGCACAAATACAGGGTGTCCCTACAATGGACAGCCAAATAATGCAGCATCGCTCGCTGTTAGCGGTGGGATCTTAGTTTTAGTATAGGATATGGTTGTCTGGAAGAAATAGCGAATTGCGATAAATCCGCCAATTGAAAGACAATTGTAGATTTGTAAAAGTACATAAAGTATGTACCTATGTAAAGCATATTATTCTTTAACATTTATACTAACCCCAAAAGATGATTATGGCCATAAAAGTGAACAAGTTTGACAAAAATAAATTTAATGTGTAGGTTTAAAAAAACTAAAAAAAAACACGCTTTTTATCACGCACTAATATTTATAAAATATTAGTACGGAGCTGAGACGTGGACACTCACGATAGGGCTGGTCCACCAGTTCAAAGTCACTCAGCGAACTATGGAAAGAGCTATGCTCGGAGTCTCTCTGAAGGATAAGATTCGTAACGAATACATCAGAGAACCAAAGTTATCGACATAGCCAACGAATTAGCAAGCTGAAGTGGCAGTGGGCCGGTCATATCTCGCGAAGAACCGATAACCGCTGGGGTAAACGTGTTCTTGAGTGGAGACCGCGACTCGGCAAACGTAGTGTAGTACGGCCTGCGGCCAGGTGGGATGACGATCTGCGAAACACTGCAGGCAGATGCTGGATTCGGCAAGCTGAAGACAGGGCGCTATGGCGCTCATTAGGGGAGGCCTATGTCCAGCAGTGGACTAATATAGGCTGATGATGATGATGAATATTTATAAAAAATAATTCGACTATTCACCTACTGGCTCCATCATCAGACCCTCGTTACCAAGCCTAATCTATTGGACTCGTCAAAACAAATCTTATGAGCCCAAACTCGAGGGGTTTACTAGTAGCCACTGGCGATGACCATGTCACGCGAAATGTTAACTTCTTGCAAAACGCTGGCATACGTCAAATGTAATGGCTAATCCCTACTTGGTATCCTTAAAGATCTGCGCACTGAGTATGAATCTGAGGATGTCTCTCATTCTACTAATATAATAAATGCGAAAGTCTGTGTGTGTATGTGTGAATGTTTGTTACCACGTATCTCCGTAACTTCTTAACCGGTTTTGATGAAATTTGGAATATAGATAGTTTAGGTTCTGGAATAACTCATAGGCTAATCTTATTTTCGAAAATCAACCCCTATGGGGTTAAACAGGGTGGGAAAGTTTTTAAGGAAAAAAATATTCCTTAGTTTTATTCACTCAAAACTTGGTACATATAAACTTTAAAATAAATAATGAAACAGTTATTTTTTATTTTTTCAAATTACCCTTTGGGGGTGTGCAATTGAGTTCTAAACTTTGTTTAAATTGTTCGAATCATTCAAAAGTTGGTGGACATAGTTTGAAGCCTGGAGACGGTCATATGCTACTTTTATTAACAAACCACGCGGGCGAAGCCGCGGGCAACAACTAGTGGAGAATATAGTCGTTAGCGTGTTTGTTTCTTTTGTTTTGATTTACTGTCTTGTCAATATTACAAAGATAGCAACTACTCGCGAATAACATAACCCTACGACAATCGGGCAAATTCAACAACTTCCTTATCCTACTGCAGTCAGGTAAATAGGTTCAGCTATATGATCTGTGCGATAGCAAGTAACTGTGCGATGTTATCACTAACAGATAAGAACACTTACCTACCATAAATAACTGGCCCTCATTGTTCAAGTCCTTTTGTTCAACCTTCATTGATGTAGATACCAACTTCAATAGTTGCAATAGAACTGCGGGTGGCTTAAGAATTTAAGGATATTATAACGAATGTATTCAAGACAGTTACCTTGACCGCTTAGAAATCCTGTCTCATGAGCACCATTCGTGACCAAACACAACGGTGATGATATACTAAAACGATAAAAAACCAAGATAATTTAGAGGCTCTAGAATTAGTAACCAGTAGCAAAGTATCATTCATGTAAATTCCTGTCCATCCGAAGTGTGTCTGGAAGAGATCGCTATAGGCGATAAGACCGCCCATTGTGCTCCCGCTGTTAGCTTGTAATTTTCTCAGTTTGAATTTGTAAGCAACATATTATGTGGTGTACTATAATGAGTTATCTATCTATCTATCTATTCATATTGTAAAAACGGAAATTTTCACGTACTGCACTATCGGTGAAGGCACCGAGTAAGTTTCGACTCATTCCGAGAGTCTTCATCAGAGTGAAGACTCTCATTCCGAATTCATTCCGAGAGTCTTCATCAGAGTGAAGACTCTCGGAATGAGTTCATCTGCTTCCGCGTCGCGCCGTGCACGACCATGTAGTGCACGGCGCGACGCGGAAGGAGAAAGTCGCGACCACTCACTTTGAATGACCCACTCAGACTCTCGGAATGAGTCGAAACTTAGTCGGTGCCTTCACCGATAGTGCAGTTCGTGAAAATTCCCGTTTTTACAATATAAATAGTCAAGTTCACGATAGTTTTTGGAATAAAATCTATTTATCTATCTAAAGTCTCTATGACTCTACGAAAATTCATAAAAACTGATGACAAGTACATTTTTATTTATAAGCTCCTGACTACTACTGCCATCTATGGCATACGTGCCACACATGGCTTCTAGCCCGAGGGCAGCCAGATTCACTGCCTCTAGAAGGAGAGCCAGAGGGGTTTGTCGGATTCACCAAACAATCCACTTACGTACCTAGTGCTGGTGACTGATATCGACTAAAACCCATCGATATTCCGTAAAACGGGTCCATCTCGTTCCAATTAATAATTACCTAATAAACAAATAAGTAAACTGAGGCAGTGGCCGTGGTAGCGGCGCTCAAAGGGAAATGGTTGTCAAAGTTTACATTAATGTATTGGCCCTAATGCGTCGTCAAACCACTCGTTTCACGGCGAATCAGCACTTGACAGAGCTACGAGTTCTTGGGCATTTCTGTTACAGTTTTAAATATAAGTACCTAAACTATCACCATCTTAAACTTCCATTTTAAATTACGTGGTATTTAATATTTTACACGACATCGACGCTGCTGTCTGTTTACCCTTTTTTGGCAAGGCCTCCTCTAACCTCTTCCATTCCTAGAGAGCAAGGATCTCTCGCTTTCATTTTCCATATTTTTCCTGCAATATTCTTCAGCTCGTCCTCACCTTTTTAACTGTCTCCCCTTCTTCCGTTTATAAGGGAACCAATTCATCGTTTTACTTTATTTCTCCTTGCTATATGTCTTATCCATCCCCATTTTAGTTCCGTTACTTTAAGTGTAACTGCAAAATTTGTTGATTATATTCCAAAAACTATCGTGAACTTGACTATTCATATTGTAAAAACGGGAATTTTCACGTACTGCACTATCGGTGAAGGCACCGACTAAGTTTCGACTCATTCCGAGAGTCTTCATCAGTGTGAGTGGTTGCGACTGAATTTCTTGGCACTTCAGTGCACGGCGCGACGTGGAAGGAGAAAGTCGCAACCACTCACCCTGATGAAGACTCTCGGAATGAGTCGAAACTTAGTCGGTGCCTTCACCGATAGTGCAGTACGTGAAAATTCCCGTTTTTACAATATGAATTTGTTGATTAGTATGTCGTACTAAATAAATGTTTTTCATTTCATCTGTAAATTTGAGCGTTCCGGGTACCTTTACATACCAGCGGGGCGATCACACTAACTCATGGCTATCGAGATGGCAATCAATTTTGACACTAGTTCCTTATTTTAATGGCTTATCCATCCAAAAAATAGAACGTCCAATATGAAACCAATTTTGTTAATTCGCATTGTCCATCTATGGCTCATCCAGCTTACAAATTAACGTGATACGATTCATCCCATCCGATGATACCAGACATGGGAAATTAGTGTAATCCCCCGCTAGTCCGTTCTTTAAATTCTCTTAAAACAATTAACGTGTTCCTAATTTGTGGTATCAACTTGAGTGGCTTTTTGTCGGTCATCACTATTGTGCTGAATGGAATAGCAAACAGAGAGACAATGCGACAGATTGTAATATGCCAAACGAGCGCAAGGCAAACAGTGGGAGTCTTAGACACACGTGAACATCGTGTGACACAGTTCTACTTTTAATCGTGATAACTATTCCCGGAACTAGTAGAGCTTTTCACAGCCGGCAGCTCATTTGTGAGAAAAATAATAAAAGTTCTTGCTTAAAAATCACGTGAACATGGTGTGACACAGTTCTACTGATAATCGTGATGACTATTCTCGGAATTAGTAAAGCTTTTCGCAGCCGGCAGCACATTTGTGCGAAATCAAGATTCTTGCTTAAAAGTCCTTTAATGTTGGTAACTTATTGAAATAAATGATGCGAACTGACAGACTTTTTAAAGGATGAACACCGGTTATCATTTAACTAACAACAATCACAAAAATCAACCAGGAAGGATCCTCTGTCCACAGACTCGAGAATCTATCCACAGATTATATATATAGTCATTGCCGACAACGTTAAGGTAACGTGGCAGATCTCATAGGTCTGGGTTGTTACGCGCTATAAGCTCCGTGTGCTCCGTAGTGTAGTACTACCACCATACCTATTTCTACCGCCAGGCAGCTGTGCTCCGGTTTGAAGGGTGAAATTACAAGCACATAAGACTTTTCACCCGTTATGTCTCAGGGTCGGCAACGCGCGAGCTAGGTATAATTGCAAACACCCATAGATTACGGTAAACACTTTCCTACCAATATGTGTGTCGTAAGCCTGTTTAGCTTGTTTACCAGTTTAGTACTAATACTTTAGTACTAACAAAATGATTATTGAAGAGTTGCTTGGCTTTGGTCCACGAGTTAATGTTCGACTCTGTCGAACCCCCAGATCGCGAGAAAACTTTTCTTACTTGCGAACTTGGTTTATCCCAGCTTGGATTGCGTAGACTCTCTAGGTTACTAGGTGTGAATCTGACTCGCGCACCGAGGGATCCGTACAAGCTTACATATAGATAGTTCTTCCATCTTGGGAATCGCATAAACTATGAAAGCAATGTTTGGTACATTGCTCTAACGAAAAGATACATTCGGATTGGAAGACAAACTTAACTTTGATGTAAAAATGTTCGCCGATACATCGATATACGTCATGGTCAATTCTCCAACGGCAAGTATAAGTTTGTAATCGTATTTTTTTTTTCATGTTAAATAACTAAAAAATAACTATTTATGGATTATTCAAATTGTAAAAACGGGATTTTTCACGTACCGTATACTATCGGTGAAGGACCCGACTTAGTTTCAAAATCAAATCCACGATATTTTTTAGATTTATGGATTTTTTTCCTTTGTTGTTGCTGTGAGGCGTTGTTTTCTATTTTTATATAATTTTGGATTGCGTTGACAATACAATCTTGATTTTTTGCAGCTACAATGGACACAGACATAGATAAGTACTTATTTAATACTAAGTTCAACTTGATACGCGTTCCTGAGAAAAATGCTCTTGACAGATAGATAGACGGGAACAAAGTGATCCTATAAGGGTTATTTTTTCCTTTGAGGTACGGAACTCTAAAAAGGTTAGTCAACATCTTTAACCTTTTTTTAACCGCAATGCAAAGAGGTAACTACCTAACTAAAAGTGTTGTTAAGCATGGATTTGTTTGACTGAGCTTTTTATGACTTCTACATTTTGTTCCGGGAGCATTCACCTTTCCATGATCGACTCATTTATGCTAATAATAAAGCTGAAGAGTTTGTTTGTTTGAACGCGCTAATCACAGGAACTATCAGTCGGAATTGAAAAAATATTTTTTCATTTGATGGCCCAATCTTGAGGAAGGTTATGTAGATATTTAACATCAGTTTATTTTAGTTTTATCCGCGACGTAAGAAGCCCGTATACAGCAACATAGGTCAGTAACGCGCGATTCATATCTTTGGTATTGCAAGTGTCCATAGGTTACGGTAACGGTTTACCAACAGATAATTTAAATGTAAACCTGAATAAGATAAAAATTATGCATTTCTCTCAACGTAAGCCTATACCTCAAATAAAAACGATATACAAAAACCAAATAATATAGAGAACACGACAAATTTCTAGGTCTTGTAATTGTAGGGGGGCTAGGTATATTTTGTAATTAAAATTCAATAAAATTCGACTGATACGTGTATTCACGAAAGACAGGAAGGGTGAAACAGAAAAACATGTAGGTAGGCACGAGAAATTAAACAAAAGATGGCGCGAAGATTTAAATCCTAAACATGCCCCCGCGCGTTGAAAGCTCGTCTTTCAACGGGAGACCTCTTCTGGCAGCAACGGAACAATTTTGCTGAAGCTTCGCCGCACGACGCCATTTGCAGTTCTGATATCCGCGACGCGCCCTATGCCATCACTAGGACCAGGAATCACTGCTACGACACGTCCAAGCTTCCACTTTAGTGGTGGAGCGCCATCTTCCTTTAACAGGACGAGCGTATCATTCTTAAGGGAGTACTTGCAGGATCGCCATTTTACTCGCTGCTGGAGTTTAGCTACATACTCCTTACTCCACCGTGTCCAAAAATGCTGGCGTATCTGCGCGATGCGCTGGAAGCGTGTCAATCTGTTAATAGCATAGTCCTCGAAATTTCGTTCTGGTAGGGCAGTGAGAGGGCGGCCGATGAGAAAGTGGCCGGGCATAAGAGGCGTCAAGTCTTCTGGGTCCGACGACAATGGAGAGAGTGGCCGAGAGTTCAATATCGCCTCGATTTGCACCAACGTTGTAGTGAGCTCCTCGAACGTTAAATTACAATTTCCCAGCACTCTTTTTAAATGATATTTGGTCGACTTGACACCAGCCTCCCAGAGGCCACCGAAATTAGGACTGAATGCCGGTATGAAATGGAAATTCAGGCTTTCCTGAGCTAAATCCGCAGCCAGAGAGTCACAATTACTCTTCAAAAACTTAGATATATCATTATATGCGCCAACAAATGAGGTACCGTTATCTGAAAAAATATGAGAGGGTTTTCCTCTGCGTGACATAAATCTGCGTAATGCTAGAAGGTAATTGTTGCTTGTTAAGTCACCCACTAACTCCAGATGTACCGCTTTGGTTGTAAAGCATACGAAAATAGCAATATATGACTTAATGAGTCTACAACCTCGACCGGTGCGACTAGCGACAGCCACTGGGCCCGCATAGTCCACGCCTACACTTTCAAATGGGTATCCACCTGGTTGAAGTCGCTGCTGTGGTAAGTTACCCATCAGTGGGTTAAATACTCTACCCTTCATGCGATTGCAGCGCACGCATTGACGAAAACATTTCTTTGCTAAATTGCGACCACCTATCGGCCAATAAGTTTCCCTAATTGAAGCCAATAAATGCTGAGGGCCGGCATGCATCAATCTTTTGTGTTCATACTCAAACAATAACTTCGTAACTTGATGTGTGGACTGTAAAATAATAGGGTGCTTTTTCTCAAACTTAAAATCTGAATTATCTAATCGACCTCCAACGCGAATCAATTTTTTATCATCTAAATAAATATTAAATTTAATCAGAGGGCTTTTACTAGGCAAATCATGTTTTTTAAGCAATAAATTATATTCAGGGAATGATTGAAGTTGCGATTGTCTCATTATTAAAATTAAAGCATTGTCTAGTTCGTCAGTATTTAAATAATTAGTTTCATGCTTTATCCCTTTCTTTAAATTATTTACAAACCTTAGCACATAGGCTACGGTACGTTGAAGCCTTGACAAATTTGAAAAGCGACTGAAATCTATAAGTTCGCGTTGAGTAGAATTATTTACATGTAATGAAACTTCATTTCGAGTTTCAGGCAACTTTTCGACAGTACTTGGAGTTGCAGGCCAGTGCGAGGGATCGCGTTTCAAATAATCTGGACCATGCCACCACAAATTG
This sequence comes from Perizoma flavofasciatum, assembly GCA_958496245.1. Lineage (NCBI taxonomy): Eukaryota > Metazoa > Arthropoda > Insecta > Lepidoptera > Geometridae > Perizoma > Perizoma flavofasciatum. Next base: position 963,202 of record OY292430.1, on the reverse strand, counting down.
AGAGACTGAAGAGAGCTAACACTGACGCCGCGCGATATTAAATCCGCGGGATTCTCGTCAGTCGGAACGTGTCTCCAAGTACAGCTGCCAGTTTTTTCTAGAATTTCAGCTATACGATTACGCACGAATGGTTGTAGCTTAGAAGGTAACATTTTAAGCCAACCTAAAACAATCATAGAGTCTGTCCAAAAAATAACATGCTTGATCTGAACTCGCAGTGCAGTGATTGCTTTCTCATACAAACGAGCACCAATCAAAGCACCGCAGAGCTCGAGTCGTGGTATTGTTGTGGGCTTGATAGGAGCGACTCGGCTCTTAGCAAGCAGCAAGCTGACTGAGACCTCACCTTGGTAGTCGATACTACGCACATAAATACAAGCGCCGTACGCACGCTCTGACGCATCGGTGAAAATGTGCAATTCCAGATGGGAATAAGAGTCGCAGATGACACGTCGTTGTATACGTAGGCTGTTCAGACTCGGTAGACTATCGACCACCTCAACCCAGACCCGGTTTATCTCAGGTGGCAACTCCTCATCCCAAGACAGGCGCTGTAGCCATAGTTTCTGTAATATAATTTTCATAAGGATGACACAAGGTGATAATAACCCTAAGGGATCGAAGATCTGGGCAATCACGGAAAGAATATCACGCTTTGTATTTCCTTTGACTATGGTAGGACTGATGGGAAAAGAAAATTGATCTGAAACTGGATGCCACCCAAGGCCTAACGTCTTACTTGATTCAGAATCTCCGATTTTTAGTTCCGGTGATAACTGATCGGGTTCTGGCAATAATTGAGGCTCATTGGACTTCCATTTCCTAAGAGGCATACAAGCTGAGGCGAGCTCGGCCGTAACCTGCTCACGTATGTGCAAAACTTCGCTCAGTTCATCCCCACCACTCAGAAAATCATCGACGTAAAAATCATGGATTATAATATCACTAATTTTAGGGTCCTTGCAGTCTAAACCTACCTGTTTTAGGCATCTAGTAGCAATATAGGGTGCACTTGCTGTACCGTAACTCACACGATTTAATACGTAACATTTTAGGGCAGAATCAGGCTGATTTTGGTCACGCCAAATGATTTGTTGCAGAGGCCTATCAACAAAATTTACTTCTATACATCTGTACATTTTTTCAACATCTGCAACAATAACATATTTATGCTGCCTAAACCGTAGAAGTATCGACAGTAGGTCGTCCTGAACCGTGGGTCCAATCATTTGAATCTGATTGAATGAAACTCCCGAACTAGTAGGACTACTCGCATTGAACACGACCCGTAGCTTGGTCGTCGTACTACTCTCACTAAGAACGCCGTGATGTGGGATGAAGTAATGAGGCACGGACGTAATCGGTTTACATTCGGTCATGTGACCTAATGATTCATATTCGGACATGAAATCCTTATACATTTTACTAAATGAATCATTACCCTTTAGTCTGCGCTCTAAAGATAACAAGTAATGCTTAGCTCGTTGATAAGAATCGCCTAACACGCTTGGTGTTTGTTTTAATGGGATCCTAACGCAGAAACGTCCATCTGCGAGACGAGTTGTATTTTTTACGAAATGTTCTTCACATTGTTTCTCCTCTGGAAAATAATGAGATGACTGAGGGCTAACTTCTTCAAGCTGCCAAAAACGCGTTAATTGGTTTTGGATGTCATCATCAGAACAGTGGGAAGTCATATCAACATGGGTAAAATTACATTTAATTAGTGGCAAAGTAGATACGCGGCCGCTACTTACAGGACTGGAAACTATCCAACCTAGTCTAGTTTCATAAAGTATCGGCTTTCCATCTCCCAATTTAATATTTTGCGAACCTAAAATGTCCCAAAAAATATCAGCGCCAATAATCAAATCAACGGCGGCGGGCGAATAAAACTGAGGGTCCGCTAAACAAATATCTGAAGGAATACATAAACTTTTAACATCAACCTGACACCCGGGAACATTATCAGTAATCGACGGCAGAATAAAACAACTTAGATAAGTTGAAAAGCTTTCACATAACGACTTGATTGGCAAACGACACATTCGACTAATTCTTGATGTTTTATTATTTATACCTACAACAGTCCTATCGGTACAATCAGCTGGCAAGTTCAATTGTTTTAGTAGCCGTTCGGTCATTAGACATGAAGTATTACCGCTGTCCAGAATGGCACGGGCAATGACCTCGCGATTATTGCTATCTTGCAACTTAACTAATGCAGTCGATAATAAAACATCACACTGATCTGATGTCTCGCATGTAGTGGAGATGCTCCCCGTAAGTGCGACGCTCGAATTCTGTGAATGTGTGAGAATAGGCATCGAGTTATTCGTGTGGCTGCTGTTATCGCAATCAGCTGTAGTAGCTATAGGTAAGGACGTAGACACCTGTTTTGTCGCAAACTCGTTGACGTGAATGAGTGTATGATGTTTACGCTTGCATAATTTACAACCAGGCCTTTTACACGAATTAGCGTAATGTCCACTTCGGAAGCAATTAAAACATATTTTATAAGTAGGCAATAACTTATATCGCGCGTCACTACTTAGAGCAAGAAACTTTGGACAATTATTTAAATAATGATCATCATTACAGCTAGGACATGGTTTCATTGATGTTGAAGTCGAATTATTTTTATTATTACTACTTTGATAAGAAACCATAGCCTTTATTTTTGTCGCACTTTTGCCACTTGTCATCACTTTATTTTGTGACAATTCAATCGTCTCAATTAAATCTGCACGATTTCGCATAAATCCTAGAAAGGCATCGAGACTAATCGGCTTATCTTTAGACAAAGTACCTTTATGTTCTTCCCACTCACGAAATGTTGTCGAGTCTAATTTCTGCGTAACAATATAAATCAAAAGAGTATCCCAGTGTTCAACCTGTTCTCCTAATGATTTTAATGCACGTAAATTCTTATTCAGTTGATCTATTACACGTTTTAGTATAACGGACGACTCTTTTGTGACCGGCTCGATGTTGAACAAGGCAGCAACATGATTTTGTATCAACAACCGTTTATTGTCGAACCGCTCACATAAAAGTTTCCATGCTACCGAATAATTATTCGCAGAAAACTCAATGGATTGAATTACCACAGCAGCCGAACCTTCTAATGACGCCCTCAAGTAATGGAATTTGTTAATTTCATCTATGCTATCATTGTTGTCAATTAAACTTGAGAAAGTGTCATGAAACTCCAACCAACTTTCGTAGGAACCTCCAAATTTCGGCAACTGAATAGTGGGCAACTTAACAAGCTTCTGATTAGAACGTGAACTTAATGCACTTTCTACCTTTTCGTGATCCTTCATGAAGGTTTCTAACATTCCTTGAGCATCGGCAAGTAAGCGATAATACTGTCTTTCAAATTCAGTTCGTTCACCTATTTGTATGTCATTGCTATCATAACTACACTCGATTTTTAACTGTACCTCATCGTATTGTTCATATAAAGATTCGATCTTACCGATACGCAATTGTAACTCCCTGGCGTCCAAGGAACTGAGCGAGGATGCCTTCAAAGTTGACAAATGAGTCGCGAACGCAGTGATGCGACCTTTAATACTTCCACGCTTTTTAATTAGCTCTTTTTCGTCCTTATCGGTCATTCTGGGAGCCTGGTACGGTCAACCTGGAATTGATACAGGTAAAACGTTTACTTAGGTACTTAGGACTATTCGCAAAGTACTTAGAAACTACTGATGGAACAACATCGAGATTACCTACTCTCAAATACCTACGATGTTTAGTTATGGTAAATTTAGCGTATTTGTAATTTAAAGTGACAAAACAAAGTGAGTGCTTCTAAAACTGATTTTATGTTTACAATACAATGAATTTACACGGAAAATTAGTAACAAGTTAACAAAAAAACTACTACGTGGACAGCGTGACAGTACCTACCTAAATTTAACAATGATGAACCTAGTGAGGATGTTCAAAAACACTAATGATAAATTGGTTGAATTGAATGTTAATCAAATTAGCTCAACTTAATTATTGGCATACATACATTAAGATTTAATTAACTGAGTAACCAAAATTTATCTTGAATGCACTCAACAAAGGAATAATGGTAGGCGTCTGACCGCTATTTTACAAATATTACAAGATTACATATAAGTTGTAGATCAAATGTTACTAACCTTTTTATAACGTCGAACTATACCTAATTATACCTGATTAGAGTGTTGGGTTCAAAATAAACTTCACTTTTTCCACTTTTTAACAATTTTCATAGCTGGACTTTGAACTCGATCGACCACTCTTTGTGACGCGCAATCCCGTTGCATTTATTTGCGCTCCACAGCTTCAAATATGATGGAAACTTCTTTTCCAATTGAAATATAGGCTGGTAATTATATCCGGCGTAGATCCAGGGCCATGTAGGGGGGCTAGGTATATTTTGTAATTAAAATTCAATAAAATTCGACTGATACGTGTATTCACGAAAGACAGGAAGGGTGAAACAGAAAAACATGTAGGTAGGCACGAGAAATTAAACAAAAGATGGCGCGAAGATTTAAATCCTGACAGACAACTAAACTGGAACATACAAGCTGAAGAGCTATGTAAGGCGCTAAGTAAATTCGCATATATACTCTACAAACTCCGGAAAGTAGTTGGTCTAGACGCGCTGAAAACGGTTTATCAGAGCTATGTTTCTCCTAAATTACGCTACGGCATTATGTTTTTCGGAAACTTATTGCTTGTTTGCCATTTTAGTTGTATAAATTATTAAATATATATTAGCTTCTCCCCACGCCTTCGCCCGCGTGGTACCCGGATAAAAAGTAGCCTATATGTTATTCTGATATATAAACTATGTTACTGTAAAGTTTCATCAAAATCCGTTTAGTAGTTTTTGCGTGAAACAGTAACAAACATCCATCCTCATAAACTTTCGCGTTTATAATAGTAGTAAGATTAAATATATATTAGCCTCTGCCCACGGCTTGGCTCGCGTGGTACCCAGATAAAAAGTAGCCTATATATTATTCTGATGTATAAGCTATGTTACTATAAAGTTTCATCGAAATCCGTTCAGTAGTTTTTGCGTGAAAGAGTTACAAACATCTATCCATCCTCACAAACTTTCGCGTTTACAAAAGTAGTAGGATTATAAATTATTATTATTACATACGAATGTATCATGGTAAGTAAACACCCGGAGTTATAATATCTAGCAATCTAAGATCAGGTTTCTCTCGTGCACGTCAATGCACTCATGTTGCAAATTCTTATCAGTCATTTGACAAAGCACGTGCCTCACACAACCAAGGCCAAACCATAATTACCTTGTAGTAAACAAGTTAGTAGGTCGTTTTGTTTTTACTTTATTTTATTTCAGTAAATACATCATCGAAAAATGGAAAGAAGCATATATAAACACCAAGTTAAAAGAGCAAGAAACTAAAAAAGACTAACTGATCTATCAACGCACAGCGAAAACTACTAAGTCTAGAAAGCTAAAATTTGGAGCATAGGTTTATTTATAACGTAACCATGTGCTATGAAAGAACTTTTGAATATTTCTACTTTAAGGGGGGAAATGGGGGAGGAACTTTGTATGTTCTTTAAAGTAAGAAACATGAAAAATGACGATTTTTTTAGATTTTTACAGAAATAAACTCTTTTCTTTACAGTTTGCTTTCATTAATCCTGTTAAGAACAATAGTACTTAAATATGAATATCAACTACCTACTTAATTAGGTAATTTGGGTACATTCTATTCAATTTAATACCTGAACAATAAGAACTTTTGTTTTTCTTTGTTTTTAGGTGCGATAAGGAAGAAGGAAGATTTATCTTTGCAATCTTGATCTGACATTGAAGTTTTCGGACGCAAGTAACCTCCAATAATCTACGACTTATCCTTGTGGGGAAATAAAATTGGAACAGGCGGCGGCGCGAGCGCATAAAATAAACTCGTAATTGTACAGAACACCATTTTGCAGTACAAACAACATACAAAAATATAAAAAAAGAATACCACTATCGATGGATAGTGGTAACGAGGGTCTGATGATGAGGCCAGGAGATATCCTGGCTCCATAATCAGACCGTCATTACCAAGCCCAATCTATTGGACTCGTCAAAATGAATCATATGAGCACAAACTCGATGGTTTTACTAGTAACCACTGAAGGGTTAATTCCACTATCCACCTCCTGGCTCCATCATTAGATCAGCTCCAAGATACCATATTAAAGTATTGTCATCCGAACTACATACCAGAACATACTAAGTTTCGATACGACAATCAGAAGTACCTAGGTTAAAATCGACTTCCAAGATTTGATTACATTCTTTGTTTGTTAGGTATATTTAGTTGGTCAGTTACAATTAAATAAATAAATAAATAAATAATGCTGGACAATCCACACAGCATCATCTAGCCCCAAGCTAAGCAGAGCTTGTGTTATGGGTACTAGATGACTGATATACTTAATACAATACATTACATAGATAGATATTTTTTTATTATACATAGAAAATACCCAGAACACCCGGAACAAATATTTGCAGATCGTACAAACATTTGTCCCAGGGCGCGAATCGAACCCGCAACCTCCTGTGTCGCAGGCGGACCTTCGCCCACCGCGCCACATCGGTCGTCATGTAACTATGTAATTACAAGCGCGTTAAATAAGCGTGTTAAAAAAAGTGAAGGCACTCTACGAGTAGGTAGTAGAACTCAAAATACCCTTACTGAGCTAATGGTTCCACAAACATAAAATTTACTAGGTACATCGATACACGGTTCGGTAAATATATCAATAATTAATATAAATAAATAATGTGGACATTTTTCACACATCATCTAGCCCCAAAGTAAGCAGAGCTTGTGTTATGGAAACTATATGACTGATGTACTACTTATAAGCATATTTTTTTGTAAATACATACATATTATATATAGAAAACACCCAGAACCTGAGATAAATATTTGCAGATGCAAACATTTGTCCCGCGGCGGGAATCGAACCCGCAACGGGCCTTCGCCCACTGCGCCACAGAAGTCGTCTAATGCGGGCCTTAGCCCACTGCGCCACAGAAGTCGGCAATATAGGTAGGTATAAAACACTCATCAGACACTTAAGTAAAACTATAAACTTAACGCTTTTGAAACCGTTTGAATGAATAATTGGTCAAACATTAAAATTAATGACATACCTAGTTATGTTACGTACAATTGTACACTTCCTCCAGCATAACTGGAAGTTGTTTTCCAATAAATCAAGTTGAAAACAGTAGGTACACCGATGTTTACATTGTGCGATAGGAAACGGACATGTTGAACCGAGGAAGGGAAGGTCGAACCATAACTATCCACAAACTAGCCGGAAGTGTGGTAGGAATCAATCGATGTGTTTTGCGGCGATCATTCGCAATAGTTTTGTACGATTAATGGCCGAGTACGATTCATTCTCACTCGAGCCATCAGACTGTGCGGACCATCTCAAGAGGTGCGGACTTAAGAAGGCTAAACAAAAATTAGCCGAGTATAAATTAGGTTAGTCGGGCCTTCTTCACCTATAGTACGTGGATAAAATACGAATCTCACTAAAACTATTGAATCAGTCCAAACACTAGGTACCGTTTTACTGCAATCCATTGAAAAGATTAGCCAATTAGGTACCGACTTACATGAAACTTAATACAGTAGGGAATTTCTTACCTACCGTAGCATAATAGGATCTTTCCCAACCAATTTTAAGTTCAAGGTAATGCTTGAGGGTCAAAAAATCAAGTTTAATTGGATTAGAGCACATGTGGAACTTACAAGTAAATTTTTCTTTGAGTATCCATGGCTCGAGGATTCTATTATCCATGCGCCCTCTTATCTAGTTAATAACCTTCCTAAAGTCAAAGTCAATAGGTTTTTAATTAACTTCAAAAAAAGGAGGACGTTCTCAATTGGGCTGTTTTTTTGTGTATCTGTTACTTGGTATTGTTAATTGTTAACCGATTTTGATTTATATACATTACTAGCCTATGCCCACGGCTTCGTCCGTGGTACCCGGATAAAAAGTAGCCTATGTGTTATTCTGATGTATAAGCTATATTACTGTAAAGTTTCATCAAAATCCGTTCAGTAGTTTTTGCGTGAAAGAGTAACGAACATCCATCCTCACAAACTTTCGCGTTTATAATATTAGTAGGATACATTATTGGCCCCATACATCAAGTCCGCGAAACTTGCGAAGAGCTTTGCTTAGAGTGGGTAGTTGGTAGGTTTACTACCTACCTAACTACCTAGGTAATGAAACTGATCAAATTCGAAACGAGGAAAACCGTATAATAATTTAAGTCATTGATTTAACTATGAGAATTTGCTGAAGTGGCAATGTCTGCCATATCTGCTCGCAGAAAGCAACCCCGGGTACTGTATATATCATAAGATTTGTTTAGAATACCATCCTGACCATATAACAAACTCCCAAGAGATATACAAAAATTATCAATTAACAAATTTAAAAACCTAATTAAACAAAAACTTTATAAAAAGGCATACTATAAAATATCTGATTATTTAGATGACAAAAATTCTTGGGATTGAAAACGCTCCAACTCGAACCTATTGTTTTGTAAAAGGATCATTAAAAAGAATAACCAGTCTTGTTTTCTTGCCTTTCCTTCCTGGCTTGGTCGCGGAGGAACAGGCAGTACATAAAAACCGACGTTTCAAAGTGATCCTCAAGAATATTGACTTTGACCACTGGGTCGATCACGCTATAATATCTGTGCCATGGCTATCGAGATGGCAATCAATTTCGACACTAATTTCCCCATTTGAATGGCCCATCCATCAAATTGCAATAATTACACTGAACTGGCCTTCAGTTTAGTCTGGGTATGGGGATACCCAGACTAAACTGAAGGCCAATAACCGTCCATGATTGAAAGAAACTTGTGATTTTGCCAAGTAATCGAAAAATCGGAAATTAGTGTGGGCGCCCCGCTGAAAAATGTAAGGCGGTAGTACTTCCCCGAACGCGCTCTACTACGTGAGTATCGGCAATAATAATACCGCGTAATATCGGTAAAGGTCGACTAAGAAGACTCTCGGAATGAATTGAAACTTGTCGATCCCTGGAACCCAAAGTACGGAACGTGAAAATTCCTAAAAATAATCAATTCAATTAAATTCTTTGTTTATGGCCTTTGCGGGTTAAGGGGTCCGCGATTTCGTCAATGTCACGTTGCAAGTTAGGCCTTTACACGAAGGAGAATGACCGGTGGTGAGAAGAAAGGACAGTGGTGTAAAATATTTAAAATAATCATCAAATTCATTATAGTTTTTGACATAAAACTCATGTCATTCTTTGGCATAGGCCTAAGTATATCCAGGACTTCTACAGCCTGTTAATAACTACTTATGATTGAGAATATACTCTTGTTACTTAAGAGCTCTACCTACCTAGGTACATTGCCGATAAGCATGAGCAATAAGGAAAATTATCAAATGCTGACTCAGAAGAGAACGTAAAAGGAAGGTTTTTTTGTAGGTACATAACCGCAATAGATACCTATTATCCGAGTTATGATCATGACGTATCTTATCTATCTAGGTATTCATATTGTAAAAACGGGAATTTTCACGTACTGCACTATCGGTGAAGGCACCGACTAAGTTTCGACTCATTCCGAGAGTCTTCATCAGGGTGAGTGAACGCGACTTGCTCCCTCCATGAAAATCACGTGCGCAGCCTATCATGAGATACATCATCCCTGCGTCCGCGCAAAATTGCTGAGGCATCCAAAATTGCAGGGCCCGGTCAAACTGGCGCGGTGGCGGCGGCTATCTGTTCAACAATTCGATCAGCCGCTGAAAGACTTAAATTTCATTGACAATATTATAACATTGGTTGTTATACAAGGCAAATCAATTCTGTTCACATATTTGAATTAAAATAATACATATAAATCACAAAATAACGCTATTAATTAAAATTAGTTTATAAAATCCCTATAATATTCGAGCTCACACTACTCAACCTCGTTGTCATGTAAAAATGAAGAATCTGCTTGAGTCATATTCATGAACTCGTTCAAACAGTAAAATGCATTGGATTCAACTACATATTTGACTTTAGACGAAGACGCAAGATGGCCGCCTTCCGGAAGAATAAAGTCACCTTGGCTCTTACAAAGATTTTTGAGGGACTTGTGCTAGAGCTGTGTTGGCCTAGTGGTACCCAGACTTCTGATGCTATGTTCGTGAATTCGAAGCCAGTCATGCATTAATGGTTTTTTCCACACGAAAAATTAAGGTGTAAGTTTGGGACTCATGTCTTTGGCAGTATAATCAGGTATGCCCTGTTTTCAGTATAATACAGTCTATATCACACCATCGACGAATGGTATATATAGTGTGGCGGGTGAGTAGTCGGCTGCGAGGCAAAAGGTCGATTCCCGCTGCGAGACATTTTTTTGCATGTTCAGCAGGATATTTGTTTCGGCTATGGGTGTTGAGGTACCACGGTACTAGTAGTCGCTGATACCCACGACACAGGGAATCCTGTGGGTTCAGGACTATGTATGTATCTATTGGGCGTTTATTCTAAAACGCGAAAGTTTGTGACTCTTTCACGCAAAAACTACTGAACGGATTTTGATGAAACTTTACAGTAATATAGCTTATACATCAGAATAACACATAGGCTACTTTTAACCGGGTACCACGCGAGCGAAGCCGTGGGCAGAAGCTAGTTTATTTATATACCATAGTTAAGTATACGAAGGTGTGCCTCCAAGCCTGTTTGCATACAAATGGGACCACAAAAAGCACAAGTGATTAGATTATCTGTCCAAATGCGATTATAACTACGCATATACAAAAAACCATGCAAATTAAAACCAGAATTCATGATGGACATTTTAATGAGCAATTTAACACGCACGCAACGGATCGGCATCTTTTTTCAACTAAGCATACATCGTAGTAGATCTCTTTGGAAAGAGCTCGTACCATTTTTCAACTAACAGACGCATGCATTGTAGTAGATGTCCTTGGAAAGAGCTCGTATTACCATCATACTTACTTCTGCGCCAAGCAGATATGCTGGCATCGCTGTGCTCCGTTTCGAATGGTAAGGGTGCCGGTGGAATTACAGGTACACGAGACTTTTCACCCGTTATCTGTCAGGGTCGGCGACACGCGAGTGATACTTCGATGTTGCATAACTTACAAGCGTAACCGCTTACCAACAAGTAACCCGTTGGATTATTTGCAACTTAAGTTGTATAAAAAAAACAAACATACATAGTGAACCCTGTATGTAACACAGTTAGATCTAGCACTAGTTACGTAACCGTACCCGGTTATGTAACTAGCTATTAAAATAACAACCTAGTCATATAAAAAAAAAATAGAGCTATTTAATTTCTTTGTTAAGGTTGCTAGTTTATAAGTTAAACTGTGTTATTTAAGTTACAAAGAATTTGTTTCAAATTTGAAATAAATTATCTTAATCTTATATCTTTTATAGTCCTGACCCCTAGGATTCCCTGTGTCGTGAGTATCAGGAACTAAGAGTATCGTGATACCTCAACATAAAATTTGTACAGAAACTCCGAGTTAATACTGTGACGAGCGCGGCCTAGCTAACTACGGTACGCTAGCGCCATCTCTTATCAAATGGACGCACTACTTATTACCGCCATCTAGTATCGACTGGCACAAACCACGCTAGAAAAGGACGGTAGTTTCCAGAACGTTCGAGACGGTACGAGACGGGGCGGAGCGAAGTGAGACAGTGTGATGGCCACGCCTCCTACTAGATTGTTCTGGAAGAGACGTCTTACGAGATACATAATACATACGTTTCTTTTCAAGATTGGAAAGTGAATTATTGGAAGTGATTCGAGAGCGATACCCAGTGACTAGTGAAGTGACCGTTGCGCTAGTGTTGTACCAAGTGATACAGTGTTTTTCTTTTAATTGTGTAGTTTCGTTGTTATTTGTTCTGTTGACATTTTTACTCAGTGATTTATTAATACAGTGTTAATTTTGGTGTTTAATTGGACGCTATGAATATTATGACGCTAAGAATAAAAGATACACTTGGAGCTTGTATGAAGAATAACGTGATTAATAATAATAATACTAGACATTTTCACACAGCATCATCTAGCCCCAAACAAAGCAGAGCTTGTTTATAATGAAAGGCGGAAGTATCTGTTATGTATTTTATTGGTCTTCATTTTATTCTTCTTCAGGTCCCTGTACGCCTGCACGGCGTCAAGCCTGGCGCGTTCCCGTCTCATCGCATCGGCAACTGAAGCCGGCTCGATGCTGGAGCTGACTGCGCCGGGATTGAGGAGCTTCGTCAGGAGTAAGTCGCGGCGGCCAGGCTGGAAGGATACACCGATATTTTATTTTGAGAAAGTCAAGTCAAAATTAATTTATGCATTACTAGCTTTCTGCCCACGGCTTCGCTCGCGTAGTACCCGGATAAAAAGTAGCCTATGTGTTATTTTGATGTATAAGCTATATTACTGTAAAGTTTCATCAAAATCCGTTCAGTAGTTTTTGCGTGAAAGAGTAACAAACATCCTCATAAACTTTCACGTTTATAATAAGACTAGCTTATGGCCACGGCTTCGCCCGCGTGGCACTCGGATAAAAAGTAGCCTATGTATTCTGATGTATAAGCTATATTACTGTAAAGTTTCATCAAAATCCGTTCAGTAGTTTTAGTGTGAAAGAGGAACAAACATCCTCACAAACTTTCACGTTTATAATATTAGTAGGAAAATCACAGGGATCACTTTGAAACGTCGGTTTTTATGTACTGCCTGTTCCTCCGCGACCAAGCTATGAAAGAAAGGCAAGAAAACAAGGCTGGTTATGACTTTTTAATGATCCTTTTACAAAAAAATAGATACCTACATTTTTTATCGAGTTGGATCATTTTCAATCCCAAGAGTTTTTATCATCTAAATAATCCAATATTTTATAGTATGCCTTTTTATAAAGTTTTTGTTTAATTACGTTTTAAAATTTGTTAATTGACAATTTTTGTATATCTTTTGGGAGTTTGTTATAAAAGCGTAGTACACCTTGCTCTTTAAACGAATTACTAACTTTATGGAGTCTACAAGTGGCGCAAGAGGTGTGGGTTCTTTTTCCGCTGTGGGGCAAATGTACAGGGACTCAGAATAGGGGGTCAGAATGATTTAGGTGAGTTTAGAAGGTATTTACTAAGTGGGCATCCATAAATAACGCCACACGAATTTCAAGCCTTCCCCCCCCATGCCCCCCCCCCCTTGTCACAGGTGGTCACATCTATTTGACCACCGCTCCCAAGTCAAAGTCAAAATCAATAGGTTTTTATTCATTGAAATCACAAGGATCATATAGAAACGTCAACTTAAAAACTATACGTGAATCTAAAATGTTAAAGTGAATTTACGCCGGTTCCTCGCGCGCCCTGGTGTGACGTCACATATTTTGAAATTATTAAATTAAAACGGCACGTACATACTCGTAGCTTACGAATCTTCCCCCTCTTGTCACACGAAGTCACACTTTGTTGACCCCCTCCCCCCTCCATAACGTGAAGGACAAACTATTATTGTGGCTAGTTGACTATAAAAAAATAAAAACTGACTTCGTGCTGACTGCTACTGTCAAATTTTGGTCTTGTCAAATTATCAGTAGGATTCCGTATACAAAAGATTTTTTTCTTAATCTTGGAATAAATTAATACTGAATACATGACGTGTTTACTACAACGAAAAGCTCACCCTAGGGGCTCCCCCAGTGGCCTCCAGTTTCTTGTTCTTGAAGTGCAGAGTGGGCGGCGCGTGAGAGATGTCTCCGAACGATACCCTCTCGTAGACCACCTCTTGGCGATCTTTCTGTGTCTGCAAGAGATAATCATTAAGGATCCGGCGTACAGCGCTCATAACTTAAATAAGAAGCGCGTACAAAAGTGTAGCTATCTCTTTTTGACTGATGCAGGCTCGCCCGTGCTTGCGCGATAGCAATATTAGCCGTTCAGAATTTGTTATAAATTTGGTGATGTTCCGTAATACCAAAAAATATGAATGAAAACTTGTTGTATTTTTCACATTGTTTTGTTAGTCTGTAACTAGAAAATATAATCTATGTACCTAACCAAACGATACGTAAGGTATTGTTGTTTTTAATACGAAACAAATAAGATAACATGTCATGTATGACGTAAAAATATCCAAAATGCGATTCGTTTACATTTCATTTCAGGTAAGTATTTTGAAAAAAAATATAGCAAGGTATGTAGATAAATACTATTTCAATGCAAATAATAACATAAAATGGTGGAATAAGCTCTAATTACAAATGACTATGGTATTACGTTTTTATGGGCAATTCATCCAACGCAGGCCTCTTAATACATTAATACCAGCTCAAATGGGGTGAACGGACTCAGGAGTGATTTCTGCAATAACTTAAATTATGGACCACAAATAACCAGGGGCGGCCTTAAGCATTGCAAGGCTCTGCGAGGTCCATATCCTAGATGCAATGTATCATGGTATCGAAAGTAGATATTTCTGATGATTGAAGAGAAATGCATAAGGTATAAAGAATACATTTTGAGTTTAGACAGAAGATTTGTAAAAATGTCGGGGACAGACAAATACATTGTCCTGACCCAATACTAGGAATTGCTGTCGTGGGTATCAGAATCTACGAGTATCGTAGTACCACAAAACAAATACCTACAGAACATGCAAGTATTTGTCCCGCAGCGGGAATCGAACCAGCACCTATTGCGTCTCAGCAGTCTACTTGTTTGTCAATTATTAAGTAGAAAAAGTTTTCTGGTTTGCAGTAAATAAATTTCTATCTTCTAATACATATATCTACGAGTATCTATTACCTTAGGTGATTTTTTTAAACATGAAACTGTCAATAATAACGTCATAGAATTAAAATTATCGTGGTTTGGTATCATTTTAGAATATTATTACGACTATACCACGTACTTAAATATTCTCCTGCTGACGTTTCGTTGACCGTTTAGAGGTCCTTCCTCATGAGCACCGTCCGCGACCACGCGACCACGCGAGTGAGACGGGAACAACACGGGAACAAGACGGTATAACGTCGATTCTTTTGTACACCAACTAAACTTAATTTAAACTGTTTTTTACGCACTCACGCAGGAGTTTTACTTCTGTAAAACTCCTGTACAAATTAGTTAACATGCCGCTCTTCTTCATGTTAATTGTCAGCATGTTTTGAAATCGCGAGTAAACTTGTTAGGAAAACTTGTTTTTTTTTACTTTTGCCGATTTTCGACCATGGAAAACTTAAGTATGACTAATTTGAATTGCACTTAAATTGCTGCTATTTATTTATTTTGTTACTGTTACCATAAGAGAGTGATACCAAACTCCCATTACACACACTCTCCACTGAAAACAGATTAAGACGATACGTACATACGTATCCTGTATATAATTTAAAATCTAATGGCCACTGGACTCGCATTGCACAGACCACAGACAAACAAATTCCTAATTTCTTTCGGAACTTCCCTCTTATTTATATTTAAATTATAATATTACATTCATAATATATTTATCTATTGTACATAATACGTATTTTATCTATCTACTTATTCCTTCCTTTTTACGTTTGCTCCCCGTTGTTCGTGACATCACGATCGATGGCCCTGTCTGAAAATCAGCGCTGCACCTTTCTTAGGTTTGGTGCAGCATAATGCTGAGATAGGGACCTTTTGACCCCACACAACGCATATATTTTTATTTAATTTTTGTAGTATTTTAATGAAACTTTCTGTGTTTGTATTTATTTGTTTTGTATTTTCTCACATGTTGTGTTGTGTTTGTGGTTAATAAATGTATTTTCTTTCTTTCTTTCTTTCTATAGATCAAGTTCGTCGATCGTGATTTCACTGTTTGGTTCCAACGGTAGATCAGCGTTGTGTTGCCAGCTGACACAACAAATGCTGAGTTGGACGCCATTTTGCGTCGTTACATATTGGTAGGTATCGGGATGCACATAGTTTATTGTCAGTACTTAGATATTGTTTGAGTAAATCCCGTGTGTTTATTGTCTGTGTGTATAATACTGTGTAACATTAGCAAATAAATGTTTTTCTTTCTTTTTTCTTCTTCTTTCTTTCAAATTAAATTTAGTTTGTGTAAGAGAATCAACGCCACTGCCTAAATATCTAGTCAATCCACACGTAATATAGTTTTACCATGACACTATTTATGGCCTCTGTGGTGCAGTGGGCCCAGACCCGCCTGAGACGCAGTAGGTTGCGGGTTCTATTCCCGCTGCGGATCAAATGTTTTTGTATGATATGCAAATATTTGTCTCAGGTCTGGGTATTCTATGTATAATATTCATGTATATGCAAAAAAAATTATATAAGTAGTTTATCATTCATGTAGTTCCAATACAAGTCTGCTTAGTTTGGGGCTAGATGATGCTGTGTGAAACTGTCCAGAATTAATTATTTTATTTATTGGTAAACTGGGAGCAGCCTACCTCTTGGTCTTTCTCCTGTCTAGCCTTCTTCTTAAGCGCCTGTTTCTGCGTGCGCGTGAGTTTAGTCTCCCTGGGCTCTGGTTTCCGGCCGCCGGTAGCGCGGCGTATCTTCTTAGCTCGGTACTCCTTGAAATCGGCCATGCGGTCGCCTTTCACATCATCCTCATCCAAATCTTGCTGGAAATCATTTTAAAACATAAAACAACATAATCTAAACTGTATTCCTCAAGATGAACTAATTGAATTTGAGCTCATTTTAATTCTGTTCATATATGCATTAATCTATAGACATTAAATACATTTTTTTTATTCTGCTTTTTTAAGAACGTCCGTTGATTTTCGACGATGTCAGTTCTATCATACCCTCGTAGACTACACTAAACATTTTCATGAACCAGCTCGTACATGGACCGGTAGAGCATGATTGCTGGACTTGAAGTTTGTGCAGCTAACATGCCCTGAAACAGGCCCATGTCGAGTTCGTTAACATTAAAATTCCTAATCATATTCTCCCTCATCGATGCACTCCGGACACACTGCTCTAAAAGGAGGTATACGTCTTCCTTAACTCCACATGCTTTACAGTTGGGACTATTTACTTTCTTCATTAGAAATTTGAAACTATTCAGTGGCATATGTCCGGAGCACAGTCAAAGAAATATTTTAATTTGCGAAAATGGGTACATTACATTATTATTATATGTACATTATTATATTATAAAATAATGTTGTGTCCTACATAGACTTTTAAAAAATGCAAAATTATAACTTAAAGCTATTTAAAATTTTAACATTAATTTGAACGAGCCTTAAAAACATATTTTTCAAATTTAATTTTATAATTCAAAACAATAAGTTTTTTTTTTTTAATTTTGTTTGAATTGTAAAACTCAGCTAGCTAAACTAGCTAGCATGTTTGAAGAATATTTATTTGTTTAATTTTTTATTGCATATAAACAATATACAAAGGGAGAACTTTATTTAAACAGCATTTTTTATACCAGTCGTTCCTAGCACTAAGAACTGTTTCTTTTTTTTTTTTTTTTTCAAATTAAAATATTTTATTGCGAATATGGGTATGTCAGATGTTAAATTTATAATAAAGTATCACCATAAACAACTTTCTAGCATGCAAATATAGTCTTAAATCTAGTCATTAATCAAGTAAACAAAAAATAAAAAAAAATAAACCTACATGATTAAATTAAAATATCTATGTCATACATCATTGATTGAGTCATCTAAATAATCATTAACACTATAATACAATTTTTCAAGCAGTAGTTTTATAACTTTTTTCTTGAAATTATTAAAAGAAGCTGTTTCCAGAACATCAATAGGTAGATGGTTATATATTTTTGGAGCCATACAAAATATGCTCTTACTTAGTTGTGATGTTTTACTATGACGGCAACATATTTTGTGCTTATGGTGTTTACTTTTAAAAGTAGAATACAGATTTAAGTTTTTTCTTACAAAAAGGACAACCTCAAGTATATACATACATGGCAATGTTAATATTTTTAGCTCACTGAAATGTGGTTTGCAGCTGTCTGTTTGCTTCAGCTTACAGATAGCCCTCACGCATCTCTTTTGTGCCTTAAACACCAAATCTTTATCAGTAGAATAGCCCCAGAACAAGATGCCATACCTCAGGAGGGATGCCACAAACCCATGGTAGGCCATTAATAGTCGATTTATCAGCGGTCCTCGAGAGCATATACAAAGCATAGGAGAATCTATTAATTTTCAAGCATAAATTCTCAATGTGAAATTTCCAATTCAAGGTACTGTCAATATTTAATCCTAAAAATGTATTATATTCAATTTCTTCAATTCTATGTCCGGCGTAGTCAATGTCAATATTGTCGATTTTTATGGCTCTATTTCTAAATATAATTAAATTCGTTTTACTAAGATTAATCTTCAAATTATTTAATGTCAACCAATTTATTATTTTGCATAATGTATTAGCAGGCAGCAGGTCTTTGACATGCTAAACTAGATTAGAAACATAAGATTTCCATTTACTAATTTGTAAATATAATTTATACTAAAATCTTTATCTACTACTTACAGGATAATAGTCATTCTCAGTGACCTCCCCATGCAAAGCTTTGATAGCGCTGTTGATGCGAAGAGAGAAACCCCGCCCTGACTCTCCGGGCAGTTTACGGAGCTTTGAAATCGGATTATCTCCTGCACCACTCCAATTGTTTTCTGGAAGGGGGTAGAATTTCTTTTAGTTTTGTGCAAGATACATAAATGTATTTATTTAATTATGTTCCTTTGTAGTATTGGGGAGTGATGATGTCTGCTGCATGTTGAGTTACAAAACCACTAGAGTAGATTTCACTTAAAGTATAGTGACAATGTGGAAACTAACACAAAGTATATCCCACCTAACACAAGGCAGCAATGTGGAATGCCCAGGATAAAATGGGGGGACCAGCTTGATGCGTATTTGGGATTGTGGTTATATTAATTAGCCAAGAGTGGAAGGAGGATTGGGAGGTCTTTGCTTAATAGTAGGGCAAAAATGGCTGAAAAATAATGAACAGAGTCCAGGAACTTTACCTAAGAAGGCAAAAAAAAGCTCTTCATCTGGAAAAAATCTGAGTTCCCAAGCAGGATTCCGAGTTCATTATTTTGTTAATATATTGGCAGCTTAAAGCTGATTCCAACATGTATCTTAGAATTGATCACAGTTTGATATCATTTTAAAATAAAATATTTTATTGTTATTATTTGTGAGTTCACTTTAAATGTTTGTTTTATTTATGCCACCGCTAAATAAAGATTTATTTATGAATTACCATGGTGTTGAAGTCTTTTAACATTCTTTTTCTTCTTAGGTTTCTCTTCTAAATTGTCCTTATTTTGAAAGGCAAACAGTCTCGTAAGAGATTTAGGTATTGGCTGTTCATCGGGATCTTTCGGCGGCGCATTTATCTTTGATTTTAAGCTGAAAATTTGTTAATTAGTATGACCAGAAATAACGCAGCTGAAATGATCACGTTCTCTTGATTAATATACCTTTTTTCCCGTCTCGCATGTTGCACTAAAGGGTCTTTGACACCACGGTGCTTCTTCGCTGGTATTTTACGTCCCATAGTGAGAAATTTTAACTAAGTTACGAGCTAAACAACTACAAACTACACCATAACATACAACACACACAACATAACCTCAAAATAAAGTTAAACCAGCACAGCGAGCGATCATCACTTCACTTCACTTCTTGATTATGGCTTTTGTAACTATTTGTCACAATTCTGCCAATGTCCGTATCATGTTAGTGTCATAAACTTTTGGAGATATGTGATTACTAAGAATATGATCGGTTACAAAAATTGGGAGAATCAACAAGATTTTTTGACTTACAAGATGATTTTACAAAAATTATGGATACTTAAAAACTAAAGACTATGTACATAATAAAAGGGTTACTTATTCTAAATGTAGACATATTTTACAATTTTATGTTATTCATATTTACAAATTTACATAGTATAAAATTAATTAAAGGAGAGAAAGTAAGAGATAAAATGCATTTGAAGGATGTAGGACGGGGGACATCAAGAGGAAGAATATCATAAAGGGAACAACGTAGTTTGGGACAGCTGAAAAATATGTGATCCACGTTTCCTTCATCCAAGCCACATTCACACATCGAGTGGTCCTTAATCCTAAGTTTAGACAGAAATACAGGAGTACAAGCATGGCCTAATCTGAGACGACAAATGGTCGAAGTGGTGATTTTATTCGCTTTACGGAATTTAAAGAACCAGGGAACGTGGGGTATATCTGGCTGAATGTCCGCATAATATTTTCCTTTAATAACTTTTGAGGAATTCCACAAATCCGACCAAGATTCATTAAGGTGCGATTTAGGCAACAGGCATAGGTCGTGAGAGAATGTTTTGAAGTGCTCAAGAGAGCCTATCTGGGCAGCCGATTTTGCATAAGAATCTGCTGTCTCATTGCCAGGGATCCCAGAGTGTCCTGGAATCCATGCTAGAGTTATGTTGATGTCAAGCTTATGACATTCGAAGAGGGAATGCTTAATTTTAAGAATTGATGGGAAGCGAGAAGCAGATCGGAAAGGATTAGAAAGGATAGATTGAAGACAACTTTTAGAGTCAGAAAAGATGATAGAATTATTTAAGTGATGGGATTTTATAAAAACGATAGCTTCAAGGATGGCGATGGCTTCACCAGTGAATACTGATGTAGACGAGGGACACTTAAAACTGAGACAAATTTTTGTAAAGGGTATCCATACCGCTACACCAACATCATCTTTCTCGGATAGTTTAGATGCATCAGTAAATAATGTATGCCAACCCTTACGTAGGGAGTCTATCTGCTCGTTAAAAACTTGACGAGCATTAGTGGACGCCTTGTCTATACCAAAATCTAAAATAATATTGGGTTGATAAACTAAAGCATCATAAGGAGTGAGATAAAGTGGATAAGAGGGAAATTGAATAACAGCGAGCGATCATGTTTCTTTTTTCTATTCAAAATAAATAAAAAAAAACAACCTGAGTTAAATGTCAGTGTCAATATCAAATGACAAATGTCAAAGTAAATATTAGAATTTTATTTGACTTGTAAATGATAAGTGACAGTGACAGTCAGTTTTGCCTCGCAAAATTTTAAGTTTTTCTTGGACCAAGGACTTTTTTCAGTATAATACGTAATTTAAGAAATAAATGATCTTAAACCGTATAAAATAATTAATAAAATCCTTTTTTCGAGAACAACCATTGACTATAAAATAATTGAAAATATAAGAAAAGTCTATGTCTCATGAAGAAGAAAATTTGCTATTTTAGTTGGACCGCGATTCTGCAATTTTCCGTCCGAAAACGAAGAACGAATCGTTTTGTTTTGTTGTCTCTTGCGCGCGCGGGAGGGGGCTTGTTTTTAGAAGCAAGGTCGTTCTTTGTGTCAAAAAATTACTTCTTGTGACGATTAAAAATTTACAAATACAATCAACTATTACTTCAGTAATTTAATATTTTGTGTTCAAATAAAACTATCGTGCTGTGTGTATGTCGTGCGTAGTTCTAAGGTTTTAGTAAAACCCGTGCACTCCATACGTTCCAATGAGTTTGGGAGGTCAAAACACAGAGGGATCAAATGCAGGAGGAATATTCGTTCAATTTAATCAAGATTGCACGTAAGTAGCTCCTTTACCCACGGAAAGGTACGTTTGCACCTTATTCCTGGCTTTTGAGCTTGGCTATGGCTTTTGTCGAAGCTCAGCTGTTGAGGTTTCCTTGAGAGGGCTACGAAAGGCAAAGCGCAATTAGTGTCACTTTAGGTGGCGATTACGCTGTCAGTAGCGTGATGATGCAATAATGTCATTGCCAGGTTTCGTAACCAGCTCTCCACTCGAGGAGCTGTGCTCAGAGGCCATCTCCCAAGGCCCTTCATTCACAACAGCAAAGTATCAGCCATTGAGCTAAACTAGTTTATTGTTGATAAACACCAGTTGTTTCCACTACAAACAGCTGATTGAATTTACAAACATTGGATTTGTGATTTTTTACTTTGTCTCAGATAAAAGCTCAGTCTCTGCAATGCTAGTGTAATGTCTACATACATTAATTTTTTTGTTTATTACATTTATTGTACTGGAAATAAAAAAATCTTAAACTAGCTAAAATTCAAAACCACTATGTTTGGAAGTGAAAGTAGAAGAATGTTGACAAAAGTCACAAACCTGTCACTTAAACATGAAGACCTCTATTTTTTTTATTTAGGTATCCATATTTTCCCACAAACAATGAAGTGCTATTATGACTGAATGATGAAACATTCTCTGCACGTCATCTTGAGCGAGATAAAAAATTATGTGGTTTGACATGTTTAACTAAAAAAGTATTAATTTCAAAATGATTATTTTTTGATTAGCAATTAAATCCATTGTGGGTTTTAATAAGCAATTAACTTATGTCATAATGATAACTTCTCATCACAAAATAATACACTAGGATATTTATACCATGCTTCACTGCCGAGCATGGTTGCAGATGGTGCTCATGAGGAAGCCTCTAAACGATCAACTAAGCATCAGCAGGAGAATAGTAAAGTTGGTGGTATAGTTGTTATAATATACTAAAATAATATCAAACTATTGAATTTTAATTCAATTCTACATACACAAACCCACTGGTTTGTGGTTTGTCAATACACTTATTGATAAAGTGCTTTGGATAAAAATGCCACACAGACAATCCACACATTTTAGTTATTCATTCTTACAAACTAGAAGTTCATTTCTGAGCCTTCACCTCACATGTCGCTTTTCTCTCAGCAGCCTTCACAACCTGCTTCACATTTAAGATCATTTGTGTACAATGGCCGGGTATCATAAAATTTACATGGTTACAGGTTACATAATTGTTCTCACAGACCCAGCTGATACAGATGTGAGTGAAAGAGTTCATACAAAATGTATAGATTGATAAATACCAATGCAGAACTACCCAGTCCATTGGTGAACTTTTTTGGTTACTGTCGCCTATTGTCATCTGCAACACTTGGGGCATTGCTGATCCATTGCCTGCGCTGAAGATCTCTTTTGGACGTCAAGTGCAGACCTCATTTCCTGGACTAAGAATTAGATGGATGCTTAATTGGTGTTTGCAGGTCTCTGGTGGCCGGCAGTAGTAGCGGGTACCATCTATTTGCTCTGACCCCTGACGATGGAGTGGAGGAGATCTATGCGAGCCGCTCCGGGCAGGACACGTGCCTTGTGGACCGGCTCTTCAGCAGCTCGCTGGTCGCTATTGTCACAGTATCCGCTCCCAGGTATGGTCACTTGAATTCTAGATTGTCTCGCTTCATTTATTCCTAGTGTCACCGATTCTTTCCTAGGGTGAATTGGCTATTTCTAAAACTTCAAAAGATAATACTTTCAAAGCTAATGTTAATAAGCATATTGGTGTTTTTAATTAAAACTTATGCATTGAAGCCACAAGGATCAATAGAACCATCAACTTATAAACTACGTAAATTAAAAATTTTATATTGAATTTACTCTGAATACTCTCACTTGACCAATCCTTGAAAAGCAAGGGCATCAAACTCTTGTTGAGACATTTAGGTATCCTAGCAAAATAGGGCCTGGTAACTGCTGAGAGAACCAGAATGGTGTACGGACTCAGTGTGATCAAAATTTAACGCTGGTCGGGTTAAGATTTGATGGGATTTTTTTTTTCTGTTTCGGTCGGTATAAACTGTTCTCTATATTCTGTTAGTAAATAATTATTATTATCTATATGTTTACGAAACAAAGTTTCAATTTCAAATGTTTATTTCATTTCTACAATGTCTACATTTTTAAATGAAATATCTTGACCTACAAAATCATTATTAAAACTAAGCATTTCAATCAATTTAATGTCGTGTTATTAGGCTAGCAATCATAGACCAAGCTCCCAAACACTTGTAATCAATGTAGTCATTAACATTATAATGAACCTACTTTAAGAAAGAATTTAATGTTCAATGATGTACCACAATTGAAATAAATGAATCTATGGAACTAATACAAAACACATTCCAATGAAACACCTGTCTGTGACATTAACCAAGTTTTACAATAGGAGGGTAAGGCAGAGACTACGGATTTCCACTTGCTACGATGCTGGCATACCTCTTTAGCTTCATTCATCCTTATTACATTCTTCATACAAGCTCGTCCTTTTAGGGTACTCTTGATTTATCACCAAGTTTTTTAGAAATCGTTTTGTTGTTCTGTTAACTTTGCAATCAGTCCTTACAATGTTGTCGTCGAATAAAACAATAAAATAACAGAACTGATAGCAATTATTATTATATTGAATCATCGTAAACAATGACATCAGCTAAAACCTTTCACATTCTGATTTTATGTTGCTACGAAAAGTATCATATTTTATTTTCTGTGAGCGGTGACTCATTTTTTACACGCGACGACCGGAGCACGTACGTATATGCCGTTTGTCTCAGAAACGGTTTATCCGATTGAAATGCGGATTTTAGTATTCGTTTTGTAGGACTTAAAGGATGGTTCTCAGGTAGGTTTATGGCAACAAGTCACTAAGGGGCGATGGAAAAGACGCTTAAAACTTTGCATATAATTAATGTTAAAGATATCAAGTTATATTCAGTTATATCCTTCCTACTAATATTATAAACGCGAAAGTTTGTGAGGATGGATGTTTGTTCCTCTTTCACGCAAAAACTACTGAACGGATTTTGATGAAACTTTACAGCTATATACATCAGGATAACACATAGGCTACTTTTTAGAAGAGTACCACGCAGGCGAAGCCATGGGCAGAAGCTAGTGCTACACTAATGGAACATATCGCGACTTCGTTCGCGTTGTTTTTTTTTCCAACAAACAATATGTTCTCGCTGCAGCATGCAGTGATAGAATTTCGGAAATCTCTTTCTCTGTAAACTCTACACACTCAAAGGAACGCACCCTCCAAATTTCAGGTCTCCAGGACAGTCAGTCAGTGTACCACGCAACGGTTCTATATTAACTCCACTAAAGCATAGCATGAAAAATCATCAAAAAAAACGCTAAGATTTTAATATTTATATTATTATTAAATTAATTTGTTTAGCTTTTCGGTTCCGCTTCAGTAGACTGACCTCTTTTTCTGGTGCGAGCGGTGACTCATTTCGTTGTAAAGGTCATATCTGATTGAACCGAAGTGGTTAATATGGTCATAATCAGCTGGATTCCTCTGGAGAAAAAAGGTTCTCGAATACACGACGATGGTAAACAAAACCGAAATATATTTTTCCCGAGGAATCCCTCCCAAACCCAAAATCCCATTGCTGTAAATTTTATACCAAAATCTATATCGTGATCAAATACAATTGTGAAACGGAAATTTTCTTAGGTGCCCTTCAATAATGATTCGGTAGGTACGTGAAATTTCCCGTTTTACAAAATGAATGCTGTAAATTGGTTCAAAATCTATTCAAACCTTTTTTTATATGACCAAACAAAAAAGTGGGATATCTTGCTCATAATTACATCGATAATAATTGTGAAACGTATATCGTGTCGGAAATCATTGAGCAATCGCCGCTCGTTCATACGTCATTTTTAATGTTTAGTTTCTCATATTCTCTGACAATGATGATAGATGAGAGCTATCTCAACCTCGTGGGTTCGTTACATTCATAGTTCATGGGTTCGTTTCCGCTTGCACCAATCTTAAGGGGTTTCTGAGAGTCTGCATGAAGTCGATCTTAACCGCTTTGGAACAATTTTATACTTTCTTACTTTTGATTGGTAATTCGGAATTGGATTTCGGTTCTTTCTAGACGAGAGTTGCAGTTGAAGTAGTGACTGGTAGGTTCTTTCGTGTCATCTTTTTTAATTCTTTGACCAACTTGAGCTATGACGCCCATGAAGAAGTTCTTGTCATTGCTGGTGAGATTTGTTTTATTGTGTTGGGTATTCCTTCGTTTGACCACAATCTCAAGTGATGATATGGCCGACGACGGAGCGCAAAAGTCTAAAAGATACCATATTCACTCGTGCCATGTTTTTTTATGTTACTAGCTTCTGCCCACGGCTCCGCCCGCGTGGTACCCGGCTTAAAAGTAGCCTATGTGTTATTGTGACGTATAAGCTATATAACTGTATGTGTTATTCTCATGTATAAGCTATATAACTGTTACAGTTTCATCAAAATCTGTTCAGTAGTTTTTGCGTGAAAGAGTAACAAACATCCATCCTCAGAAACTTCCCCTTTTTTAATAGTAGTAAGATAAAAAGTAGCCTATGTGTTATTCTCATGTATAAGCTATATAACTGTTAAAGTTTCATCAAAATCTGTTCAGTAGTTTTTGCGTGAAAGAGTAACAAACATCCATCCTCAGAAACTTCCCCTTTTTTAATAGTAGTAAGATAAAAAGTAGCCTATGTGTTATTCTCATGTGTAAGCTATATAACTGTTAAAGTTTCATTAAAATCTGTTCAGTAGTTTTTGCGTGAAAGAGTAACAAACATCCGTCCTCAGAAACTTTCGCTTTTATAATAGTAGTCGGATTGAGCCTCGAGTTCTTCGAGTCTTCTAACCTTAGAAGGATGAAGGTAATAGAGCATTTGTTGCATTGTGTTTACTAAATACAAGCTGGCGATAGTTATCGTCAAACCGCCGAGTATTTTGGGCAGCGCTTAGATATTTGTATCCTAAACGCGCGTCAATTATATTACGCACTTTACGCCACCACGCCATTATACAAGGCTACGCAATGTTTTTCTCCTCAGCTGATGTTTGCGTCACACGGCTAAAACTCGTGTTATTTTGTTCGACGTGTTGTCGCCCACACAAATCAAGGTTAAAGATTGCTAAAGTTCGGTTCATAGCTGTACAGAGACTCCGTAAATGAATCGTTTTTAAAGGTGTTCTCTGTGCTTTGCCGTGATACGTAACTGGTGCTTCTGAACCGGTCATATGGCAATAATATTATTGACAAGTTCTTTTTTTTTTTGATAAATTTTAAAACACCGTTCGTGTTTTCCATTGTCTATTTAAGCGGCGTCTATGACTTGTGGCGATATAACCTATCTCAGATCTATCCTTGAAAGCATACGATTCGATTGCAAAAAAACGTATTTCAATCGGTTCAGCTGGATAAGCCGTTTCAGATATAAATGGTAGTAGAAACAGATAAGAATATAAACATACACACATACAAAGTAGTTATAGTGTTAGTTTTATTATAAGTAGTTGGTACCTATTTCAGAGTCCAGGTGTTCTCATTTTTGTAAAATGTTTGTCAAATAAAACTATTCTCTTTTTTTCTTTCTGTTATACAAATATCGGAACACATACAAATAAACTACTTTTCACGGCAAACGTATACAAGGGATACATGCGTGGTGGGTAAAAAGCGCAATGAGAAGCTATATTTTTTATCTCAAAATTGGGAATGGCAGTTATATACTAGCACTTCAAAGGCTCGCCATATAAGTGCTAGAAGCCTTCCCCCTCCAAACATGTCCGCACGCATGTTGCGCGTTTTCCTCCATCAGCATCGAGCTGCTTGATGGCAGATGACATTCATCCTGACATTGACAGTCTAGGCCTGAGCGCGTATTCACTTACGAATCCTACTAATATTATAAACGCGAAAGTTAGTGAGGATGGATGTCTGTTACTCTTTCACGCAAAAACTACTGAACGGATTTTAATGAAACTTTACAGTAATATAGCATCAGAATAACACATAGGCTACTTTTTATCCGGGTACCACGCGGGCGAAGCCGTGGGCAGAAGCTAGTGCTTGATAAATTGACAACTACATGACATGATTTCCTACATAATGCAGCGGCTTAGGTTTAATGAAACTTTTATGCTATACGTTTAATTAATAAATAACTTTAACTTTAAGGCAACTCCAGATGCCATATATCCCCGAAAGGTGACATCTCAAGTCCCGGAGAAAAAATAAATAAATAATTCTGGTCATTTTTCACACAGCATCATCTAGCCCCAAAGTAAGCAGGGCTTGTGTTATGGGAACTACATGACTGATATACTACACATATACATTTTTTTTGTAAATATATTCATACTATACATGAAAACACCCAGACCCAAGGCAAATATTTGCAGATCGTACAAAAATTTGTCCCGTGGCGGGAATTGAACCCGCAACCTTCTACATCTCAGGCGGACCGTTGCCCACTGCGTCACAAAGGTCGTCAAACAAAAAAAAACAATGGTCGTCGAGGAGAATGTTCAACATCTCCTCGTAGAGGATTCCGGACCAAGTCTACGAGAACAAAGATGATTAATTCGTATGGCGTCAACCTAGATTTTTTTGGTATTATCCATCTTATCCTATCAGGGCTGTTTTCTCCATGACATCCTCAGATACATACTCAGTGGGTAAATATTTGAGGATAACAAGTAGGAAGTAGTCCGAGGCACGACCAAACAAGACATTCGGCACATGCCTGGTTCTAGGCCGTGCCGGTTTCGTCACGATGTTTTTCTTCGCGGTTTCTAGCTGATTGTGCCTTCGAATTTTTGGTTTTAGGCCGTGCCGGTTTCGCCACGATGTTTTCTTTCATCGTTTCTAGCTGATTGTGCCTTCGAATTTTTGGTTTTAGGCCGTGTCGGTTCCGTCACGATGTTTTCCTTCAATGTTTCGGTTGCGTGAGTGATACGATGAACGGACAGAAACCGGACTGACGCTGATCACCGGCTATCTATGTGAATTCTGTCTGAGAGTAGATATAATTAGAGTCTATTGGAATAAATTTTCCCTTGTAATGTTACTAAACGCGGCTGACCTCCGCGTGCCCACACAATTTGTACCGCACAGCGACAATACTAATTTTACTACGCATTGAATACACAGTCATTGGTTAGGTAGGTATTTAATATATCTTCTAAATATATAAAACTGTTGCGTTACTAGTTACTAGATAGTTTAGGCATATAGAAAGGCGAGCGTGAATGGGATAGTTGGAAGAGGAAGGCCTCGGCGAACGTACTCTGACCAAATTGGAGATATTCTAGAGAAAGGCCAGTTCAGAAGTACACTAAACCGCCGAGCTTGTATGAAAATTTTGATATGGATGAATGAAGCGTAAGAGGTGTTTGTTAAATAAATAAATAATGCTGGAGATTTTCACACAGCATCATCTAGCCCCAAACTAAGCAGAGCTTGTATTATGGGAACTACATGACTTATATATTTTTTTTTTGTAAATACATACTTATTATACATAGAAAACACCCAGATCCGAGACAAATATTGCAGAACATACAAACATCTGTCCCGCGGCGGGTTCGAACTCGCAACCTACAGCGTCTCAGGCGGGCCTTCGCCCGCTCAGCCACAGAGGTCGTCGTTATCTCTTTGTTATTTGTGTTACTCTGACTGACTGAAAATCAACACAGAGTTTGAGCCGTATGTCATCTCCTCGACCAGCGGGGCGATCACACTAATTTCCATGGCCATTGAGATGGCGGCATGACATTACCCATGGCCGGTATCATCGGATGGGATGAATCGTATCACGCTAATTTGTAGGCTGGATGGGCCATAGATGGACAATGCGAATGAATGAAATTGGATTTCCCATTGTACGTTCCGTTTTTTGGATGGATGGGCCATACAAATGGGGAACTAGTGTCAAAATTTATTGCCGTCTCGATAGCCATGAGTTATTGTGATCGCCCCGCTGCTTGGAAACGTTGTCGAAAAAAATTAACGGGGTGGCAACAGGTTTGGAAAGACCAGGGACCTTCCCATCAAGTCTTATAGCAATTCTATTCAGGTAAAGATGTAAAATCCTGCTTCGCGATTAATAACGCGATTAAATCGCCCTCAATTATAGCGGGATTTGACATTTTTACATAATCGCTATAAGATTTGATGGTTAGGCCTCTACGTAAACAAAGTCAAGCGCGTACCGCTAGTAACAGCTGAGTGGGGGGAGGGGGCGACGGCGGCTATTTCTGTGGCTCGGACGTGAACTTGGCCGTGAGGACGTATTGTGTAACATTTGGCCTCTGCATCGCTCTCTGTAAGGGTCGACACACAATCTGAATGCACAACGGAAAAATCTACCGATAGGATGCGTACGGCCCCACCTGTTGGTAAGCGGACGGCCCCACCTTAACCTATGGACGCTTTCAATACCAGAGATATCACTCAAACTTAGTACGATATCAGCAATGTTCTAGAATAAAACTTCCTACAAGCTTCTATAGAACGATATCTTGAGTAGATATTTTCTTGAAAGCAGTCTCTAGAATTCGAGAAAACATAGCTATTGTCGCCGGTACAATTATATATGCGGACTGATAGAGGTCATTTATTCTAAATGCAAGCTTCACCTAAAATCTCGTCCAGATTTTCGTAAATATAGCCGCCGATTTTCTTAGCCTCGTACAGAATTCGTCGCTTCTGCACTTTGTATGAAGTCAGCTGTTGTTCAGAGACATTACACTACAAAGTAAACACGGGTGTGTCCACGTACGATGTAAATTGTATCGTTATCTGCTAGAATGTTGTGAGTGAACTCATCACAGAATAGTGCGTCATATAATATCTGGAGCATTGTATAGAATACCAAGTTAATGAGATCGTTCGCGGCGATCCTTGCCGGAATTTATACCCGCAGGCCCTCGACTATGATTCAACGACTGTAGTCGGGACCACCTTAACGTGCTCTCCGGCACAAAGGCTATTGTAGATGACGCTGACTGTCACCTAGTGTTAGCCGCGCTGAACGTAGCATAACCTAGTTTATCTGTTGATAACAACCCCGCAGCACTTCCGATAAACTCTGTGTAAACGCTCTCTGTTTATAATATACTAGCTTCTGCCCACGGCTTCGCCCGCGTGGTACCCGGATAAAAAGTAGCCTATGTGTTATTCTGATGTATAAGCTATATTACTGTAAAGTTTCATCAAAATCCGTTCAGTAGTTTTTGCGTGAAAGAGGAACAAACAATCCTCACAAACTTTCACGTTTATATATTATAAACGTGAAAGTTTGGTTAGTAGGATCTTCGAAGGGATGCCGTACAGCAATAACCCATGGACCCATTGAGCTTGACCCATAACAGGGTCATGGGTAATATAAGCTTGATGTTCACTCTCCGGGCCCCGTAGCATAAGAATTGAAGGTTATTTTCTAGTCTACACGAGTTATGCACAAAGTCCTTTGTGATGAGAACAGACAAAGAAAAGTACAGCTGCATATTTACTAAACGTTCATTATAATCTGTTGAGTGCGTGTTACGAAGCGGCACGTTACAGCTATGATTAGTTTCCTATTGTAACTGCGTTCACAGAATCTGTCGTATATGATGTGAAGTACCAGTGCCTTTTCCTATCCTACTAATATTATAAACGCGAAAGTTTGTGAGGATGGATGTTTGTTACTCTTTCACGCAAAAACTACTGAACGGATGCTATTGAAACTTTACAGTAATATAGCTTTTGCATCAGAATAACACATAGGCTACTTTTCATCCGGGTACCAGGCGGGCGAAGCCGTGGCGTGGGCAGAAGCTAGTAATATTATAAACGCGAAAGTTTATGAGGATGGATGTTTGTTACTCTTTCACGCAAAAACTACTGAACGGATTTTGATGAAATTTTACAGTAATATACCTTATACATCAAAATAACACACTTTTTATCCGGGTACCACGCGGGCGAAGCCATGGGCAGAGGATAGTATTCTATCCTTCGCTTCGCCATGCGGGTGAAAGAGAACAGAAAATAATTATTTTGAACTATACACAAATTATGTTACAATTTAACTTGTAGTTAAGTACTGTCAAAGAAGACCCTTGCTCAGCATAATGCTGCATAAAGTTCCATATTTACTGAACCGCGAGGCCCCATTTAAAGTTCCAAAATGTTCAAAATTTTATAAACTGAAAGATTTTAATTTAATTGGGAACTGATGATGCAGTGGTTAGTTTGTGCCACATTTAGATCAGCTTAGCCACAACCAAATTAAAAAAATCGCACCAATTGCAAATATTTGTCTCGGGATCTAGGTGTTTTCTATATATAATATTTATGTATTTACAAAAAAAAATATAAGTAGTATATCAGTCATGTAGTTCTCATAACACAAGCTCTGCTTACTTTGGGGCTGGATGATGCTGTGTGAAAATGTCCAGCATTATTTATTTATTTTATTTATTTATTTATAATGATAGTAGGGTAGCATATTTATATTAACTATCAAAAGGTACAATGTAGCGCATAAATTCACACACGTGTAAAATTGCTATCGTATCGAGCCGGGTCATTGGAACTAACTGCCACCTAATCAAAGAAAACGTGACCAATTCCACTATATTTAATGAGCAACATTTTTTTTGTTTAAATCAAAATTTCATTTCATAGCTTGGTCTTCTAGTAGACTTACCGTTTGTGCTGTGCTACTCGATCTCTTTATTTAGGTGTTTTACCCATTTTCGCGTCATCTTTTCATAGCCTTCATCGACATCCACTTTGTACTCAGTTTTTTCAAGACGAATTTCCCTTGTAAAATTGAATAGAATAAACTAATGGCGAACTCTGTGCCGCAGTGGGCGAAGACCCGCCTGAGATGCAGAAGGTTGCGGGTTCGATTCCCGTCGCGGGTCAAATATTTGTGTATGCAAATAATTGTCTCGGGTCTGGGTGTTTTCTATGTATAATATGTGTGTATTTACAAAAAAATGCATATAAGTACTATATCAGTCATTTAGTTCCCATAACACAAGCTCTTAGTTTGGGGCTAGATGATGCTGTGTCCAGCATTTTTTTTATTTGGGACAAACAATTAAAAGATAATGGGTACCTATACATATGCCGAAAGCTAAAAGTAGAGGTCGGTACTTAAATCTAAAACAATAACAGCAAAATTTGTTCGGCTCATTAATCTGAAAAGGCACGGCTGTACCAAAATGGTTTCAAACTAACTGCTCCACAGTTTAGTAAATTGTTATTCATCTTCTTGTCCTTGTCCCACATTACGTGAGGTCGGCACAACATGTCTTCTCCTTCAACTCTACTCTTTCAGCCTCTCAGTACTCACTCCTTTCTTAACCATGTCATCCTCCACACAATCCGTCCATCTTTCCTTTGGCCTACCTCTGCTATTTCCAGAGCAAATAGTTACTGTGACCTAATAATGTTGATCAGACATATCTACAGACAGCTAAGCTAAAGCGCTGCGGTCACGGTCTGGGAGCGAATTGACCGAGTTTATCTCAGTGCGGTGCCCTGAGATTACGCACGAGGCGACCGTGATAGCCGGTGCTACCGCCTTATCACTTCTTATTAGGACAGCTTCTCTTATACATTGGATGTCGATAAAACTGGAGGCAGGGCGTGCCTTTGACCTAGCCGAGGAAGTAGCAATACACATTACACAACTCATCGTTGAAACAGACCATTAAGACGGGCTATAGAACGTCCAAATCGTCCCGTTTTGACGCAGGTGGTTTAACCCTTGCGCTATTTTAAAATAAGATCCAAATCTTTATAAAATGTCAGTCGTGGTTGCGCTTAAAGATATGTATTTGAGGGTTTTCTCTTGATTTCATCTCATATGAAACTGCTTAAAAACAAAACAAAAACAAAGCTAACGAATATAAAAAAAATGTGTTGTATTACTTACTTTATTGAGAACTGCGAAATGACAAATTATTACAATGGACACTTGCCATATTATTTAGAGAATACCAAGCCGGTATTGAAACCTCAGTTATGCTATAGATTCGTCTCTAACTATACTATCATTTTGGTCAATTAATATTCTTTTATTACGTCACATAAGCAAGCAAGTTAAGCTGATGAAAAATCACATTTATCGGCCCACCCCACCTTAAAGGAAACCACTTATTTATCGCATTATTCTTCCGATTCTAACGATCATATTATTTTTAATGATCAACAAGTTGATTTTTACAAAATTTGAAAACCCCTTACTTTTTCCATCGTCTATTGCAGTGCTCTCTAGTGACTTGTTCCGATAGTCGGTTGTGCTGTTTTGAATAAATATAATAACAGACAAACAATCTCTCACTCCAAACACATACAAGACTGGTAATTTTTCTTTTGAAATAAGTAGAGTAGAATTTAGTTTGATCAAAGCATTATAATTAAATGTAAATCAGTCGCAAATAGCAAATATTTAGGCACCTCGATGATTTCGCTCGGAATTTCATGGAAGACTAATTTGGTAATTTCCAGCCATTATAATAATCGCGGTATAGAGTGAGGATTTCAAGTAACAAAAACAATATATCAGTTAAATTGTTTCCTTTTGTGGTTTAAAATACTATCTTATCGAAATTATTAGTGGATGAGAAACAACTATACTCTATGCGAGTATATTTGTTAATCATCAAGTTTAAACAAGTTACTCAAAAGTTTTAATGATCATAATAATTATAGATAGATAGATAACTCTTTACTCTATGCGAGAAACAACTATACTCTATGCGAGTATATTTGTTAATCATCAAGTTTAAACAAGTTACTCAAAAGTTTTATTGATCATAATAATTATAGATAGATAGATAACTCTTTACTCTATGCGAGAAACAACTATACTCTATGCGAGTATATTTGTTAATCATCAAGTTTAAACAAGTTACTCAAAAGTTTTAATGATCATAATAATTATAGATAGATAGATAGATAACTCTTTATTGCATACACCAGGATAAAAAACACTTTACATAGGATCTTAAAACTAGGTTGTGGTGATACAATGGGCGGCCTTATCGCTGAGAGCGATCTCTTCCAGGCAACCTTTGAATGGACTTGAAATAAAGGAAATTATGATCGTACTATTATTATTATTTATCAATTTAAATAAATTAAGTTTTGCACCTGTGTAAACCAAACAAATAAACATCTAGCAGATACTTACCTACCCCTGTTCTCACACTAGGATACCATGTCTCAGGGTATCAGGAACCATTAGTACCGTGGTACCACAACACCCAGAGCCGGTACTTATATCTGCAGAACATGCAAATTGTCCCGCAGCGGAAATCGAACCGGACCTCTTATGTAGCAACTGGCTACGGCCCGCCGCGCCAACCAGGCTCCTCGTATTTATCATTTTAGAAAAAATCGTTTGTGGTTTTAAGGAATTCAAGAAAATTGGGAAAAGTTGTGTCCTCCCCCACCTAACTTTAAAGTTTTCAACCTATTGTTGTGAGCTAGTGTCGATACGTCTTGGGCATTTATTGTGTATGTAAAACGATGGCCATCCATGTGTTGCTCTGGATGATCCCAGAGCTGTAGTATGATTTTTTCAGACACAGTTAGAAGTGTGTTAAAATTAACTTCCAAGATTTGATTGCATTGTTTGTTGGTTAGTTACAGGAGAAGCTAATAGGCGTGTTAAAAAAGGTATAATGGACTAATGCAAATATCTACCTACCTTTATAACTAGCGCACAGGTGTGAATTGTGTTTCATGCAAAAATATACGCTGTTCTGGGTGAAGGCAAACCTCATTAATTTAACGCAATCACTATTCAAATATAGTACGTACATTGTTAAGTAACTAGTATAATATGTTATTATTTCATTTATACACATTTATTTTAAGAACATGTCCGGGGAAGTACATCATACCTAATCCCGCCGGCAAGTAATACTTGCAATGCTTTGTTCCGGTTCGAAGGGTGCCGGTGAAATTACAGGTACATGAGACTTTTTACTCGTTTTGTCTCTGGGTTGGCAACGCGCGTGAGAGAGAACCGAGGTGGGCCGTAAACTTGTTTGCCAACTTGGTGGTATTAAAAAAATAGAGAAAAAAGTGCTAGTGGAATCGCTGTCTTGATATAACTAGGTTAAACAATGTTCTGCGAGGTCAACATTTGGATTCGTGCATAAGTGGTATTAACAACTATTGGAAGACATGTTAAGCAGTCGTATTCGGCTGTAACAGTTTCTATGCCATTGCCTTATCCTAGCGTACCTTGAATGACTTTGAAAATCAAACATAGTTTTGCATAAAGAGTTATTCCATATTGTATTTTTGCGTAATTCGTATGTGTGGTTCAAATCTTGCAACTGAACTTTAAACCAGTTATCCCCAACCGAATGAGCTAAAATATTGCATACACGCTTGGTTTAGATGACAATGCAGGGTTAGCTAAGAAGCATCATTCTAAATCCAATATGGCGGACTCTCAAAGATGGCGGATCAATATTTTTTATGCACCCCCGTGATATGAGTATTAAATGAAAGGGTTTGCTGAGAAGAATACGAAAAAGCTAGTTTTATAGGTAAATAATTCTGGACATTTCTCATTTATCTCCGAAATGGCTTATCCGACTGAAATACGGTTTGTTTCCAATCGATTTGTATATCTTCAAGGTTCTTAGATAGATAGAAGTCACTAGAAAGCGCAATAGATTGTTTTTTTTTGCTTGTGGCATCCCTATGAGTAACAGCTGTTGATATTGTCCCGATTTTATTTACTCGATTTTAAATATATTTAAGTGTTTTTACGTAGCCCTTTCCGAATTTATCGCTTTGAAACAATCGTAATTACGTGTACAAATGTTATTAGTAGTGTACATTGTGAAAATAAAGTGAAATTGGCCAAACACTAACGGTTAGGAAGTTTGAATATTTTCATTGTTTTTTACCAGTTTGGAAGTGTTTGTTGCTCGTTTTGTGTAGATTACAAACGTTGGAATACAATTTCCCATCAAATAAGTATACACAAAGCACGTAAGTACACAAAATTTCAAATTTTATAACCTCAATTTGTGTTTACATTTCTTTGGTATTTTCGCGTTGATTGATTCTTCGTTTTGAAGAACCAAGTTAATTTATTAAAAATGAACACCCGTAAGGCCCTCTCACGCCAGGAGGAGTCCAAACTTCACCAGGTTTTGCTGGAATTGAAGGCTGCCAAAGAATTGTGTTCTCAGTTGTCGTTGGAGAGAGAAGATAATGAAAAACTTGTTTTAGACGCGTTAGATAACAATAAAAAGTTAAAAAATGAGCTGTCCGTACTGCATTCACAGTACACCTTAGTTAATGAAGAACGGGACAAGTTAGAAAATATAATTTTAGGGTTCGACCAGTGTGGTGTAGAGTACGACCAGGCCCTAAAGCGAACATCTGTCTTGGAGAAGGAGTTATGTGATGCTCACAAACAAATCACACTCCTGGAAGAAGCCTCTCAATGCTCCGCCACACTGAAAACCCAGAGTTTATTCAACGAATTAGTAACAGCTGATAGGGTACCTGGCCAAATTCTTGATGCAAGCTGTCATATTCCTACTGTAACAATTGACTTGACAAATGATGACTCAGTGGGTATTTCAGCATGCAACAGGAGTAACACAAGTAAAAACAAACTTAAAAAATATGTTAAAATCAATAAATATATTAACAAAACTAAAAAAATGTTGAAAAATCAAAAATGTTTAGTAAGTAAGATTAAAAATAAGAGACAAAAATTAGAAATACTCGATGAGTTGCAAATGTACACAATTAAATTAGAAAATAATAAAATAAAGTATGAATCTGACATACAGCAACTACAGTCAGAACTTGCCAGCGTTGAGAAGTCCTTGGGCTCCATTACTAGTCGCTATGAGAAGTCTCAGGAAGCAATAAGGGAGTACTCACTGGCGATGGATGAATTACTCAAATTATCATATAGCAACAAGGAGCGTTATGATTCATTAGTGGCCAATCACACATGTGATTGCCAGCGCTCTGACATTCCAGAACCAGTGTATCCTGCCTCATCCGCTTCCCAGCTGTATGTCAGTGCCAAAACTTCTGAAACTTTGAATAGAATTGCTAATAAAACTATTATGTTCAGCGATGAAATTGGAAAAAACATGGGCCAGTTATTGACTATGAAATTGGGACATTCAGTCATAAATCATTGTGTACCTAATTCTAGCCTTCATGAAATTATGCCAATAATTTCAAAGTATGAATTTGACAGTGAATCAAATCTGATTATTTGGCTTGGAAATAGGGGTAATGTGAACAAATCAGAACTTATAAAATACTTTGATACTCTGTGTTCACTACAAATTAATAAAATTGTAATGTTCACATTCCCTTATAGCAACAGCTTGCCACAAGCAGAAAATGATCTTAGATATAAGTTAAATATGACTCTGCATACAATATCATGCAATAATAAATTAATTCATTTAATTGATTCTAACAGTGTTGTTAGTAAAACATATTATGTGACCAAAGGTAGATATTACCTTTCTAACTTTTACAAACGACAGATAGCTGTTTCGCTATCTTATTATTTTAGTATAACAGCCAAAAACTTGGCTAACCAAAATGCTTTTTTTGAGCATTGTCCTAAAATTGAAAACCAGACATTGGAAATTATTCCATGTCATTTAAATTACCAGACACGACAATAGAGGAAATCTCTAGCACTAAAAAGTCAAATAATATTTTTTTAAAAAATAAACAAAACAAACAGTTGTTAAATAATAAAAATGTGAAATATACCAACTTGATGCACCAAAATATTGAAGGAATTCGTTGTAAAGAATTAGAACTAGAACTGTACATGAACTCAAATGACATTGACATTATTTGCATTACAGAACATTGGCTGCGAAGCCATGAGGTCATGTTCAGTTTCAGTAATCACCAAGTTGGTAGTTCTTTCTGCAGATTACATGCTATACGTGGTGGCTCATTAATCCTACTTAATAAACAGATAAAATTTAGAGAACGTTTAGATATAGTCCACCTCTCTGTAGAAAGACACATTGAAGTTGCTTGCATAGAGTTGGAGCAATTCATAGTTATAAGCGTTTACAGCCCACCATCTGCCTCATTTGACATTTTTGAAAAAGTTATGGAAGAAATGTTGTTTAAATTATCTAAATCAAATAAATATATTATTACGTGCGGAGATTTTAATGTTAATTTACTAGAAATTAACTCCTTAAATACTAGAATAATTAGTTTATTTCAATCATTTGATTTAAAACCTCAATTTATGGAGCCTACTCGAATAACCGATACTTCGGCCACATGTATAGACAATATCTTTGCTAACATTAAAATTTTAAATAAGAGTTTAATTAGTAATATTAAGTCGGATCATCTTGGACAAATAATTAAAATAGAGGTTCAAACAAAAAAACTTGAAAAAAGAAATATTACTTGTATACCTATGACCAAAGATCGATTGGACAAACTAAAATTGAATTTAACTTCTGTATTTCCATGTTTATATGGTAATTTTAATCCAAATAATTTATACAACACATTTTTTAAGAAATTTAGTGATGTGTTCAATTCAATTTTTACATCGAAATCGATCATGGTCTCTGACGGTAAAAAGTTCAGTGACTGGGCAACAGCGGGAATACATAAAAGCAGGAAGAAATTGTATGATCTTTATGCTGAAAAACAATATAATTTTAATGAGGAGTTTAAAGAACAAGTCAAAAAGTATTCTAAAATTTTTAAAAATGTTTGTCGTGAAGCAAAAGCTCGTCATTTGAGTTCAAAAATTAAAAATAGCCAAGATAAAGTAAAAGCCACTTGGAAAGTAATCAACAGTGAGACTGGAAGAGTCACAACTAAGAACAATAAGTTTAATTTGAAAATTGACAATGCCACCGTCAATCAGGATAGTGATGTAGCTAATGCGTTCGAAAACTTTTTTACCGACATTCCAGTCTCTACCACAAAATCCTTAAACTCCTCTCCCATAGAAGCAGAGTCATTGTTAAAAGAAAACTTAACAGAATGTAAAATACAATTCAAATTTGATCATGTAAATAGTGATGACATCATAAAAGCTTTCAAACTCATAAATGTTAAAAAAACCACGGACCTCTGGGGCATCTCTGTTTGCGTTGTGAAATCATTGATTGGCATTATTGCGCCCGAACTAGCTTTAATATTCAACGAGTGTATTGACTGTGGTGTGTTCCCTGATTTAATGAAACACAGTAAAATAACTCCACTTTTCAAATCGGGTACATGTTCTGACCCTAGTAATTTTAGACCCATATCAGTACTTCCTACATTTAGTAAAATTTTTGAAAAACTGATTTTAAATCAATTGCAAAGACATTTTAAATTAAATAATTTACTGCATAATAAGCAATTCGGATTTAGTAAGGGTCGCTCAACCACTGATGCTGGTATTGAGTTAATATCGCACATATTTGATGCCTGGGAGGAATCTCATGACGCTTTAGGCGTTTTTTGTGATTTGTCAAAGGCATTTGATTGCGTAGACCATGACACATTGATCAGGAAACTACACCATTATGGTATTAGGGGCGTTGCTCTAGACTTTCTCACTTCCTATTTAAGTGACAGAGTACAAAGAGTTGACGTGAATGGAAAACGGTCTCCGGGGTCTCTGGTTACTATCGGTGTACCGCAGGGATCAATTCTTGGTCCATTTTTGTTCTTAGTATACATTAATGATCTACCTCACCTTGTAAGGGACGATCATGAGGTTGTATTGTTTGCAGATGACACGTCACTTTTATTTAAATTAAAGCGACGACAAACCAATTTTGACAATGTAAACAATGCAATCTCTAAGGTTGTAAAATGGTTCAACGTTAACAATCTCCTACTTAATGAAAATAAAACAAAGTGTATTAGATTTATACTACCCAATGTTACACAAGTTAAAGCAAATATCAAAATCAAAGATGAACAGTTGGCTCTTGTGGACACCACCGTATTCTTAGGTATCACCCTAGATAATAAGCTTCAATGGGGTCCTCATATTGATGGGTTATCGAAGAGACTTAGTTCTGCGGCATATGCAGTCAAAAAGATCTTTATACAGACGTTGACACAGCTAGACTAGTTTACTTCAGCTACTTCCACAGCATTATGTCGTACGGTATACTGCTGTGGGGGAGTGCTGCTGATATCAATACCATTTTTGTGCTGCAGAAGAGGGCTGTTCGAGCAATTTATAATGTGGGCCCCAGAGAATCACTTCGCGAAAAGTTTAAAGAAATAAATATAATGACATTCCATTGTCAATACATTTATGAAAATCTGATGTATGTTCACAAAAATATTAATTTGTTTAAGAAAAAAAGCGATAATCACAATGTTAATACTAGAAATAAAGATAAACTCGCTGTTGTCACTTGTAGACTCCATAAAGTTGGTAAATCGTTTAAAGGGCACGGTGTACGCTTTTATAACAAACTCCCAAGAGATATACAAAAATTATCAATTAACAAATTTAAAAACGTAATTAAACAAAAGCTTTATAAAAAGGCATACTATAAAATATCTGATTATTTAGATGACAAAAACTCTTGGGATTGAAAATGCTCCAACTCGAACCTATTGTTTTGTAAAAGGATCATTAAAAAGAATAACCAGCCTTGTTTTCTTGCCTTTCTTTCCTGGCTTGGTCGCGGAGGAACAGGCACCTAGATAAAAACCGACGTTTCAAAGTGGTCCTTGTGATTTTATTGAATAAATGAATTTTGACTTTGACTTTGACTTTGAGATGATAGAAAACGCGTAAGATCAGAGGTTTTACAATTAAAAAAAAAAAACAATCCTCATGTTTCGGTTTTATCCAAAGAATGCCGGTCTTGTCGCTAAAATCGACCTCTTCCAGACAACCTTGTACAGAATTTGATGTGAACGATAAAGGACAGTGGTGGGCATCAAGCCCCAAAGACCAGAATCTGGTTTGTAATATGTCTCTTTGGACTCATCAGTCTTCACTTGTGTTCCAGGAAGCTGATAGTATGCCACTACAAGAAGGGTACGGAAATATGCAACTATAGCTACAGCAATACCATCCTCGCCGTCAAGCTCAATCGATCGGTAAGTGTTTGAAAAGGCCACAGTTATCTTTCAGCCGCCGCGCAGTGATGCGCAGTGATCCTCTCATTGCTGCGTTCTGACTTCAAGGGTATGGTAAAATGAGGCAACGCATCAGCAGTGCCCCTCGTG
The DNA here is from genome assembly GCA_958496245.1 of Perizoma flavofasciatum. NCBI lineage: Eukaryota > Metazoa > Arthropoda > Insecta > Lepidoptera > Geometridae > Perizoma > Perizoma flavofasciatum. Next base: position 921,170 of record OY292430.1, on the reverse strand, counting down.
ATGCAGATGTCAATAGGTGACGATTTTCACTTATCATGATGGAGTTTACACTGCGTTTGCCTTAAAAAAAAAAACAAAAAAGAACAATTATTTTGGGGGAATAACCGGTTACGAAGAAAGATTGAATGCTCGGACTGAACGATCTCAGACCAACGGTCAGTTTTGATGGGTTATTTGTGTTTGTGGGAAAAAGCTTATTTCTGGATATGACATGTATTAAATGCATACATTTATTTGGCATACATGCAAAAAAACTTTGGTTGCCCTAAGATCCAGTAATAGAATGTTGCTATAGCTAAAATCAGAACAAAACAAGAGGCTCTTAGTTACTTATATGTAGAACTGAACAGAAATTCACGCACCTTCCTGATCAGTCTAGACTGTTCAATGTCGCGCTAAAAAGGTGTCGACTCAGTATATGCGAGGTAGGTAATTGACGGTTTCTTTGTGTAATTGATGGTATTCCGGTAAACGCAATAAGACGGCAGCACTTATATAAGTCAATAAGAAAACATCCAGAAATGAACGGTCACGACGTTCTAGAGAGTGTATTACTGTGAAATTATTTAAATCATCCGCATCTTTCGTACCTTAGCCAATTGCTGTCGCGTGTGTTGCCAAGCCGTAAATGCTTGAGATTTTGTCGCAGTTCTGCGGGACGGAAACAGATTTAACGACTCTAAATAGTATTGATTTTGCCAATGCATATCGCATATTCCGCGAAGAGACTTATTTAATGCTGTTAGTCGAAGTAGCAAAGTAATTTTTACAAAATTGGAAAATCCCCGTCATGTATTTCCAACATTGATTGCATCGCCCTCTAAGTCACTTATGGAGATAAGACCTACCTAAAAACCAACCTAGGAGACATACCAATAGCTCCCAAGCCGATAAACTGATTTTGATTTAGTTTTTGTTTAAAAGGTGACTTGATCGAGAGTGTTCTTAGCTTTGATTCAATAGAATATGTTCAGCCGTTTGAAGGTCATCAGCTCTTCTACAGTAGACTAGCTTTTGCCCAGGGCTTCGCTCGCGTGATACCGGGATAAAATGTAGAATAGAATAGAAAAATATTTTATAGCCTATGTGTTACACTGATGTATAAGAAAGAGTAACAAACATCCATCCTCACAAACTTTCGCGTTTATAATATTAGTAGAATAAAGGGATGTACCTCTAGCGTCTTGAATTTATTTTTATTAAATTTTTTAGGTTCGCCAACAGTTTACACATGAATACAAAATTTATAAAGTATAAACTAGTAAGTCTTATGCTACATGAGAAACCAATTACAGGCAAACACCACAATATGCACAGTTTGTAAGTAATAAAAAATTGGGTTGGTAAATAAAAGGTTGCACCTAATCTTGTATTATCTGAGACGTAACTAAGAACTTATTTTAAATTGACAAAGTTATAGGTGCATCTAGCATAATAATGTGCTTAATACGCACAAAGCACTGAATTTTATCCTAGAAAACAAAAGAATGCTTGAAAAAAATACATAAGTATTATAGATAGAAAATACTTTATTGCACACCAAATATATCAGCTTAAATAAATAGTAAAAACTTTAACATTGTTGTACAATGGGCGGTCTTATCGCTAATTAGCTATCTCTACCAGACAACCTTTGGATGGAACGGACTGTACGAAAGATTACAAGGGGTTGTAAGTGGTGTACCACATACTATGAAAACACTATATTATTATTTACCTACATAATTACTTACTACACAGGATAATACCTACATACTATCATTTACTATTCTATAATACATAACTAGGTAAGCCAGAAACAGGCAACAGCTGACGACCGATGTGGCGCGGTGGGCGAAGGTCCGCCTGCTACACAGGAGGTTGCGGGTTCGATTCCCGCCCTGGGACAAATATTTGTACGATCTGCAAATATTTGTTCCGGGTGTTCTGGGTATTTTCTATGTATAATAAAAATATCTATCTATGTAATGTATTGTATAAAGTATATCATTCATCTAGTACCCATAACACAAGCTCTGCTTAGCTTGGAGCTAGATGATGCTGTGTGGATTGTCCAGCATTATTTATTTATTATATTTTTAGCTAACGACTCGAGGATAAGTATTATACTAACCTATGAGATACATTTACTTAAGTAGGTACAAAAATTGCAGCGTTAACAGTCCTCCAAAGAGGGCAGAGGCACACAAAATTTTATTTCGTTTAAATGCTAAGAAACCATTTATATTGTAAAAACGGGAATTTTCACGTACTGCACTATCGGTGAAGGCACCGACTAAGTTTCGACTCATTCCGAGAGTCTTCATCAGGGTGAGTGGTTGCGACTTTCTCCTTCCGCGTCGCGCCGTGCACTAAGCGCTGCCGCACGTTGTGCGCGGTTATAAAGGCGCGCGAGTGGAGGGGGCGATTGTGTTCGTAGCTAAGAAACCACTGAACAGTAGCTTTTCAATGTAAGTATAATTAAAACAATTTCCGAGCGCAAAACTTAATTCTATAATGTTGTTTTTTTGCAATCAATAAATATCATTTATTATGGTTCTTATCTCCACAAGTCACTAAGAGGACGTTGCAATCGATAACGGAAATACACATCAGGAGATTTTTTTTTTTTTTAATTACCTTTCATGATTCCAAGACAAGGTAATTTAAAACTATTCAGTTGCTCCAAGAGCCCACAGGAACAGCTTAGTTATAGTTTTTATAGCTGTACTGACTGTCCCCTATGAATTCTAGCGGCTGATAGTCTGCCTGGAGGAGTCGCTTCACATCCACAACATCCGCGACATGAAGATACTGCACACGATCCGCGACACGCCGCCCAACCCGCGCGGCCTGTGCGCGCTGTCGCCCTGCGTCGAGCACTGCTACGTCGCATACCCGGGCTCGAGCGCCGTCGGCGAGGTGCAGATTTTCGATGCGGTTCACTTGGTGAGATATCTTGAGTTCACATTCATATCTGTGTCAAAGAAAGCTGTTAAAACACTTGGCAGAATAACAGCGGCTTCTGTTCACAATAGTCGGCATTATGCTGAGCCTAGGCCAATTCGCTACTGCAGGACACATTTTATTTTTACGTGGTGTTAATCCCTTTTTTCAACGTGTTGTTCTTTTTTTTTAATGTGTAACTGATTATGTACTTATTTGATTTTCATTTCTAAAATGTTTAATTTATATTGTGTGTATTGTGATAGGAAATAAATGATATGTCTATGTCTATGTCTAGTATATTAGTCTGGATTTAGTTTGAGCTTCGTTCAGGAATACGGTTTTTAGTCTATTCTTCCGTAGGGTCGTTCTTTGCAAGGATATTAAAATCTCTTACTCCTCCGTAGACCTCTGCTAAGATTGCTCTCTTACACGAAAAGAATAGATTTATAAACTCAGATACTTGCAACAGACTCCTTCGTACGAACCGTCAACCTATTCAACATTAATTATTCAATTCATACCGACCTATTTGTGGCAGGGTGAGACTTTTTTTAAGAAATCATTGTTTTTTTAAGTTTATTTTAATAACTCTTAGCTGATATGGCTTACCGTCTTTACCTATTATTATAAGTAGTATTAACATAGGCCTATAGGATTATTTTATTAGTTATATTACTATTGTTGAATTCATACTAACTATTAACAATAAAAGTTAGTTATACGAGGAAACTCCTCATTATTCTAAAAAAATATTGATAATTAAACTCAACTATTAGTGAAAACTGTCAAATGTTAATCCCCTCATACAAATTGTAGCTCATTAGCTGTATTAAAGCTGTTTGATTTCCAACTATGTATAAAATAAAATAAGAATAATAGAAATAAGAATGCGGTAATTCACTTACTTTCTAATGGTTCATATTCCAGAGACTAAACGCTCTGTAGCTTAATTTAATGAAAATGAAATGAATTGAAATGTATTTATTGTGCAAACTGTGTACAAAAAAGATCTTAAAGGCTAGGCGAAACAACAGTTTATCCATCAATCATGGACATACAATATTTAACTTATATAACTAGGTAATTTATTGATTAAAAAATTCTTTAATGTCATAAAAACATTTTTCTAAGAGCCACCTACGGAGTTTTGTCTTAAATATACTAGTAGGCAGTTCTCTTATGTCTCTAGGAATTTTATTATATACTTTTATGGTCATGGTAGAGCATTTTTTCCCACTCAGCGCAGTTTTGTGTCGGGTCAATATAAGCCTAGTGAGATCTCTATTTTTAACCACAGAGTTATTTTTATCTTTGTAGTGGTTATAAAATGAAGCATGCTCTTTTATAAACATAAGCTTAACTCTCCGTTAAGCATTTTCAAGCTAAGGAATTTCTGCGATTGCCGTTTGGTTTAAAGATTGCACCTTTACCCTCGGCGATAATTTTTTGATTATCGAAAGAAATTTAAAGTTTTTGTTCTGGACTTATGGTGTGGTAACATTGTTCCAGAACGCTAAATGCGTGATATCAGCTCACGACGCCCCGTTGGCAGCGCTCGCCTGGTCCATGTGCGGGCGGAAGCTGGCCACCGCCTCCGAGCGAGGCACCGTCATTCGCGTCTTCAGGTAAACATTAATTAAGGTGTATCCCAGCTTGCTTATCATGAAGACCCAAGACAACGGGTTTGTCTACAGCCGAGAAGACAAAATATATTGTCCCTCTCTTTTGTTTGATAGAATAGGCTACAGAAATAGTTTTTTTTTACTCTTTCGTAGACAAAACTTTGTCTTGGGTGTTAATACTAAGCGGGCAGGATTTCACTTTTTTATATTCCTTCATAACAAAGTTTACAAATGCAAAATAATTATTCTTGTAACTTATAGGATTTTCAGCCTCCTTTTAAGCAGTTATTGGTTTTTATGATGAGAGACCACTCATTTAAAAAAAAAATATATTTTACAGTTACATAATGAATATTATGCTACGCCTAATAAATTTAATAATTGTTTGTCTAAAATGCATATAATTACCGATTCCTCATTAAAATACATAGGTAAGTAAATATATATTCCGGTAACTTCTACATGTCTGGTCAAATTGTTGTTCGGGCAAGATTTTAGTCACCAATAACCTTTTTTGAATTTTAAGTAGTTGGAGCACCCCTAAACATCTTCCGCTTTAGTATTTTCTTTATAGATAGATAACTCTTTATTGCATACACCGGGATAAAAACACATAACAGAGGATCTTAAAACTAGTTTGTGGTGATACAATGGGCGGACATATCGCTGAGAGCGATCTCTTCCAGATAACCTTTGGATGGACTTGATTTAAAAGTATGTGAAGAGAGGTGGTGTAACTGCAATGAAAATAATAATTTGCAGTAGGTACAATAAAATTCAAATCAACCATTGAGTCGTACAACTATTTAATATGTTTAGATTCTGTCGGTCTCATTACGAAACGTGGTTTAAGTCAAGTTTAAGAAAAAATGGGGTTTAGACTCTGGTTTTAGAAAATTGTTATTACGAAACGAGGTTTAAGCCAAAAACCGCGGTCTATCGGTAGTTTATAATTTAACCAGTTTATCTCTGGTTTTAGCTAAATCTGTCATGTCTTTATACAGATTTGAATGTAATTGCTTGTGCACCTTCGATAATTCGTACTTATCTGATATTATTTTGTGTTTCCTAAACGACTAAGCTTGAAAATAGACTTGAATTTGATTGATGATATGGATTTTGATTGTTGCGATTTTGAAAAAGGTAATTTTAGCGCCTTAACCGCTTACGTTTCGTTTCAAGTAAATAATCGTAACCGGAAACTTCTTAGTAAAAATATATTTGATTTAATTTTCAGAGAGTGTTACTGTTTATTTTAATAATAAGCTGACTGGTTATCGAGGCGAATAAATAATCATATGTTTTAATAATTGGCACCTTTTTTTAACATCGTGACGTAAATAATAAAGCAAATCATTTTATTCAAGATTCTTGAAGGAATGCAACGTTATCGATGTTTGGAGCATATAAAGTCCACGATCATTGGCTGTTGTCAGTGAATTATTGAATGATACACGTAGACCGGAGTTTAAGTTGGGTTTAGTTAGACCTCGGAAAAATCTGCTTTCGTAATAAAGTCAAGTCTAAACCAAAGGTCTATATTTAGACCTGGACTTAGTAGTCCTGGCTTAAACTCGAGTTTAGACCACGTTTCGTAATGAGACCGTTAGAGTTATATATAATGAAAGTATGTAGTTGTGCGCACTGTTATATGTAAATACTTGTGTATTGCAGCGTCCCGCAGCGGGTGAAGCTGCACGAGTTCCGTCGCGGCGTGAAGCGCTGCGTGAGCATCGCCTGCCTCGCGTTCAGCGGCTGCGGGACCTACCTCGCAGCCACCTCCAACACGGAGACAGTGCACGTGTTCCGTGCTCAGGTAACACGCACTGCGAACACTACTACTACTATTATAATCGCGAAAGTTTCTGAGGATGGATGTTTGTTACTCTTTCACGCAAAAACTTCTGAACGGATTTTGATGAAACTTTACAGTAATATAGTTTATACATCAGAATAACACATAGGGCTACTTTTTATTCGAGTACCACGCGGGCGAAGCCGTGGGCAGAAGCTAGTTGATAATATACCAGTTTTATTATTTATTTTAAAGTTTATTTGTACCGTGTTTTGAGCGAATTGAACCATGCAATAAAAAAATCCATAGAAACTTTGCCATTCTATTTAACCTTTTTTTGATTTTTGAAAATTAGATTGGCCTATGTGTTATTCCAGAACCTAAAGTATCTACCTACATTCCAAATTTGATCAAAATTGGTTCAGTAGTTACGGAGATACGTGGTAATAAACATTCACACACACAAACTTTCGCATTTATAATATTAGTAGGAGTTGGGTTAGATCTCGAGACAACGGTTTTATCAATAAAGAAACAACTAAAATATTCTTCTCTTCTGTAAACCTCGTTGGTGCGGTGGTCGCAAGAGGTGAGGTTGGATTCGCGCTGCTGGACAAATGATATATAGTGGCGCTGATTCTGTAGTTCCCCAACTAAACTTAATTTAAACTGTCGCTCTCTTTTGCTGGTAGTGTACGCAAGAAAGAGATAGCAATAATTTGACTCCTGTCAAATTAGTTTACGTGCCGCTTTTCTTCGTGTTTATAGTCAACATGTTTTGAAATTACGACTAAATTTGTATGAAAAACTTAAATCTAACTAATTTGACCAGCACTAAAATTGTAGCTCTTGCTTGCACTATCAGTAAAATAGAGAAACAGTTTAAATTAAGTTTAGTTTATGTACTACAGAATCGAGGCCAATAAGAAAAAAAAACTGTACACTCTGCCTGGATGGACGACATAAGGAATCAAGGAGTGTGAACTGAAATGACGGCTGATAGAGGAGAGGAAGAAGAAAACAAATTCTACCGACCACACGTAATGTGGATCAAAGACAGGAAGATGATGAATACGAAGAAACCTAGAGTTTTGTTAATGTATCGGGTTAGGCAGTTCATCATGTTGTTACATTGTGTTCGCAGGACTCTCCGACCCCGGCGGCGGTGTCGGTGGCGACGCCGAGCGCCACCGCCGCGCCCGCCACCGCCTCCGGAGACGAAGCACCGCTCGAAGAACCCTCCTCGCCCGCTGCTATCGGTATACCATTGTTTTGTATTACCACTACTGTGATTTATTACATTATCGGCCTTAAGATCTGCCAAAGCACAGCCGTACCCATCCTTTTCTCGAAGCCACTCGCGGCACCTTCGTCAAAGCTAGAAGATTGTTAGATTGTTCAGTGACAAAGAGGATTTAATATAACTAGCTATGTTCCCAAATTACCTTAGTTATGAACTCCTAGCTTCTGCCCACGGCTTCGCCCGCGTGGTACCCGTATAAAAAGTAGCCTATGTGTAATCTGATGTATAAGCTATTTTACTGTAAAGTTTATTTTACTGTAGGATTTATACCTATAATTTACGAATTAATAGCCAGTTGAAGCTATTTAATTTTGTCACCGATACACTTACCGTTTATCAAAATTCTAAGGTATTTTTAGAATAAAACACAAACTTAAAATTTTGAATTTAAACTGAGACCCCTAACTTTCAGTCCCGTTTTCAAAATAAATAATGCTGGACATTTTCACACAGCATCATCTAGCCTCAAAGTAAGCAGAGTTTGTATTACTTGGGCCACTTCACGACTGATAGGCTACTTATATACTTTTTTGTAGTTGTAAATACATACATACTATACATAGAAAACACTCGGACCTGAAAAAAACATTTGTCTCGCGGCGGAAATCAAACCCGCAACCTTCTGCGTCTCAAGCGGGCCTTCGTCCACTGCGCCACAGAGGTCGTCAATAATAATAATAATTTAATAATTGCGTTTAAATAACGCACAGATGCTTGTCGTTTAGTGCGGTCGGAGTGGGCGGTGGATGAAGGGGGGAGGTGGGGGAGTCGAAGTATCAGTAATGGTCTAGATTGTCATAATAACGTATCGATTGTTTGTTTCGGTTCCAGGTAACGCGGCGGGGTCGGAGGCGGGCGCGGGCGGCGCGGGAGCGGGTGCGGGGGCGGGGGCGGGGTGGATGGGCTGGCTGTCGCTGGCGGTGTCGGCGGGCGCGGGGTACCTGCCGGCGCAGGTGGCAGACGTGCTGGCGCAGGGCCGCGCCTTCGCAGCCGCGAGGCTGCCCGCGCCCAGGCACCGCCCCGTCGCCGCCATCACCAAGTAACTACCCTCCCCCTCCTCCTCCCAGCATCACCCGAGACAATGGTCCACGGAATGGACAGAATAGATTTTGTCTTCTCTTTCATAGAAAAAACCTTTATTTAAAAACCTTTAGGTGCTCATGTTAAGCTGGCTACACCGTACTGTAATGGGGAGCGATTGTAACCGCCCTACAAAAATCTCATCTAGTTACGTTTTAAAAGATGCGAACCAGCGTTAGATTCGACGACCTCTGGTGCACTGGGCGAAGGCCCGCCTGAGCTAGATGTTGTGCGAAAAATGTCCAGCATTATTATAAAAAAGATATAATGCTGGACATTTGTGCTGCTTTGATCGGTCGGATCAGTTCAGGTAACATATGAATTGTGATTTCAGCGTGACGCGGGGAGGGCAGGCGCGTCTGCTCGTGGCGACGTCCGCGGGTGTGCTGTACGTGTACGCGCTGGACGCGGCGGAGGGCGGCGAGTGCGCGCTGCTGCGCACGCACCGCCTGCTCGACGCACACCCCGCGCCCGCGCCCGCGCCCGCGACCGCGACCACAGGTACACACGCACACACACACACACACACACACACACACACACACACTGACCAACAATGACACCACATTATACTTGTAGCGTCAGCTCTGGTGACCTATAGAGCTGCGCACGGGTTGCGCGTTCCAGTGTACGCGTAATCTAGCTACGTACAGGCACCTGCATGGATTGCGGCGAAGTGAATCGAATCGAGGATTACGAGTTCGCGCAACGCGCAATCTGTACGCAGCTTAATACAGGTGTTTCGGACATATATCAAGGCGCCAATCTCTCACAAAACAGCTCATCAAGTTAAGGACAAATTAGTTTGAGAAAAAAAATAACCTTTTTGAAAGTGATTTAAATTCTTTGATTATTATTATCGCACGACTCGGTGTGTTCTATAATTTAGTACAAGCTGGTCACGGCGCAGATGCTCCTTATTAAAAACTACCAAAGAGTTGTACTTACTTGAGGATGTTATTGCTCAATTAAACCAGCAGGCGTTGTGATTCATGTATCCACATTGTCATTTTATTGCACTCAACTTCCGACCTTCAAACAAGTAATATCTTACGAAATCAATGTAAAAATTATTACCAATTTGGGTCTTTTATTTGCATCATTTGTCATACATATGTCCATACAAAGGGAGGTCAGAAAGACCGCGGAATAGGGAGGATAGGGAGACTTTTTTTACCTGTGGCTAACCAAGTAATCCAGGATCAACATTTTATTGATCCTTGATAAAATTTAGCAACGTGCCGTCTTAAAATTGCTAGCAAAGCAAGGAAAAAAGCAATAATTTTGGAAGAAATGTCATCCTTTAATCGGGGACTCTGGTCCTGGAAATATGATGATTTATAAATGCCACAGTATATTCAAGCAATAAAAAGAGTAAATTGAAGAAGATCATCGCTCGGGCCAACCGATTGAGACCACCAACTCGGAAACTGTCGAAAAAGTCGACAAACTTTTTCTTGATTATGCTCAACTAGCTTCTGCCCACGGCTTCGCCTGCGTGGTACCCGGATAAAAAATAGCCTATGTTTTATTCTGACGTATAAGCTATATTACTGTTAAATTTCATTAAAATCCGTTCAGTAGTTTTTGCGTGAAAGAGTAACAAACATCCATCCTCACAAACTTTCGCGTTTATAATATTAGTAGGATTTAACAAGAAACAACTCGCAGAAATGGTTCGAGTATCATACACAATCTTTTTAAATATCATCCACGATCACAGTGGCATGTCTAAGGTAAGCGCAAGATGGGAAATTTCTCTCAGCGATTCAGAAACAGCAGCAGATCGAGTGTTCTGCTGCTGTTTTGTGGATATCTCCAAAAACTCGCGCGAACACTCGGATACTGACATTGCAGATATGCAGCGGGAATAAGGATCAAATTTTCAGTCAGATTGTCACTGGAGACGAAACTTGGGCTCATCATTATGCCTGAAGCGACGGATCCATGCAGTGGCTCAAAAAAAAAGCGCATCACCCAGAATATATAAAAGGTATCACAATCGGCCGAAAAAATTCACAGATTTTTGGGTATTCACAGAGGATTTTAAATGGGATTTTCCATGATAATTTATAGAGAAATTCTATGCTACTCCTCTAGAAGAAGTAAAAGAGGTTATCAGGGCAAAAAAGGAGGGGAAAGTGAACTCGAGGAGTGAGGACCTTTATGCGACAGCGTACCTGCAACAGCCATATTTAGAAAGAAAGAAGAAAGAAAATATTTTTATTCGCCTTAAAAACTACTACACAAATGTTATGGTACTTGCTAAATATTTATAAGTACATTTTCTTAATTGTGTGCGTAGCAGAGTCTGAGGCAAATATGGCCTCCACTCAGCGTTGTGCTGGATAAACACTGGTGTGTCTACCCAGCGCTGGTTTTTTCGATGGATGCCTTTTAAAGATGCGACTACAGAACATTAAACCATCGCCCATACATCCCAGATCTGGCACAATCAGACTTTTGTTTTCAAAAATGAAAAAAAAAGCTTCTAGAGAAAACCTAGATGAAGAGGTTAAGTTGGCAATTTCAGTCGATTTAGGAAGGCCATGATAAAACATTTTTATTTTTTGATGATTAACAAACTTTTTGAGCGATCTGAGAAATGTAATTTGACTTGAGAATATGTTGAAAGAGAAAAATAGTAACTCGTTTCATTTTACGCTCGTTCTCTGCCATTCCGCGAACATTTTGACCTCCCCTCGTATGACACATATAACAGTCTAATTCCTCCTACTTGAATGGAGATTCGCTGTGAAAAGGATGAACATAATAGTCTTCATAAAAAACCATCTAAATAGTACATTATTTTTTCGCGAAAATCAGAAAATTCCATGATTAGTCTTTACTGCTCAGCAGATCATTTGGAAGTATTTTTTTTATTGCAAAAGAGACCTGATATATAATTGTCATACATCGCAGCTACTGTATACATTTCTACACTCAACACTGCCAGTAACTCACCTTTCTGTAATAGTAGCACAAATTATATCATGCTTACTTTAATTCCATTTAAACCTTGTTTAGTTTGACCCGGGCTCACTGCCACCACACAGAATTGCTAGTGTTGAAATTAACTGAAGACTACCCTCTTGAAAGTACTGCATAAGCTTTTGAAATGAAAGCTTCTTAAACCTTAGTACCCTTCACACCTGCTCCCTTCAGTGGTAAGCAGCGGCTCCATTATTAGCCCTTAAAGTAGTCTCAAGTTAACTTCACAACTTGTAAGAGCTAAAAGAATACCAAAAACCAAGAAAACTGTAGCTATGTCTTAAAAAGTGATGCTTCTAACTCACTTTGGTCTGTCGAAGTAAGATGAGTGCATATTGAATTAAAAGAGTGATCTTTTTCGTTCAAATTTATAAAATTAGCATGAAAATCTTCACTCTTTTCATTCAAAGTTCACTCAAGTGAATCCATTATATACTGTGCTGGCCAAAGTGCGGTAGTGGTACTAACGAAAGATTGCTAATGAGACGTCATTGCTGTTCTTTCGTCTTGTATCGATGCTCTTTCAACTTAAGATAGCGGTGACGACCTTTCTCTTCAGTTGAAAGAATAATTGCCCCAAATATTATCGTTATATATCCTGTAGATGTTTGTTTTTGTGTGGTAGGCAAGTGAAACCGGGTGATTATGTATCGCCAGCCAAATTAAAGGCGCGGTCTTCCGGCCGGGTGTGATCGCCCGTGTCCGGCGGCCATTGCCGTACATTATCTCTTTCCTTCGACTTGTTTCACTCACTCCATCCTTACTCCCATCTCCTCATTCGACGAGCGGTTAAATCATAAAAAAAACTATAACACTCATCTATGTAAGTACTATGTATTTAATTTTATAACTTATCAAAAATCATGTTATCAAAAGTAACAAATTCTTAATATTTTATCTATCTATAGTTTTTAAGTTACTAAAGCAACGTTGCATAATGTAGTGTTGTTATGGTAACTGATATTAGATAATAGATGGATAAAATATTTAAAATGTCGTTATTAATCTTTAAAATACAATAGTTATAAAAGATGCCATCTAGCGCCTTTGTGGTGACAACTTTTGACCAGTAAAACTTCAGAGCCCCAATTAATTAAATATTAAATCATAAATTATATTCTTTCTTCTCAATGTAACATCACAACTATTTAATATAAGTATGTATATTTTATATTTATCTATGAAAGAATCGAGGTTCGATTCCCGTTTCTACGAATGCGGAAATATCGATGCAGTGTGCTCTCTCGCCGACTATACCTTCCTCACACACGTCCGACCAAATAACTGGGCAATTTTATGTAGGGAGGAAAAATAACGGTTTTTATAGAGAGTTTACAAATTGCTATCAGTGTAAAGTAGGCTAAAGAAATGTTGAAGTATTATATTGCGTATTTGATAAATTAAAATAACGTCAACAATAGTTGAAACACCTGACTTTCCGCTTCGATGCGTTCCGAAGCGAAATGGCCTGAACAATACTTATAAAGTAAAAATAAAACCAAAACTGCCTTAACTCAAGATATAGAAAAGCTATTAGAACCGATATCGGATCATAGATGGATCTAATGGAAATTAAATTAAATCAGCTCGTTTCATCCACCGGTATATATATATATATATCTATACTATATATATATATATATATATATATATATATATATATATATATATATATATATCTATAAGTGTATAGATGTACTAGAGTGACTACGGGAACTTAGACATTTTGCTGATAAAGGATGGCTTTTAGACATTGAGTTTCTTTTGGTAGAAAGCGGAAAAAACTGGCTTTACATATGTCTACCGCATCTACACAGGTCGTTAGATTTAAAAGTACATAAGTACTAATTAGGGAGGGCTCGTGTGAAGAGCTGGTTAAGCTTTATTAGGTTAACTGGTCGGATGTGTGCGAGGGTTAGCCTCTCGGCTCGTACATACTGAGCGCTTTGACGTTACTGTGCAGCGCTCAGCGGCGGCGGACACAGTTACGCGGCCGCGCTCACCGCGCACGAACCCATCGACGCAGGTACTGCACCGCCCTCACCGATCCACACCGAACCCGGTGCGAACCTCCACTGTATCCCTAGCCTACCCGGTGCGAACCCTCACTAGCCATAAGCCTGTCCGGTGCCGGGACTAGACCAGTTTGGAAGCGAGATATACAGCGCTTCTTTTATAGACACCAAAAGTGAATCATTCCTAATTTTAAAACCCTTGACTCGTCTTTTTTATCATCTATTGCAATTAGGCTATTTGAGTCTTCAATAGCTAATTCTGACTTTAAAAAAAAATCCTGCATCAGTAGAGCATCCAAGAAAACGGTTTTTGACGAAAGAGAAGACAAAGATATTACTGTCTCTCTCTTTTGTTTGGCGGAAAGGAGAACAGAAGTATCTTTAGTCTTCTTTCATAGACAAAACCGTTGTATTGGCGCTCATGGGGTCCACGGCGTACTGGCTTATAACCACTTATATGTATGACGTGATCGGTCCTCCCAAACTGAATTCAGATAAGGTGATTCAGAAATAATTGGCCATGCCTATTTACTACTAGGTAGCGCGCTAAAACGAATAGTGACTTGGATAAGTGGACAGGACTATTTGATACCACCCACACGTAAAACTAAATCGCGCTGTATACCTCGCTGACTTACTCCCCCCCATTCCCCCCTACCCCGATCCCCCGCTTGTAGTAACAGCTGGCGCGCGCCGCTCGGCGTCGGCCTGTGTCGGCGTTGTAGCGGCGCCTTTACTGACCTCACTAGCACCGTAGCCTGACCACCTAAGAAAACGGTTTTGTCGACGGAGGAGAAGACGTTATTCCTGTCTCTCTTTTTTGTTTGATGGAAAGGAGAAACAATTAGTTTTTGCTGTCTTCCGTCGACAAAGCGGTCGTCTTGGAGCTCATGCTAAGCCTGCTGTAGCTTTAAGGGGCGGGCTGGCTACATTACTAACGAACTGTCTCAGATCTACATATTTACTGGACTATTATTATATTTCCTTAAAGCAGCTGAAAATACAGTTTGTTTCTGAAACTTTTTCAGGAAATGTAGTAGAAAATAAAACCTAATTTGAATAAAGATCGGTGCTGTGACACGTTCTGGTCGAGTAGCCAGGCCGTCCATGACGCCCTAGACTCCTAAGGCTAGAGTATAAATAACGTATGTTCAGTGTTGAGTGTTGTGCCAGGCGCGGGCGCCGCGGGGGCTTCGGGTCCTGCGGGGGAGGGGGAGGAGTGGTCCTAGGGCCCTGACCTAGCACAAGAGCCCGTAAGGTAAGTGGCGACGCGCCTGAGCACAGGATTACTACTACTTACTAAATTTTTACTTGAAACGGGATTGCAATAAAAAAATATAGAAAGAGGGTAGACCGAGATTGACTCGAATAACTTCCACCACCTGTGAAGACTTCTGAGGCCCATGCAAATACGTAAATATATATAGCAAATGTCAGATTTTAGCCAATGACGCCGTCGTGGAAAATTTCACCATTGAATTTGACTGGATAATTTGCTCTCGTAAATTGCGATGGTACAATGATCTATGGTAAAGCGCGATTCGTTTGTAGTTCTTGGTCCCACAACGTTCATGATCAATTGTAGCAAGATATCGAGGAACTCGCAAACCTCGGTAAATACCCCGTTTTCAGTGAAAATTATGCTCTTTGATAGTTTCAAAAGTTCTTTATTTACTGTGAAAATGTGCCCGGGGACTATCATTTGCGTCTATTTTGTTTGCCATGACTGGGCCATTCTTTGGTAACTTGCGTGACCCGCTCCCTATTTACAATAGTATAATGGCTAAGGGCTATGACCATGGTCATAGCCATGAATGAACAATTACAATTTACAATGAATAATTATTGTCATGACAATAATTATTCATTGTAATGTCTAAAATTAGAAAAACGTAGATCCTTTTTCTTGATCTAAACTTTATAATTTTCTAGTTTTCGATGTTTTTGTACCCACACTGTTTGCCATTTCTTGTCTTCTGATAAGTGTATTAAGCGGGTAGATTGAAGTGTGCAAAGATGGCCGAGGCTGTAAGCAACACGCATTTAATCCTCTCCGGACCAAGGGGTCCGGATTCCTATTCTATTTCTATAATAGGATTAGATTCCGAGAGCTTTTGTCCGTCCAATTGCTACCAGTATTTGTAAGCTGATCTAGAGTCTCGGATCCTTAAACATTATTACTAATTTTTATGCCTTAATTTTGCCACTGGACGGAAATGGATGAAATTGTTGTTAGCAAACTAGAATGTCTATTAAAACAGGTCAAAAAAGTTGGAGGAAAATGGGTTCTCGAATATTCTCTTGGTTATTTGTCTATGCCTAGTGCTCGCTTCGATATAGTTCCATAAACATTGGTGCTTGTCTGTGCAGCGCTATCTTAATTAAACTGCGTTAAAACTACTGCGGCCATATCAATGTACTAGCAAGAAACCGCGATAGTTTTAGCGTTATTCATCGTAAGAAAATGCTGCATAAGATTTATACCAATGAATATGTAACTTCATACTCGGGTGCAACTCTTGTTTTGCTTTCATCCGCTTGTGGGGGATTATTGCTTCTCATTGAAGCGGGCACATTCACTGTTTTATATCTCATTCTAATAATTCTGACTGACAAGCTAGGTCCGACTCTGATTTTTTTTTAATAACTTTAGAGAGAAAAGTCAGAACATGCCCCATGTTGGGCTCCAATGCGTCTGTCCTAGCTTCAGGCAGTCTTTGTGTGTTAAAAAGGGATCATTTAGGAAGTTAAAATGCTAGCGCGATCTTAAAAAACAATGCATACCCAAATCACTAAAGGACCTTTTTCTCAAAAGCTAAATGATATATATGTTTTTAAACGTTACTTTCGACTAGGCTGTTTCCAGTATCAGTGGCACACTGGTAACGCGCCCCGCTATTAAATAGAAGAGTTCGAAAACATGCATTTTTTTTACATAACATGCAGTGTTCACTAGTTTTTGTGTTTCACTAGTGTTATTAATGTTATGTGCATTTGTTGTAATCAAATAAAATAGTTTTAAGTCTTGAGAAATAAGTCCTCTCATTATGAATCCATTGCCCTTATGCTTTGATAAACAAAACTGTTAGTTAATCGAAGCCCAAGGTTATCGTCAGGTGCCTCGATCGTGCGCACTTTGAATACACTTGTTTTTTAGGATATTATTACGAATGTAGCTCGTACGTTACTATTATCCTGCTGACGTTTCGTTGACCGTTAAGAGGTCCTTCCTTATGAGCACCGTCCGCGAGCACGCGAAGGAAACTAGCACATGGTGTTGTCGTAATAATATCCCAAAATGATACCACAATAATTTCATGTGTTCACTTAACTTTAAAAGTCGCTGCGTTTTAACCTCCGAATGAATGATCCCCGCCAAGACTTGTAGCTGACGAACTACCCTGCATACAGAGTGTTTGCGCGCGCGCGAGCTGGACGCGGCGCTGGAGGGGTCGCCCCCGCGCGGTGGCTTCGACCTCCGCGACCCCAAGCACTTCCCGCCCATGCGTCCGCAAGCCACGCCCGACCACTGAACCACCAAGACTCGCCCGGCGTCCGGCACCACTTGAGCCCCAAACTCAAATACCAAGAGCGTTAATAATAAGCCATTTTAATCACAAAATATAACGAACTCAAATAACATTTTAGATTTTCTCACTTAGTGACTTCATTATTTTGAAATTATAAATAAAATTTCATACATGTTATAATTATTGATAAACTATGAATAATTATAACATGCTAGTGGGGTTTGGGCACTCATCTTTGGGTAATGGTGTCCTCCATCCATCGCCATAGAGCTCGGTCCGAAGCAAGCCTTGTTCATATGACGCCGGCGCCATCTTCAACATCATCGCGCTAGCGGCGGCAAAAGCGTTGGGAGCGTTAAGTTCAAATTTAAAAAAAAATGCAAAATTGGCTATTTTTTGGCATCTTAATGCCAAGAATAGGCGATAAAGGCCAAAAAGTCGGCACACTGAAAATATTTTCCGAAATAGACGTACCTACTCAAAAACATGAAACGACTATTTTTAGAAATCAAAATTTTTTATATTATGTGTAGTTAAATGCTCTTTTAACTTTTGTTGGGGACTCGCAGTAAAGCTCCACAGATAATCTTGAATGAGTCGAGGGATATCGTTGGTATTGATGATTCAAACTTTTCGAAATCTATTTCTGAGTGGGAGAGTCCACATCTGCACTCACTTCACACGGGAGTGTATTGTGCGTTGCAAATGGTCTAAAAGTGGTGACAGGAAAATCACAATTTATCAATTTTCAATGTTTGATCTCATTAATACGGGCCTAAAAAGCGTTACAAAAGTACTTTCTACGCGTAAACTCGTAAGTCGCAACGATGTGCATATTTAAGTATCATACGAGCGTTCCAAAAACGAGTTTATAGAGTTGTCAACAGCTGAGATTTGACAGAGTGCTTTGAAAACTGACAAATCTATGCCCATGTCCCGATTCACGCTTGAGAGTTATTCTGTGAGCTAATCATAGATAAGGTGGTAAAGCATTTAGATCTATTTTATCGAAACAAAATCGAGATTTCAGCGGTCGTCACCGTCGCAAGTTCCTTATAATCTGGGTTACTACAATTGTTTTTTGCAGTTCATTGCTATGCAACGTGACGATGCAGTTACCGTTCCTGCGAAAACTTTCACCACGTGCACCAGAAATAAACTGCTTAAAACACGTCTTAATGCCAAAATTTCCTCTTGTCCCCAAAAGTTATAGTAGTACTTGTTTCATTTGAATCGATACAAATGCTTTACTACGTTGATTTCGGACGCCAGGTCAATACCGGATGGGGCGACTTTTTTTAAATTACTGTGGATTGTGGCACCAATTCCATCATCTCTGGCTAACCGCATTGTACGGGTCAAAAAACCCAATATGCGGTATCCATAATCTTGTTGAAAATACGATATAT
Source organism: Perizoma flavofasciatum (assembly GCA_958496245.1). Lineage (NCBI taxonomy): Eukaryota > Metazoa > Arthropoda > Insecta > Lepidoptera > Geometridae > Perizoma > Perizoma flavofasciatum. Next base: position 902,497 of record OY292430.1, on the reverse strand, counting down.
CTGTGCAATAAAGCGTTGTTAAATAATAGATGCTTTTGCCTTTGTGTGTTTGTGTTTAGGTGTTTGGCGCATTAAACAATTACATATTTAGTTCGCAAATATGTAATTGTCATATTATTCTCTTATTCATAACCACTCCCTAACTTTATCATTTCGATAACTCTAGTCCCATTCTTTTTTACAAAACAAATACTATCATGACTGTATTTCCCTTGATAGACATCCTCAAATACATACTAAGTGCGGAGATCTTTAAGGATACCAATTAGAGGATAGGCACGTCCAAGCATTACATTTGGCACATACCCTCGTTTTGAAAAAAGTTAGCATTAAACGTGACATCGCCGCTTGAACACTAATAACTTGTTGGTCCTTTTTTAACAATAAACAAAGGATAGAGACGAACGAATTTTATCAAATCTATGAAGTTATGGTGTGATTATGAATAAGGGGGTTAATGTAAACGAAGTGATTTATCAACTTTCGCTGGTTCTTGGTCAGTGCACACAGTAAGGGATTGTAGGGTTTTGTTGAAGTCGCCTCATCCGAGCGCATCTTGTGATGCGATTGGGAAGTAACGCGTTGCGTTCAATGTGATCTAGCTAATAATATGTAATTAAAATTGGCCAGTGCCGGGATCGCTTTCTACTTACGTTCTAAACATCAAAATGTCAATGAGAGGTTCTCGTTTCGATCTGGATTCGATCATTTTGTAGTTCTTCAAAGTTAAATAGATGGCATGCAGATTAATGGCCGTCAAAATCTCTAGCAGATAGTGTCGTCTTGTGTTATAGAACTAAACGCGCAGTGGCATAGATGCAAAAGAAAACCTTATCATAAATCAATTGTCACTCATGTCGTTATTATAGCAACACTGGCATCTTGTTTGTGATTAGCGATACGGCACCCGGATGGTCAAGAAAAAAAGTTTTATTTTAACAAAATTGTATTATATATTTTTAATGATAATAAAAACTCCGGATTTCCTTTTCTCAGACGTGAGCTGCAGGCAATATCATCAAATAATCTTGAGTGCATAAGGGCAGTTGTCTGTCAAAGCAGAACGCATCATTCATTATTGAATCGCCTGTGGTACGATTTTTTTTGGTTTGTCAGTTATCGGCCATAGTTGTCTGATTATAAAATATTTGGTATGCCTTATAGCATAACTTGGTGGAATTGTCTGTAGCCGATAATAAACGTAGTGAAGTGCTTTGGCACCGTAAGACCGCATCTATGACGCACTCATTCCGGAGATAGGACATTTTGGCTAAAGCGGCCATTGAAGCCGTGGTACAACCTTTATCACCAAATCCCGATTGACGACAAATAACTACCTAAGGTTACAGAATAAAAGGCGGGTTGTCTATAAACGTGGGTGTTGTGCTTCAGTGGCCGTGTAGCTTTAGGTCGGGAGCTCGCGCTGATAAAAAGAAATTACCGTGTTAAATGGACCACGCATATCTATTTTACGTCATTTTTAAACTCTATTAGGTACAAGTATGAATTTTAAATCTTGACATATTAATTAAATAATTTATGTATGAAAATGAATACCTATATTGCGTATATTTTTAGAATGATAATGAATTTGTAGAGCGACCACATAGCGCGCGCTCTTGCACCTTTGTACATAATATAAGAGCTTCCGAATGTGCCGGCAGCATCTGTGAAGCATTTGATGGTCGGCGCAACAATGCTCCCAGCACGCGTGGAATCCCTTATGTACCTACTATAGGATGCACTTGTATGTAAAATAATAATTACCTAATTATAATCATTTTATGTGATAGTTGACGAAGGATGAATGTCTGGAAGTTTGTGTTTTTAAAAATGTAGAAAAAAAAATGAAAAAAGTAGGAAATACACAAAATTGTAAATATCAGTTCTACGGAGGCGAATATGTTACGCTCCTTAAAATACGTTGATGACATTTAATTTTACTGTAAGTGCACTGCGCACGCGGCTTTACTTAAGTGTAAGTTATGATGCTAACGAAACGAAAAAAATATTGTAAATCTAAACGCCTGACAGCTTTACAGTGTCGTCTGACAGACCACAACCAAACCACAACTGCAAAAAATTACGACAGGCCGTGGTCATGTGTGGTTGCGTTGTCGCGACCAACAATGGCGATGTGGTTCCGTTTTTCGATGTGGATGGAAACGTTAGCGACCACATGTGGTTCGTTTCAATGAAACTACGTGTTTGATACAAATTCGTACCCACTCTTGTCGCCGTCGTGTGGTTATGGTGTGGTCTGTCTGAAGACACTTACAGTTCCCGGCTGTTGCAATGGCACATCGTGGATAAGAGCTGGATTGCCTAGTGCAGTCATTGTCGATCACAAACACCCTAAACATGTTCCACAATGACGTTGCAGCGGTTACCTATATTTTTTAAATAGTGGCTTAGTTGGTATAGCCTCCGTGTACCAAGCGGGAGGTAGCAGATGATAGTCTGGCCGAGGTTGAATTTTTGGTACATTATAAATTCTTGTTTTAGAGGTTGTTCACGTTGTGCCATTACAAAAGTTACGAACTGTAGGCTGCCATCTCAGTAGAGCCACGTGATCAGTGGAGGTGCGATGGTTCGATTTCTTCTGTAGTTTTAATGTAAATCAGTGTTCGAAACATGTGATCTAAAATATATATATATTTGTTCGTATCGTCGTTTGGTCCTAAATTCTAAAGCTCACGCATTGACGGGACGCTGCTATAAATCTTTCAAATTTCGTGCTATAATATAAACTAGCGGTGATTGTATTGTATAAGCTATCAGGTTGAGATAAATAGACTAAGGCAATTTCACACTACCAGATTTAATCGGAAAGTACTACTGTCAAACCTATTTCTGCGGCCAAGCAGCTACGTGTTCTGGTTTGAAGAGTATGGCTGCTGGTAAAATTACAATACACATGTGACTTTTCATCCGTTTTGTCTCAGGGTCGGCATCGACCATGAATATCGATTAATATAGAAAGCTCTTGTAGATACAAGAGCTTTCTATATTTTTTTTGTCAAGAAAGCACACCCTCTGTCCATTCACACACTGGTTGTGACACAGCGGCACGTGCCTAACGTCTATTTATCAGGCTCTCAATATTTTGTCTTCACGAGTCCCGTGCGCTGCTTATATAAAATTGTACATAAATAAATATTTTTACAAAACCGACTTTTGTTTTGATTTTATTATGTAGATATTATCTCCTCTCACACATGCTCGCCTTCGTAGTTGGTTACTCTTTGATCCTTCAATATTTACAAAATAAAGCACTCGACAATCACATTTTGATAAACCTTTTTGGAGCAGCGAGTAGCGGTTATTAGGTAGGTAGTACAAGATCTCTTAGGCCCGAATAGGGCTTAGGTCAAATAGGCTCCCCTAGGGGACTGTTCAGGCGCTAAGTAAAAATTCAAGTGCGAATTCAACCTTTATGCACCCAGCCATAAGACGAATGCTGAATGATGGATTTTGGAGGACTGTTCAACTCCCGGCTATGAATTCAGGCTTAAGTATACAACCTACCTAACAGCAGATTCCCTTCATACGCTCTCTGTACAGTAGTAAGGCGTTTAGTTAGGGCTCCGAGAAAGTTCCTCTCTGTAGTGTCAAATTGCTGATATACGACTATCTCTGAGTTATAAATAATGCTGGAGACTTCACACAGCATCAAAGTAAACAGAGCTTGAGTTATGGGAACTACATGACTGATATACTACTTATATATATACTCCTTTTTTATATACATATATATATCCGATTTTTTTTAATACATTACACATAGAAACATCCAGACCAGAGACAAATATTTATAGATCATACAAACATTTGTCCCGCGGCGGGAATCAAACCCGCAACCTTCTGCGTCTCAGATGGGCCTTCGCCCACTGCGCCACAGAGGTATGAGTATATGGCGATGAAGCTAGGATTTCATCTTCAGCTGTTATGATAGTCCTTTGGTTGGAGTTTGACAGAATGACATTGACATGTGATGATAATACAAATGATTGAAGTCGGAGGTTAAAAATAAAAGGCATGATTGGTAAGAGGTATACTGTATTTATCAGTTTATCTCTCTCATACATTGCTGTCGCTACTTAGTAGCTAGAGGAACCGCGACAGACCTCGCAAAGCTAAACACAACTTACCGAGACGCTGCCCAACGCTTTTTTAGTTAAAAACAAACACGCTCACGGCTGTATTCCCCATGCTGCGTACACACATCAAATCAAATAAAGTTTTGTAATCATTTTAAAGCGTTGAAATATTATCCTTTCAATCGCTTTTACATTGGAATTAAATTTCATAAAAACAAAATTAATTACATAGATAAAAAAAGTAATTTTTCATTCTAAAACAGGCTGTCAAATATCGTGTTATACATTCACGCGATATTTGACAGCCTGCTTTAGAATATTTGACAACCACTTGACATGACAGCTCTTTAATCGGCCTCGCCACCGCGTCGTTACAATTGACCCAGAGATCTCTGAGAGTTGACACCAGGGTAGAGAGGGACTTCCTCGGAGCCCTAACTAAACGCCTAACAACACAGAACATTTGAAGAAAGCTATTGCTACTCCACGTCAGTTTGAACGGGCCCTTACTGACTGCATTGTTTGAGCTTAACACAGAAACGGGAAAATATAATATTAAGTAACTAAAATCTCGCTGGGCAGCGTTTTATGGGACGAAAATAAACAATATGACAATACACAGATCCACTGGAATATAACAAATTATAGCTAGAAATTTACATGTTTTTTTTTATCGAGAGTAGGTAACACGTATTCACAAACAACATTTCGGAGTCCATAGTTCCGCTGGCGTCTGTCTACTATGCCGTATCAAGTTTGTGAAAACGGGCGTTGCAAATATCCCAATGAATCCAAAAATAAGTAGCAATTATCTTCAATTCAATAAAATATGAAGAATCCTAAATAGACAATCGAATTTACCTAAAAACAATTGGTGAAATTAAATTTACCTCACTAATTTAGAATTATTTTAGTTTTAGTTATTTACATTATACATTCTTTGGGCCATTCTCACAAGTAACGGAAAGCGGAAAGCATTTGTTAAGAGAGGCCCATATACAAAAATGCGGCTTAATTCAAATCGTCCCTAGGAGGAATGATGAATTGCCCTTTGTTTGTGAGCAAATTTAATCAAATTTAATCTAAACATTGTCATTCATATTGTAAAAACGGAATTTACCATATATGTGAAGGCACCGATTGTTTCGACTTGTTCCGAGAGTCCATAGGCATACTGCAAGCGATCACTTGCTCTTGATGTAGACTCTCGGAACGAGTCGAAACAGTCGGTGCCTTCGCCGATAGTACTTTACGTGAAAATTCATATGTTCATAATAACTCAAATATATATATATATATATATATATATAACGTATTTGGGCGCCGAGGCTTGTTTCGAGGCTGTTTCCCAGTGGAAACATTATTAATTTTACTTTGCCGTGTGTATGTTTCGTTAGCTTGTATGAAATTACTATCATTTACAAAGACTTGAACAAGTCCAGCTCGAGTAAGTCTTGAAACTGATGATAGTTTCTTCGGTATACATTTCCAAACAATGTACACCTCTAGTTCTGACGCATGCGTCAGGACGAAGCAAGTAAGATAAAATGAAGCTACATTAACACAGAAATATGTATAGACTTTATTTAATTCTTTCCTGGCTTCATCGCGGAGAGAAAGGCAGATAAAATTCAAATCGAAATGAAAAAATATTAATAACATGAACACCGAACGGTCAATACAATGTTCCACTAAAATCAGGACAGTACAAGGAACTGCGAGTACAATGCTATCAGACACCCAGACCTGGGACGAATATTTGTAGAACATGCAAGCTTTTTACACATTTCCCCAGAGGGAATCGAACCCACATCTCATATTTACGGGTGAAGTATCGGTTTAGCAAGTTCGCATTTATCGATATTTGTAGGAGCGAGCTTTTGTCCCAGCGGGAATCGAACCCACATCTCTACGACCATTCTTATCGAGCGGTTCTGAATCAGGGGCCGACGTTGAATGATCACATCAGTTTATGTGGTAAGACGCATCACATTTCTAAAGTCTATACTCTGCTTAAATATTTATCAATACAATAAACGCGAAAGTATTGATTTTTCATTATTATTATTATTATTGCTCAATCATATACCATAGTCAATGGTTGACCCGATTTGGATGAAATTTGGGATAGATTCGTGACCTAGAATGACAATCCGTGAGTACCCCGCGAGCGAAGCCGCGGGCAGAAGCTAATACAATATAAAAATAAGTTAAGCCTAGTATCCGCATGCGTCCTTCAGTATAAAAAGCGGAGCTAACACCGCTAGGCCGCTACATCTGGCTCGAGTTCCTGCAACAACAGAATCAGTTATAATCTCAAATAATTGAAATGAAATTGTTTATTTGCGAGAGATATGGTTATAAAAATGTTTTAGTAAATAGTTTTAGTTCAATGGTTACCTGGACATGTTCCGCGCATACTTGGTCATGTTCAATGGTTACCTGGGCACGTTCCGCGCATACTTTGTCATGTTCAATGATTACCTTGACATGTTCCGCGCATACTTGGTCATGTTCAATGGTTACCCGGGCAAGTTCCGCGCATACTTTGTCATGTTCAATGATAACCTTGACATGTTCCGCGCATACTTGGTCATGTTCAATGGTTACCTGGGCACGTTCCGCGCATACTTTGTCATGTTCAATGATTACCTTGACATGTTCCGCGCATACTTGGTCATGTTTAATGGTTACCTAGGCATTTTACGCGCATACTTGGTCATGTTCAATGGTTACCTGGGCATGTTCCGCGCATACTTGGTCATGTTCAATGGTTACCTGGGCATGTTCCGCGCATACTTGGTCATGTTCAATGGTTACCTGGGCATGTTCCGCGCATACTTGGTCATGTACAATGGTTACCTGGACATGTTCCGCGCATACTTGGTCATGTTCAATGGTTACCTGGGCATGTTCCGCGCATAATTTGTCATGTTCAATGGTTACCTGGGCATGGCGCACATCTCGCAAGCTTCGCGTTCTCCTGTGTTGTGGAAGGTGCAGATTCCGCACGTCCATACGCTAGCAGAAGCCGCTCCACCACTACTGGAATACACAAAACATCTCAAACTTTTTGTATTAAAAAAAGAAATGTTACTATTGTCTGACTGCAGAGCTTAGCCACAACAGATTATTCTCAGCTATTTTGAACCTAGTATAATATACGGTGAGTTTATATAATAAGATACATGAGAGCTATGGATTGATTCTTGATCAGCCTGCGTTAGGTGAGTGAACGTGGAGGTACGGAGTCTCCGAAAAGGTTCTAGGGGACTGATGATGACGTCACTTTCAACATCTCAGTGCCGGATGGAAAAGTATGATAGTTACGGTCAAATACTAAAACGCTACTCACGATTTAAGTAGAGCTGGAAAGAGATTGCGCTTTAAGCAAAGCATAAAGGTTTCTTAGACAGCTTTACAAGGAAATAATCTAGATTAAGTTTGAGATCTGTGATAGGTACTTTTTTACACCAAAACCGTAGCGTGGCAATACAAACCATACCAACCCGTTTGTTGTACCAAGCATACAGCCTATTTGTTAGCGCAGTCTATGGACACCCAACACAACGTTTATGTCTGAATAGAAAACAAAAATATTTCTATCTTTTTATTCCAAAAACTATCGTGAAATTGACTATTCATATTGTAAAAACGGGAATTTTCACGTACTGCACTATCGGTGAAGGCACCGACTAAGTTTCGACTCATTCCGAGAGTCTTCATCAGGGTGAGTGGTTGCGACTTTCTCCTTCTTCAGTGCACGGCGCGACGCGGAAGGAGAAAGTCGCAATTTCTATCTTTATTTGTTTGCGGAAGAAAGAGTAGATGGTTTTCATGCCATAATACGCAAGCGAGTGCATGGCAGCCCTAACATCACCCTGAACACGTTATCAGACAGGTGGGATTGCCCAACAAGATGCCGTTGGATGAACCTACATACTCATCAAATAAACTTCTAGTGAAGGTATTTTTATAAATTGTATTCTGTGTTTCACTAACAAAAACTGATGAATTTATCTGCAATAAATTTTTATTAATATTATTTTATTTTGTTTGACAAACAGAAGAAACTAAAGAAGATTTTGTCTTCTCTTCAAACAAAGGTGCCTAAGCCTGCCAAACCAACCAGCGCGGTGCCGACCCTGGGGCACAATGATCAAGATAATCGGTTCAAAGACGTGCAATGAGAATGGTTAACAATCTCAAGTTCACGAGCGATATTGAGCCTTAAAGTCTGCGGAGAGTGTAAACAGTTTTTTCCGCGGAATTGTACGAAATGATGCTCCTTCTATCACCCCACCGGACCCCATTTGCAGGGAATTTATCCTTTTTTATACTACTAATGAGGCAAACAAGTATACGGCCCACCGGATACGGATACTGTAAGCGGTTATCGTAACCTATGGACGCTTGCAACACCAGAGGTAACACTCACGCGTTTACTGCCTGAGATATCACGATCAAGATCTCATGTGTCTGTAATTTCACCGTCAACCATACCCTTGAAACCGGTACCAAACTCACGGTATATGCTGTTCCTCGGGGTTCTCCGCGGCGACCTGCGCGAGGTGCAGCAGCGTGGCGGCGTGGGGCTCCGCGCGCCACGCCTCCGCCGCGGCGTGGTCACGCGCGCGCACCGCGTGGAGCAGCGGATCCATCTGCGACGCGGACAGCGCCAGCGCCTCGTTCGTCATCAGGTACACCAGCACATGGAGGTCCGACATCGCCTGCAATCACACGGATACTATTCACTGAACACACGCTTCTGAGAACAACAGCAGCCTTAGCATGAGTAGCTTTGTCTAGTGAAGATAAGGCAGAAATAACAAACGCTTCTTCTTTCTCCTCGACGACCTCAGTGGGCGAAGGTCCGCCTGAGACGCAGAAGGTTGCGGGTTCGATTACTGTCACGGGACACATGTTAGTAAGATCTGCCAATATTTGTCTCAGGTCTGGGTGTTTTTCTATGTATAATATGTGTATTTACAAAAAAAAAGTATATAAGTAGTATATCGGTTATGTAGTTTCCATAATACAAGCTCTGCTTAGCTTGGGGCTAGATGATGCTGTGTGGATTGTCCAGCATTATTTATTTATTATTTATTACTATTAGGATGTTAAAGCAAATTTAAAAAAGTCAAATATCAGTGTCTATAGAAAAAAGTTAAAGAGCACTCACTATTTATATTAGTATGTTTGATATATATTTTTGGTTATATATTTTATAGCACAGTTATTGTACCTGGTTAGTTCGTGTAGCTCTAAGTAAGTAAAAATAATACATGTTTTACTATATTAGGTACAAATAAAGGTGTCTATAGAAAAAAGTTAAAGAGCACTCACTATTTGTGCTCACTATTTATATTATTATGTTTGGTATATATTTTTGGTTATATATTTTATAGCACAGTTATAATATCTAAAATATCTTTAAACCTAGCTTTAAGTAAGTAAATATAATACATGTTTTACTTTATTATTTTGTAAATGACCTTGGTTTGCTGGAAGAAAGCTTTTTTAGAGTTAGGCTCGCCTTTGTACAAGTCATATCATACTGTTTTTTTAAGTGTTAATTTGTGTGTGTATAATCCTACTATCCTACTAACATTATAAACGCGAAAGTTTGTGAGGATGGATGTTTGTTACTCATTCACGCAAAAACTACTGGACGGATTTTGATGAAACTTTACAGTAATATAGTTTACATCAGAATAACACATAGGCTACTTTTTATTCGGATACCACGCGGGCGAAGCCGTTGGCAGAAGCTAGTAAAGTATAAATAAACACGTGCCCCCGTTTTAATTATGCCCCGGAATTCTGAAATTGTAATACTATGCAGTTAGAATTCCGCTCGACAGGGGGTCTAGACAAATACCACTTTCTGTTGACGTTAACGCCTGCGGAAAGATTGAATTGTATGGGAATGACATTAGCTGCGGAAATGTCACGTGACAGCTGCCAAGTTTTACCTTGACAAATTTGCGTTAGCGTGAAAGGAAAAGTAAGCGTGAGGTACTTGTCTAGACCCCAGGTTACAAGCCCATCAGCATTGAAATGATATTTGAGTAGTTTTTTGTTTTAAGTTTAATACTTCAGTACCTTAAGTTTATCTTAATTATTGAGCTGTCTATGTCGTAGATAGTTACGTGTAGGGAAAAGCTTAATGTTCACATTTAATGATCCTAATCTGGTGCTATCAGTGAAGACCTATTATTGGCTACCTGTATCTATTTAAGGTTTTGTTAAGGACATTGTGTTATAGCTGTTGGTTTTCCGAATAAAATAAATAGATAGATAGATAGATAGATAGATAGATAAACTCTTTATTGTGCATAACACCAATTACAATATCAACACAGAAACATAGTAAAAAGAAAAAACAAAAAAAGAAAGAAATGCACAATGGGCGATCTTATATCTTATAGACAAACGAATGTAATATGTTGTAATAACAAACGTAGGTATGTACAGTAAACAGCATGGCTTTGATGTCCACATTAAATACAGTCCAATCATGCGATTGAAATTGAATGCAAACCAGTAGATAGGTACCGACCCGCCCCTTCAATTCGTCACTCCAGTGGGCCGTATACTCTAAGACGTTTAATTTGAGTTTCCATTTATGTCTATACTTATATTATAAAGAGGTAAAGTTTGTAGAACTGATCTTCAGGATGGACATAAGGTATAGAGTCTACAGTGGAAACGACATTCCAACTACTAAAGTGTGCACAAACCAACTACCTGAGTGCAAATTGTTTAAGGTAATCCTTCTATTTAGCAGGCGAGAGTATGATATCTATTAAAATGTCAAAATCAATGGCATAAGTTCCCACGTTTTTAATAGTTGATTTTTAGAGAGGTTATGTAAAAACAATGTATTTTGTACAAGAAATAAAAGTGTTTTTTTATGTTACGTTAAACTGGAGTATTAATTAATTACAACCAAATAGGCGATTTAACATACAGGGTGTAATAAGACCAATCACCAAGCCGAAATCTACGCATACTGTTCATCTTAACGAGTAACATTAAGGTAAAATAAATACTGGGAAACGAATTTCAATTATTAGGCGTAAAAAAATCTGTTTTTTTGCAGCGCGCATTCTGTGTTTTGTAGCGCGCAATGTACAGCACGTAACGGACTGTGGCTATATGTGTGTGAGTGACACGGCCGTACGTATTCGGTCGTTGAACTCTAGCGGTTACAGCTGACCGCGCGTTTGTGTGCTTGTTCCGGCACACGCATAAGTCAAGGCAGTGGTGTGAGTTTCAGTTTGTAATTCATTGCATTTTTACCACTTCAAATATGTAATTAGATAAAAAAAAATGTTTTTTTTATGGTGTTTGTTTGAATCAAAGTTTAATAATAATACTTGGAGTTCATTTACGTCTTTACGAAAACTCAAAAAATATTACACCCGTTATATTGACTGCAATAGCTACTTTTCACCGGCTACTTTTTATCCGGGTAATATGCGGGCGAAGCCGTGGGCAGTGGGCTAGTCAACAATAATTGTTACCTAACTATTACTACAGATTTCCAGGAAAGCGAAATACAGCCTGAAATTATGAGATACGAATGTGCGTCAAAGGAAACCAAATTACACCGACGACGGACAAATTAATCGAGCCATATTCAAACTACATTTTAAACAATACCTCGATGCAGCCCCGGATCTAGGGGGAGGGCAAACCGGGGCACTTGCCCCTGGCGGCAGTTTCCGGGGGCGCCAAAACCATAATAATCGACACGTTCTATATATTATTAATTTGATTTTAAAACGCCCAGTTGGTTTCTGAACACATCCTAATTGTACATTCCGAAATGCGCTTTGAGCAGCTAAATGGGAATGCACCCTAAGGTGATTTATCAAGGTTATTTATTAAAGGAACTTGATAGTGGCGCCCCCTCTATCCAGCGTTTGGCATAAATAAAAAAACTCAAATATATAATGGGTGACATTTTTTGTGACCGGGAGAATGTTCTTATTCTTATGCCAAACGCTGGATAGAGGGGGCGCCACTATCAAGTTTCTGCCCCCGTTCTAAAAAATCCTAGATCCGGGGCTGGCTCGATGGCGCGGCGGGCTAGTTACTAGCTGTGACGCAAGGGGTGCGGTTCGTTTTCCGATGCTGGCCATATTTCCTGATACCAACGATACAGGGTATCCTAGTGTGTGGCCAGGGCGTAAGCGTCTGTTGGGTGTTTCATAAGTATTATTTTAACAATAGATAGTATGATTTTAGCAGATTTTACGAATTCTGTGCGTAAACATTTAAAAGGTCATGATCACTAATCTGTTACTATTCCGAGAAGAAACCACTTTTGTGTTTCTAATTGATTTTGAAAATCTTGTAACTAAGCAAAGTGAAGCTATAAGTTGATTATAGTATAATTTTATTTTATTCAATTCCTACTATTATTATAAAGGTGAAAGTTTGTGAGGATGTTTGTTACTCTTTCACGCAAAAACTACTGAACGAATTTTGATGAAACTTTACAGTAATATAGCTTATACATCAGAATAACACATAGGCTACTTTTTATCCGGGTACCACGCGGACGAAGCCGTGGGCAGAAGCTAGTAATTAAATAAAATAAAATATTGATTTACTTTTATCATAAAGAAAATGGCGATCTCAATTCTTTCTACTTTATCTACCGAGCTGTATTTCTGGAGATAAATTAATTTTGCAAGTCTTCCTTAACGTGCAAGTAATCAGCTCGAGTTTTCTTATGAGCGAGCCGCATTCTATATGGCTGCACTTTTCCTTAACTTTCTTTAGAAACTCATTTAAGTAGGGTGGTATGTACAAGAAGTATGTTTCCGTAACTTAATGAAGACCTCGAATCTTTGTTTGTAACTAGCGTTCGCCTACGGCTTCGCCCGCGTTGTACCCAATAAAAAGTATGTGTTATTCTCCCGAACTATAACTGTTCAAAATTTCACCTACATCAGTCTAGCAGTTATGGAGATTATTAGTAACAAACAATCAAACACCCAAGCTTTAGCATTTATAAGAAACTAGCTTCTACCCACAGCATTTTTTACAATAAAAAAAATGCTGGACATTTTTCACACAGCATCATCTAGCCCCATAGTAAGCAAAAAAATGCATTTTTTATTATGCGTCGTTCATATTCTTCTCAGTACTTACTACTCGATACATAAATCTATGTATGATAGGTAAGTATTAAAAAAAAGTATATAAGTAATACCTATATCAGCCGAGTAGTTCCCTAAGCTCTGCTTAGCTGGCTAGATGATGCTATGTGAAAAATGTCCAGAATTATTTATTAATTTATTTATTACTAGCCTCTGCCCACGGCTTCGTCCGCATGGTATCCGGATAAAAAGTAGCCTTTTTGATATTCTGATGTATAAGCTATATTACTGTAAAGTTTCATCAAAATCCGTTCAGTAGTTTTTGCGTGAAAGAGGAACAAACATCCTCACAAACTTTCATGTTTATAATACTAGCTTCTGCCCACAGCTTCGCCCGCTTGGTACCCGGATAAAAAGTAGCCTTTGTGTTATTCTGATGTATAAGCTATATTACTGTAAAGTTTCATCAAAATCCGTTCAGTAGTTTTTGCGTGAAAGAGGAACAAACATCCTCACAAACTTTCATGTTTATAATACTAGCTTCTGCCCACAGCTTCGCCCGCTTGGTACCCGGATAAAAAGTAGCCTTTGTGTTATTCTGATGTATAAGCTATATTACTGTAAAGTTTCATCAAAATCCGTTCAGTAGTTTTTGCTTGAAAGAGGAACAAACATCCTCACAAACTTTCGCGTTTATAATATTAGTAGGAAGAATTAGCCTCTGCCCACGGCTTCGTCCGCATGGTATTCAGATAAAAAGTAGCCTTTGTGTTATTCTGATGTATAAGCTATATTACTGTAAAGTTTCATCAAAATCCTTCCAGTAGTTTTTGCGTGAGTGAGTAACATCCATCCTCACAAAATTTCGCGTTTATAATATTAGCAGGAAGAATTAGCCTCTGCCCACGGCTTCGTCCGCATGGTATTCAGATAAAAAGTAGCCTTTGTGTTATTCTGATGTATAAGCTATATTACTGTAAAGTTTCATCAAAATCCGTTCAGTAGTTTTTGCGTGAATGAGTAACAAACATCCATCCTCACAAAATTTCGCGTTTATAATAGTAGGTAGGATTATATAGTTTGCACATTGTAGGTACAAAATGGTGTTTGTTGGTAGGACCTGAAGTGCGTGAGGCCTAGATTCGGATGCGCGCGCCGTCACCTCCTGAACGGACCGGAAACCATCGCCCGCTGAATTACTCAGGTGGTCGCCGGATGACCTGATAGTCGCTTCCAGTGATTTATCGCAGTGACGAAGTTATTTTTCAATTCCCCCGCACCCTTCTGTCTTTGAGTTCAACATGGCCGGGAAATTACTACCAACTAGTCAGGTAAATATTAAGTGTTATTTTTCGATTTAAAAAAAATAGTTTCTTAATTGGTCTGTGTTTTTTTTTGTGTGTATGTTACGCGGTATGTTAGCCAATTGTGAAGCGATTTTAATGTTTTTTAATGGGTAGGGTGGTCTCTTATAAATTTTATGACAAATTCTTACCCCCCAGGGTGAAAAAATGGGGGAGGAAATTCATATTAGATTTTTTATCAACTACTCGTTATTTGAATTCAGTTTTTATTTTTTTCTGATTTTCTTTCTCTGGCTTATGACTGTTTCTAATCTAGCCGACTGCGCCTGGACAATACAGTAAATTAAATATGATAAATGATGAACATTTATGTGATGGAAAAAATAATAATTAAAATCGGTACACAATATTTCTCTTTTTTGATGACGGCTGAAAAAGTGTTTAAAAAAATCCTGCCTGGCTGCGCACTGGCATCATACGCTTCACAAGATTTTTTATTTAACTTGCCTTGTTTCATAATTTAACCTCTTTCTACCCCATGTGTAGAAACATGGGATGACCCATTCTAGTACCTACTCGATTGATAGAGTTGACAACTATGAAATCCCGTTTTATAATGTAATGCTAAACAGGGGGGTGGTTAACAGGGATGGTTTTCATACAAATTACATTTTCCCCGGGTTAGGGGTTAAGTTTTTTAACACAGTTTCTTAGCATACCCTTACACTTTAAAAAACATTATCTGAAAATGTCAGGTTTTAAAACCAGCGGTTAAGGCTCCAAATGAATATACAATCGGTCAGTCAATCAGAGCATCAGATATTATCATATATCTCAAAAGTTATAAATAAATGGGGTTAACACTTCAAAATCCAAACAAACAGGACTTCTTTGCTTCTTAATAATCCCCATAGATGTGGTTAGTTAACACTTCAAAATCATACTGCCCATAAATGGTGTCAGTGACGGGGTTACGGGGTGACGGGGTTACGGGGTTACGGAGTTACGGGGTTACTCACGTCTAGGAAGGTAGGCGAGTTCTCTATGTGTTGGTGCAGCGCGTGCAGCGTCTGCATGTGGTGGTGGATGGCGCGGTGCGCGGGCGGGAAGGCGGCGGGGGGCGCGGGCAGCGCGGGGGGGTGGAAGGTGGGGGCGCGGGTCTCGCTGCTCGCCACGCCGCACGGCACGTCCACCAGCAGGTACGCTACGGGCACGCGCCGCGCCGACACGCCCACCTCGTTGCCGTACGCATCCTTCTCCTGGAAGGGGGGAAGCAAAGGTTACCGAACAATCGGTGGGCAAAGGTCCGCCTGCGACACAGGAGGTTGCGGGTTCGATTCCCGCCCTGGGACAAATGTTTGTACGATCTACAAATATTTGTTCTGGGTGTTCTGGGTATTTTCTATGTATAATAAAAAAAAATTATCTATGTAATGTATTGTATTAAGTATATCAGTCATCTAGTACCCATAACACAAGCTCTGCTTAGCTTAGGGCTAGATGATGCTGTGTGGATTGTCCAGCATTATTTATTTAATCTTAGATCATCATCGATAGATACTAGTCATAATGTAACATATTCATGTGGAAACTATATTGCCGAACCTTATAATTAAATAAATAATTAGACAAAAGGTTGAAAAAAATAGCGACAGTCGAAACGTGCAGTGATTTTCTAAATCTACCCCTTCAAAGGGTACAATATGGTATCACGGTTTTAGAAGCGAATCCATAGACGATATGTGACCAAAATAAATGCAAGCAACAATAACGAAAAACGCGCCTTTTAGACAGCAAAGTTAAAAATGTCCACTAAAAATGGTAAAAGCTAAAAAATACTTCAGTTTTCAATCGTATTAGACTTCGAGCGCATTGTAGAACCGGAGTCCCACTTTCACCTCGATCAAAAATAAAAACTATGATAACGCGTACCAAAGTCAAAGGGAAAATAACTATTGGAGTGAAATTGCAATGGAGGGTAGGTACCGACTGGCCTGTTCAGTTGCGTTTTTTTGTTAAGCGTACATGCTTTTGAGTACTGCGAACATCTCGAGACTTCAAAACGCAATCACAAAAGGCACAATGAAAATAAACTAACGGAAATCGGGAGAATTCATACATAAAACAGACGCACATTTACATAACCAAACAACAATACCTAGTATAGGTTATGCCGTTCTGTGAAATAGCTCAAAGAGAATAATCGCTCATTCACAGCAATGAAAATGCATATATTTATCTTGTGGAATTGCCAATAGCTTACTTCTGAAGCTTTCAATATTCCCAGGAATCATATAAAAAAATGTTGTACAAAAGTACCACGAATGTGTATTCCATTTTTATCTCATACAATAATAAGGTACTTACAAGAATAAAAAATCTTGAATTCTTTATAAATTACTAGCTGCGCGCCGCGGTTTTACCCGCGTAAGTTTCGATTCCGTGGGAATATCGGCGATTTAATTAAATTTTAGAACACAAAAGCTGCTATTGTGACTTAACTATGATAGTAAGATATATTCACTCGCGAACTTTTTTGTGGGTAATAATGAGTACTTTAATCATGTAGTACATCATTTTTATGTATCATCAATAGTTTTCTCAGCGCACGCCAAATAATAAATTGTATAGGCAAAATTTTGCTACTTTTGGTTACATTATTGCAATTTTCTTAAGGATCTCTATTTTTTAAAAATAAATTATAGCCTATGATACTTCCTGATAATTTAGCTTTCATTTGGTGAAAAAATGAGTAAAATCAGTCCAGTAGTTTCGGAGCCTATTCGACAAACAAACAAAAAATCTTTCCTCTTTATATTATTAGTATAGACAGATAGGGAAAGTAAAGAAAAAGAAAAGTGAAGAATTTCTCAAGAGAATATAAAATGCATTAATTTAAATAATAAACAAACACCCTATAGACACACAAAGTACTTGACTATGTATGTTTCTGTCAGGTGTCTATATCTCCCACTAGGATTCAGTGTCATGGCGCGGCGGCCAATTAGCCGACTACGACGACGCAATTCGATTCCCGCTGCGGGACAAATGCTTGAAATGTTCTGCGGACATTTGTTCGTGTGTTTGCGATACTCATAGTTCCTGATACCCACGACATAGGGAATTTTAGTGTAGTTTCAGGACTATGTATTTATCTTAGGGATGTTTTATTTAAAAAAAATGCAATAGTTTAAAACCCTCGAAGAGTTTTCCAATACACCCCTGTATATGAAAACTATATCCACGTCATGGGCCGACAGGATACAACATACTACCCAGTATAACAGAGACAAATAGCTAAAACTCATCCAAATTTTAAGTAAAACACTGGCTCATAGGTTTACAGGTTTGAGGCGTTTATTGACCAAACTTTAAACACATGTTTGATCATATTATGTAAAAACTAAAAATGTTAGTCTGAGTATAATTCTAACTTATCATTTCTATATGCTGCTTATAACTTAGTTTGGGTTGTGTCTCACCAAATAATTTAAATTAAATTGACTATTGTCTAAACACATTTTTTGCGTAAAATTTCGTCATATTTTTCTACTAACATTTATTCAAAGATAGATGAGAAAGGAAATGAATAAATACGATATGAAAATTGAAATACGCGTTCCACACATTTCTGAAATTGGCAGAACTTCGGGACAAAGAGCGATTGTTTGACACGGAATTTTTTGCAAAGTACCGGGCGTCGAGAAACAATTTGCGCAACAGGAATTTAACAACGGTACTATAATTTATACTCATATGAGTACCAAATAGCATACTATTGAATAACGTCAGAAATGATCATGGTTAGTGAATTTTAATTACGGATAAAATACTGAGGAAAAAATTTAATTACTTTAAAAACAGAAAACAATTTAACTTTCTACATAACGTTAAAGTAGGTAGGTAGCAGGGCTACAGATAGAAAACAGAATTTAAGTCACCGACCGCAAACAAGATAACCAAAAGGCTGGCGACATTACCTTGTTGAATAGCAATGCTAATTTTCTGACCGAGTTATGGTGGTTATGTTGTAAATAAATGTAATTTTTGTTGAATTTTACCCCACTGAAATGCGGTTCTTTGTACATCGCCATAAGTAACTAGTTTGAAATATTATAATGCAAAAATTAACAAAATGGCGCACATTATTAGTACTCTGAATAAAGTGCCCAAGACCTTTTTTTTCGTGAGGAAATCCATCATGGATACCTTCCGCCCCCTCCTAGGCGGAAGGTTATGTCAGACTCCTACTGACTAAAACCTCACGGTGTTCCTTCGGGCACCTTTGCCAGGGGATCACGGGTACGCACGAGCAATCTTCCGCGAACCCCGGCAGTGACAGCCCCGATTCTGGGGCCTGAACAATAAATGAGGGTTACCCACTAGTAAGGCGCGTGCGGGAACACGCGCACCGCCTCAGTCCTTACGCTGTCGAACCAATCTATGGGCAGAGGAGAGAGCCAAAGGCTCTCCTTCTTCGCCCAGTACGCCTGCGACGAATAAGGTCAAGGGAGGAGTGCTCCCTTTCCCTTTCCGCAGCTTCTCTCTGTAGGAGCACTTCCTCACAGAAGACCAGCATAGCTTGCCAGCTTGACTCATTCTCTACCATAGCTATAACTATGACTGGCAGTGAAAGGTCATTTCCAATCGCAGCGGTCAGATTTTGGCGCTGTTCATCCCAAGCAGGACACGACTCAAGCGTGTGCTGAGCCGTGTCTTCGGAAACTGCCCAAGACCTAGCCCGACACGCTGTATTAGGGCAACGTAACGCTATGTTGCCTCATAGCTCAGGTTATCATTGGAAATCGGTCGAATTAATTCTAGTTAATAATTCTTATCAAACCTCAGATACTTTGTTTCATACTTATTTCTAGGACTCGGAAGTTAAAAAGTTAGAGGCGAGCACAACTTTTAGTACTTTGAAGCCTTATATATCCTGCATACGAGGGTTAATCAAAAATGGTTGACGAAACATCAAAGTGAAGGCCAGCCAATTAAATTTAAGACGGGGAGTACAGTGAAAATTCACCCTCCAACTTTTAAATGTACCCCAAGTACATGTAAAATTTGAGAGGTGAATTTTCAGGTGGTACGCTTAAAAGTAACTCTTATATTTAATGTCCAGATTTTCGTTTTCGCGTTAAGAAAACATGTCTGTTTACTAATTCAATCTCGATACGTTTTAAACTGAGCGCGAAATCGGGCAGTTTCACACGGACGACGTTATACAAGGTTACAAAACATACGAGTAGGTATACCTAATCAATAAAGCCGATACCCGGGGTCCTGGCGACCTAGTACTCTGGTTAACCGGCCTATAGATGGCGACCCATAGAGACCCGGGCACAGGCCACGGTCAGTAATTCAACGTAGGGCAAGTGCAGACACGCAGGGCCGTAGCCAGGATTACAGAGCGGGGCAGATCGTAGAGGGGCAGATTTTAGGAGCAAATCGTAAAGGAGAGCAAATCATAATGAGGACAAAATTGCGCGGATAGAAATCATGGCTAATGAAGCTGAAGAGATAACTTGTCTAATAATTAAATTCTGTTGTAGGTACATATTTTACCTAAACTATTTCAGATGTGAATGGAAAAACAAAATCGACATCAGATTCATATCCATTTATTTGCTCAAACATAATGTTAATACAATGGGTCTTAAGATAAAATAATAAAGTTAAAATATGTTCTACATATAGTAAGACATATTTTAACTATATAGTTGTAATTGATATAAATTAGCATGCATCAAGATATACAAATGTCAAAAGAAATTTCAAAGTTAAATAGCAATTAAAATTCAAATGTGTCATCTAATATTCAAAGCCTTTGCCCCCATTTCGTCCTGGCTAGGGCGCTGGAATCCCGCGTCACTCCACACAGTGCAACAGGTACGCAGGCGCAAGGACGCCATTTACTGACCTTGTTACCTACATTACTGCATTTGACCTAAATCTATTCATATCCTGTATCACATATCAATCAATAACTTACGTGATTTTTTGTATCTGAAGGACTCTTGTCTAATTTGACGTTACTCTGTGACCTGCTTCATACAAACCGTACCCTGTCTAAGAAACCGCTTAATCAATCTATATAGACATTTTTATTTAATTTCAATAGAGATATAAAATATATTTTTTTAAATACCTTGACACTTTTGATGAGTGTAAATCAAAAACTTCTCTTGACCTATAATAATGAAATCTGGGAAGAAACAAGGTCTCACAGCATAGGTAAAGCAAAAAAGTCCGAAAATCGTTTTTTTTTTATATTATATGAAGAATATTTTTTTCTGTGATTACGAACTTACAGTTGACTTGACCGTGACATATATCGATATATGGGCGAAAAAGTTGAGTTTGTCTTTAGAGCGATGTTAGGTGCTTTACAAGCTTGTACGGAAGCCTCGGTGCGCAAGTCAGACTCGCATTTGAACGGTTTTAATTAGAATAAATGTATTATTTTTAAGGAGACCGATGGCGTATCATTTGTTCTTTTCTTCTTTTCAGGTGTCAACGCTGTTCAGCGGCGCGATCTGTCCGCTGTGTCAGAAGCCGTTGAACGTTTCGCGTTACCTCTGCCGGCTGCCGTGCGACCACGAGTTCTGCGCAGCGTGCGTACGCGGCATGGCGTCCAGCCCCGGCGCTCTCACCTGCATCTGTTTCAGGGAGCACGAGATGCCGCTGCTCCCCATCCGACACGCGCCCGTCGACGACCACCCCGGCAACCAGCACCAGCCAACATGCGCCGACAACCAGCGAAAACGCCAGCGTCCAATCGAAACGACCCCTCCGATCGCCCGTCAGAATCTCATCAAAAGCCAGAGACTACTCGCGCCTTCTGCTGGAGCGCTGTTTTACTTCGATTTTTCTTTGGACGACGTGCCCATGGGGAGTATATTGATCCGTGCGTTCAAATGCACTCCCCTGATGGTGCTCAATTTCAAATTCCTCGTGGAGGGCGGGCGAAGAGCCGGCTACCGCGGGTACCGCGGCTGCGCGGTGCTGCAGGCGTGGCGGCACGAGAGCCTCATCCTGGGCGACGTGGAGTTGAACAACGGGTGCGGCGGACGCTCGGCGCTGTGCGGAGGCCGCTTCCGGCCGGATTGCCTGCCGATGCAGCGCGCGCGCGGGCTCGTCGGCATGAGGCGGCACGTGGACGACGGCCTCGTCGCCTCACAGTTCAGAATAATGCTGCGTCGCCCGCGCATCGGATTCACGGGCTGGTTCGGCCGAGTCGAGTGGGGGCTGGATATCCTGGACAGACTCAGCGAGACCGGGGACGAGGGCGGGAACCCGACGCGGCGTATCATCGTCTCAGACTGCGGCCGACTCGAGTAACCTCAAGGGTCTTGGCAACCATGAAGGCAGAACTATGATTTCAGATTTCATTTATTTTACCATATTATAATATTCGTTTTCAAAGTGATACATTTATTCATACGACTATTTACAAGTAGGTATATACAAAAAATACAGATGAAACAGCTAGCTATCTAAAGACCGTTGCAAACGATCTATAGATAGCTCAACTGATCCAGATCACTACCAGACGGAAGCGATCCCAAAATACTGGCCGCATTGCCACGCCGAATGGCAATGCTGATGCGTTGACCCAGATAAGAGGCAGCTCTCTGGTCATAAGTCTAGCAGCGAATTAATTTGCTCCCATTAAGTTTCATTTACGACGACCTCTATGGCGCAGTGGGCGAAGACGTAGAAGGTTGCGGGTTCGGTTCCCGTCGCGAGACAAATGTTTGTACGATCTGCAAATATTTGTCTCGAAACTGGGTGTTTTCTATATATAATATCTGTATTTATTAACAAAAAAAACATATAAGTAGTACATCATTTATCTAGTTTTCATAATAGAGACTAGATAATGCTGTGTGAAAAATTGACCAGCATTATATATTTATTTATTTACTATTATTTATAGGTGTTAACTATATAATATTTGTGTAAAATCTGTAGATAGAAATCTAGAGAGCGATATAGAACTAGAGCTAAAGCGAATATGAATATATGTAAAATTCCTCGTCCGGACAAATCGTTATTTTGCAGCAGTGTCTGACCGCATTGCGAAATAAAATGATAATTTTACGTCGAAAAGGCAAATCAGTTTCTAAGATCCGTACACTATAAGATTCAGAATAATTCATTGACCATTTCAGTACAACATAATACATTGGCATGTCATATATGGTCAGGGTTTACACAAGTAATCACATGACATAAAGCTACCACAGATACAAATTAGAAAAAAAAAAAAACAATTTAAATATTCCGTTACTTGGTTTTAAAGAAGCCGGGTTAGTGGTAGGTCCATAAACGTCGTTAATATTGCGTGCCTTTTGGGATGCACAATGCTTCTTATTCATCTTATGCATTGTCCGAAAGTCATGTTCGAAAATAACGTGAGTGTTTTTTAGTCTATGGTGGCAATTTTAATGAAATTGGAGGTAAAATAAACAAAAAAAAACAAGTAAATTACTTTTTTTAACCCCCAACGCAAACAATTTGACGTGTGTCTGTCTGTGGCATCGTAGCTCCCACACCGATTTGGATTTTTTGTTTGAAAAGTGACTTGATCGTGAGTGTTCTTAGCTATATTCAAGAACATCTGTTCAGCCCTTTGAAGATCATCAGCTCTTCTATTTGGGGATGAGAGCAACTTTCACCATTTTGATCAATTAGAAATTTGGTATACTGTTACTTCAATGAGAACATGGTACCTGGTACCGTGACGTATTTGGGTTTATTGAAATAGGCTCAATGAATAAGTTATATATAGATGGTAGTCTGGTGATAAAGCAAGAAAGAGAAGTGGGGATAAATTGGTGTGGGATTCAAGACTACGTAAAACAAGTCAGGTTTTTAAAAATTTGTGAAAATTTACTTGTTGAAAATTTAATACCATGCTTTTAATATTTTTTTTAATTTAGTATTCCATGTCAGACACTGCGGTTTGACTTGCGTATCTGCATATTTACTGAAATATGCAAAAGTGGCCAGTTTGACAAAACGGTAATTTCAATTACCTATTATTTAGCTGTAAAAAGGCACTTTTTATTTTCGCAATGCGGGCTAGCCCATCTATCTATGTATATAGCTATCACAAACTAAAGTGTAATAATAAGTTAATCTTGTTACCTAGCATTTGGCGAAGACGATTTCACACAGCGGGGATTGTGCCCATTTGTTGATTAAATGAAAAAAATATGCTCTCTCGCTAAGCAAATGTGTTTTGAAATGTAATTTATATCTAATTGTGAAATGCATAAGAGTATATTAAGTGTTGGTGGATTATTGAGTATGTAATAATAACCCCGCCCTTTCGGAAACGGTTATTATAGGTATCGACTTGCAATTTAATTTATTGATAAGAAATACCCTTCGACCGTCCGCTGCGTCAATTATCATTATTATGTACAAAAAAAATACAATGTTTTAAAACATTCATTTTGACACTTAGGGCCGTAAGATCAATTTTGGTTTAAACTTTGGATTTCGTAAATCTATGACAAAAGTTAATCAATGGTTTCATATACAGTCATAAGAAAAAAAAATGTGGATCAACTATCATTGAACTTATGAAATAATCGAAGATAAAAGATTTAACTTGCTCTTGTGGTTAAACACTTTTACTAAACTAATCTAAAGCTACTGGATATGTTCCTCACCCGCCCCAGTAGAGAAACCATTATTTTGTGCATTATTCAGAAAGCAGTCTGTCCATGCATCGGCAAACATCCCAGACTCGCTATAAAACCGAGGCAACCCAAACAGCATTTTAAAAATATTATTGTATTGGACGCGCAGAGCACTAATCGATCTTTGGGTATGTTTAACCCATAGGCTGCTGGTGTAGAAACACTAACAGTAAATCAAATCAAATCAAATTAATTTATTGCATGAAATACATGTTTAAAAAGTTGATAAAAAGCAATGGAATGACACAGTGTATTCTGCCCTATTGGGCGTGCAATGTTTTAAAATTTACAATAAAACTAATACAATTCTAAATACATAAAAAATCACATAAAAATAAAAATTTCATAAATAATAATAATACAATCATTGAGAAAAAAAATGTCTATGTTATTATACCTACCTACAATTTATCAGTCAAAAATTCATTAAAGGAGTAATAGCATTTATTTGTCAATAGTTCAGTCACTTTCCTCCGAAACAACGTACAAGGTAATTCTCGTATGGACTCTGGCAGTTTATTAAATGTGAAAGATGCTGAGCAGAATATACTTTTACGCATTAAGGTTGTTTTGGAGTTGCGAGTAACAACTCTATGTTTGTCACGTCTATTGGCACGCTCTGACTTTAGCTTCAGCTGAGTAGTGTTCCCTCTGACCGCCGGTGCTCTGCGTTCCCTTTCAATATCAGCATCCTCTTTTAGATCTTCCGTCACAGCATACCCCAGATATCCAGATTGTTTAACAACTTTTAGTTCACTACCGTTAACATTTACAGGAGCCTTATTGTTAGCAGAAAACACTAAAACTTCTCTTATCTTAACATTATACTTAAGATCAGGATGCATAATATGTATGTGCTTACAAAAAGAAATATATATAAGTAGTATATCAGTCATGTAGTTCTCATAACACAAGCTCTACTTACTTTGAGGCTAGATATTGCTGTTGGAAAAATGCCTAACATTATGTTTATTTGCGTAGGATTCGCATATTGCTATCAGTTTCCGGAGTCCACTGATTGAGGGACTGAAAAGAACCATGTTGTCTGCGTAGCTGATGTTGTTAACCATGGATCTAACCATCCAACAGCCAACATTGTTCCTACTCAGCTCCCCAATCAGTTCATCAATGTACAGGTTGAATAACGTAGGCGAGATCAACCCACCCTGCCGCACTCCGCACTCTAATCTTTGCATTTCTGAGAGCTAAGACCTCATCTACCATAGTTAACTTGATCACATTACTATAATTGTAAAATATTTAACAGCAGATTAAGCGAGATGCGCTTTTATTTGCTTTAATCAAGAGCAGCACTGTTTGATGTTAATCTTTCGAATCTAGATAATATTAACAAGTTGTTTTATATAATTCGGTACCTAGATAGACTCTCAAAACTGTATTCGCCATGTTGAACATTCTAAGATATCAAGTAAAGGGCAGTCAGAGGCATGTTCAAACAGTAAATTTGGCACATGCCCACGTTTCGCATAGTAGTTAGGATTCCAACGGTTCAACAAACGATTTGTCTCAATGCTATAGTCATTTTTCTCATTTATTAGTGCTTTTGGCTCTCGTGCCACAATCCGTCCTTCTAGCATAGCGCGTATTTTACCATGGAGTGATAGTGACGTATTTTTAATTCACCTAACACCTTAATATAAAAAACATACGCATAAGTTTTAGTTTAAAACAATGATCATAATTATGTATGATATTCTGTGAAGTTAAAAAGTATTGGTGTTTATTCAGAGTATTATATACTACTAATATTGTCAATGTTAAAGATTGAACGTTTTGATGTTTACATGTTTGGATGTTAAGATGTCAAGGTGTTTGGATGTTTAGATGTTTGAATATTTATATCATAAGATGTTGATGTGTTTGAACGTTTAGCTATTAAGATGTTCAGATGTTTAGATGATAAGATGTGAAAGTGTTTGGATATTTAGCTGTTAAGATGTTTGGAAGATAAGATGTTTAGATGCTAATAATCTCCGTTACGGCTTGACGGATTTGGATGAAGTTTGGAACAGATATAATTCGTGACCTGGAATAACACATAGGTAGTCTACTTATCCAGGTAACATGCGGGCGAAGCCGAGCGATACATAACGCAACAATTATTATAGACGCAGTTACCATAAACGAGTTTTGCCAGCTATTAAGTTTAATTGCAGGAGAGTAGGCTGAGATGGTATTGACATGTCATAGGAGACCACCTGACTACGTTGGCAAGCAAGCACTAGAACTATCCATCCTCGTTAGAAGATCTAGATGGAGACCCATGACCACATGGTCAGATGTGTTGCGCAAAGATATAATGGCATACAACTTTTTCGATCAATATGTCGATGATAGAGTGAAGTGGATGAAGAGCAGTAGGAAAGCTGACCATGTGGGATAAATAGCTTGGAAAAGAGAGAGAGAGAGAGAGAGAAATATAATTTAAGCCTATAATTGAAATTCTTCAAATACAGAATGAATAAGTTGCTTGTAAGTTTAATGAATAAAACGTTTACGAATACCTGATTTTAATTTGTAAGTCATTTTGAGTAGTAATACCTACAGTTTTTAGGGTTACTATTACGCCGTCCGTCTGTCTGTCTGTCACAGCTTTACAACTTTTTAACTGTAAAATGTATCGTGTTTAAGTTTTCACAGAATACGTGTTACTACGCCCTCTATAATAGTCATGGGTTGCACACTGTTTAAAAACGAGGACCGTGCGAGGGGCTCAGTTTTACAACTGAGCCAGCACACTATGGTACCATAATTCAGGCGAGGCAGTTTCTGAACGTAGTTGAGTGAGGCAGACTTGGGAACACAGTGTGCACTGTACGTGTGGTGTGGTAATGGAGTAGAGTGATATGTGCGAGCCAACACTATCTATCCTCGCGCCTCGCGCCTAGCACGATCGTGCAACTGTGCAGGTGTGCTAGCTCGTCCAAACGAAAAGAGTGAGGCCTCGTTTCGAGAAAGTGTGTAGCTACAAAAGTGGTGCCACACGTGCTGAGGACCCACCACTACTCTATAATGACAAATAATAATAAATCTAAAAGTACCAATGAATTTTTCAACTTGAACAATTTTAGTGCATTAACACATGCTTAAAACGGTGAAAGTAAACATCGTGAGGTAACCGCTTTAGATCGATGGGTTTGAAACCTGTCAAGTGGAAAACTATTATACAAAAAGCGTATTAAATAGTCATGGGTCATGGGACGATGTTTGCAAACGGAGGATTGTGCGAGGCCCTCTTTATACAACTAAGCCAGCACACTGTGGTACCACTGTTGAGGAGAGGCAGTTTCTGTACGTAGTTGAGTGAGCCACTCTTGGGAGCAGTGTGCACTGTGCGTGCTGTGAGGTTTGCTAAAGGAGTGATATTTTCAGCTTATAACGCTAATTTAAGCGCTGTCTAAAGGTGTTTCATTCAGAATATTCTTGGTCAAAGTCCGAAATTACTTCGAATGAATGACTATAGATTGCACCTCTGCTTTTTATCTCAAATTTAATTTTAAAGTTTTCGACGACGTCTGTGGTTCTTTGGGCGGTAGCCCGCCTGAGACGGGTTCGATTCCCGCCGCGGGACAAATGTTTTCTTAATAGATCTTTGAGAGTACCTATAATACTAAATATAATCTATATTATCGGAAACTATAATATAGATTATAGTTTCCGAAAAGTACAATGAAAATTTATTCTTCTTTTTTAACAAGCTTTTATATAACTAGCCTTGTTAGTTAGTATGTATGGGTCAAATCTTACAACTGAATTTCAAACCAATATGGACATCCTTCTAAATCCAATATGGCGGACTCTCAAAGATGGCGGCCCAATATTTTTTTATACACCTCCATGATATAGTTATCAAATGAAAGGGTTTGCTGAGAAGATGAAACTATTAAAAATATAAAGCTTGTTTTGAAAATATTTTTTTAAAGTTAATAATGATATTTTTACTTTTGTGTGAATACTCAAAGGGCACAAAATAAACATTAAAAACTCAATGAAACTACAATTTTTGAAGCTTTTATTTGACGTACATGATTCAAGCAATATTCAAGCACATCTGCGGCATGTATTTCTTAACGTATGCAAAGTATTTACCTTATAATATACATCCGGCACGTACTGCTGCGGCGTGGATTCCCTGACGTAGGCCAGCTCGGGCGCGTCCCTGGTCGGCAGCAGCACGTTGTCACGGACCATGGCCTGGCACTGCCCCGATACTTGGTAACCTTCTAAATGGACCTGGTTGTCGCTGTCACCTGCGAACGACAGCTCAGATTTAAATTTTGACAACCTCTGTAGCGCAGTGGCCGAAGGCCCGCCTGAGATGCAGAAGGTTGCGGGTTCTATTCCCGCCACGGGACAAATGTTTGTATGATTTGAAAATATTTGTCTCGGGTCTGGGTGTTTTCTACGTATAATATGTATGTATTTAAAAAAGAAGGTATATAAGTAGTAGATCAGTCATTTAGTTCCCATAACACAAGCTCTGCTTACTTTGGGGCTAGATAATGCTGCGTGAAATTTTTTCCTGCATGACTGATATACTATATATATAGATTTTTTTTTAACTTTCACGTTTATAATATTAACGTATACTTATAATTTTATATAAACGTGAAAGTTGGATGGTTGTTTGTTACTCTTTCAAACAAAAACTACTGAACAGATTTTAATGAAACTTTACATTAATATAGCTTATACATCAGAATATACAAATAGGCCACTTTCCGGGTACCACGCGGGCGAAGCCGTGGGCAGTGAAACATCTCGTGTGCCTGTAATTCGAATATGGTGGTAGCACACCCGGGACGAGCCATTTCACAAAATAAACTATAACTTCTTACTTTAAGATTTTTGTAACTATATTTCTTGCAAATAATCCATATACACCGATATTTTTTGGTCAGTTTAGAGCCGGCGCCCACGTTTTTTATTACTTAAACGTGTATCGATGGTTTAGTTTTCGAATTTAATTAGTATTTCATACGGAACTGAATATCTAAAATAATTATCAAAAGTGAGCTGAATACTTGGTAGGGCCGCAGAGTGCAACGACCTTGTAGACTGACGGCGCGGCGGAGCGGGCGGACATTGACCCCGCGACCGAACAGCTGAGCCGCCAAGCGAATAGCCACTACTATCGGTGCTCAAAATATCGACTATGTTTCGTGTTATTATTAATTACAAAAAATGGATTTTTGATTAACTATAATTTTTGAGTAAGGTTACAGATATAGATTAAGTGGGCGCCGGCTTTAAACTGACCAAAAAATATCGGTGTATATACCGGGTGTAATAAGACCACTCCCGAAAACTTCGGGGAGTGAAAGTACCCATCAATATGAACAACTTTTACTATGGAACCAACACTGTGAACGCGAAAAAAAATCAGCTGTTCCATACTAAAGTTCAATCCCTACTTGGCTGAAATGTAGCCTTCCACATTAAGATGAAATGTTTCATCTTAATGTGTTATGGTCGGCAAAGCGCGAGTCTAGACAAACACCACTTTCTGTTGGCGTTAACGCCTGCGGAAAGATTTCATTATATGGAAATGATATTAACTGTAGAAATGTAACGTGACCTCTACCAAGTTTTACCTTGACAAATTTGCGTTAGCGTGAAAGGAAAAGTAAGCGTGAGGTATTTGTCTAGACACACTGGAATTCCAAGCGTCCTTCGGCTGCGGTAACAGCTTACCACCAAGTGGACCGTTGGTTTGTTCGCCACTTTGATTTATAACTTACCGGAAACGCAAACGGTGACGAACTTAGATCCGAAATATCCGGAAGTGGCGTGTCGGCAGGCGTTGGGATGCAGGTTCTGGAAGTGTCCCGCCATTATGCACTCCTGTGCAGACAGGAAGTGCGTCTCCACGCCGCTGGAACAACACATCACTCGTTATTATACCATGATAAAAAACGCATGCATAAATCATAATCACATAAATCCAGCGTCAATTGTCGTACAAGGACATCCATTCGAAGTTGTTCGGGAATACACCTTGGGCATATTCTGCAATATAGACACAACTTAACAAGTAGGCCAAGAGAAGTATCTAGTTGGGCTGGGCAATGTTCGAAAAACTACGTCGAATCTTCTCTTCTACCTGAAGAGTTAAAGTCTTCTACCAGTGCGTCCTACCCGTGATAATCTACGGTGCCGAGACATAGGAATATGTAAAACTAGCTTCTGTCCACGCCTTCACCCGCTTTGTACCCGGATAAAAAGTAGCCTATGTGTTATTCTGATGTATAAGCTATATTACTGTAAAGTTTCATCAAAATCCATTCAGTAGTTTTTGCTTGAAAGAGTAACAAACATCTATCCTCACAAACTTTCGCATTTATAATATTAGTATGTAGAATAGTTTATTGCTCAAACATAAAGGTAAAATTAAATTGTATGTTGCTGAACTTGAGGATTAATTCAACAGTTCAAGGTCGCACAGCGAGCTACGGAATGGGCTATGCTAGGTGTTTCTCTGAAGGATAGTCTGCGCCGAGATTATCCGACAGAGAACGAAACTCGTCGACATGTCTCAAGAGGATTAGCAAGCTGAAGTGGCAGTGGGCTGGTCGTATATGTCGAAGAACCGAGAACCGTTGGGGTGAACGAGTTCTTGAGTGGAGCGAACGTAGTGTGGGGCGCCCCCGGTTTACTTAAGAAAGGAGGCGGGCAGTAGAAAGTGGATGAGAAGAGCCGAACACGCCATGTCCAGCAGTGGAGCGATGTGTTCTAACGGTGATGATGTACGATGGGGTGTGTGAATGTTCACCGGATGTGCGAGACCTGTCCCTCCTTGGGCAGCAGGTCGGTGAACAGCCAGCCGAGTCGCCGCAGCTGCAGCGCGGTGGCGACGTGGCGCAGCGCCGCCTCCGCGCTGTCCGTTTGCAGCGCCACCGCGTCCCGCCCGCACACCTGCGCCGGCTCGTAGATCGCAGCCACGCGCGCGCGGATACCTGACGCACATACACAAACATTCTAATTTCATCTAAATCGATCCATCCGTTATCGAGATTATTAGCAACAAGCATCTAATCATAAAATAGATTCTAACTTCGATAGCGCGATCTAGGAATGGGTCAAATTTAGCAGCGCCATCTAGTTTTGTTTTTAGACACTAGTTTACAGAACCTCTAAAGCTGATGTATTTGACGAGCTCTGTGGCGCAGTGGGCGAAGGCGCAGAAAGTTGCGGGTTCGATTCCCGCCGCGGGACAAATGTTTGTATAATCTGCAAATATTTGTCTAGGGTCTGGGTGTTTTGTAAGTGCATGTATTTCAAAATAAATGTATATAAGTAGTATCAGTCAGACGTATCAGTCTTGTAGTTCCCATAACGCAAGCTCTGCTTAGTTTGGGGCTAGATGATGTTGTATGAAAACATCCAGCATTATTTATTTATTTATGAATCCCACTACCCTACTAATATTATAAACGCGAAAGTTTGTAAGGATGGATGTTTGTTACTCTTTCACGCAAAAACTACTGAACGGATTTTGATGAAACTTTACAGTAACATAGCTTATACATAGGCTACTTTTTATCCGGATACCACGCGGGCAAAGCCGTTGACAGAAGCTAGTACTATTATAAACGTAAAAGTTTTTGAAGATGGATGTTTGTTACTCTTTCACGCAAAAACTATTGAACGGACTTTGATGAAACTTTACAGCAATATATCTTATACATCAAAATAACACATAGGCTACTTTTTATCCGGACACCGTTGGCAGAAGCTAGTGATAATGGTGGTCTAAAGTAGTATGTAATTCACCCAGCGGTACGTCCGGGTGTCGCTCGTGCGTGCCGTACAGGTACCCGATGCGCTGGTCCCCGGTGGCGCGCCAGTACGCGAGGAAGCGCTCCACCACAGCGGGATGCTCCACCAGCACATTGTCCACGTGCCGGTACGGCTGCCGGCTCAGCGTCACCGCGCCCGGCTGACACTTCGAGCAGATGCCGCGCGGCCACGGCGGGTGCTCCGTGCAACCTGACACACAATAAATGCCTAAGTTCACTCACACCTTTACACATACGTTTTCTAGAATATATACTTACAACAGATGGAAGCCATCCTTATGACGCTTTACATAATGCGTCATTCGGGCACGAATTTATCTATTTATGTATTATATTATATTAAAATTTGTGCTCTTATTGTATTTTTTCCCCCGTTTGTGTACACGTACCCACCGCTATTTATCAGCTGTCCCTATTCTCAAAGGTTTGCTGGAAGAAAACTCTTGTTAGGGTTAAGCTCGCCTTTGTACATGTCCTATATGTAAGTTTTTTTTGTCTGTTTTATCTGTGTGTACAATAAATAATAAAGAATTTGAAAGTTGACTTGGTACTAATCTATGGCGGAATATCCGTAAATTCCGCCATACATTAGTACTAAGTAGATATTCGTACGCGAATGACACATATGGAAAAGTGGTGGAGAAATGATCACTGGACCACCTCCCTTATTTCCCCTTACATGCCTGATTTGATCACCCACACCAAGCCTGTTTTACAGTCGGACTGATCGGTTTTTGAACCAATCAACGACTAGGTCCTAAGAATGTCGATAGATACATAATGAAAATTACCTGGTTTGATCTTGAAGCTGAGTTCATTAAGCGAGATGAAGTTCTTTGACTGAATCTTGCGGAGGTATGAGTGGAAGGACATGTGCTTTATGTTGTGTTCCTTCAGATAGTTCTCGTCCCAGGGCTCCAGCGGGGAGCAGTGCACGCAGCATCCTTTTGAATTGTGACGACATCTGGAAAATGCAATCATGACACATTCATTTTACAGGCTAATCCAGCCTATGGTTGAAATCATGAAAGGAATAAAGCGTGTCACATTGATTGATGAAACATAATCGCGAGGAAGGAACGTAAATACACTATAAATGTTAGTTATTCAATAGAATAATATTGTGACGAGCGCGTCTAGCTAATTACGAAACGCTAGCGCCATCTCTTATCAAATGAACGCAATACTTGTTCTACCGCCATCTAGTATCGTATGAAGGCACTATCCGCGCTAGTAAAAGACGGTAGTTTCTCGAATATTTGAGGCAGCGCAAGGCGGCGCGAGGCAGCGTGCTGTTGTTTCTTTTCAAGTGCACATTGTTTTTTTTAATGCTTCGGAAGGTATCAAGTTTATTGTTCACACATTTTGATTCCTAGGAAATGTGTCAGGGCTAGCATAAGCGCCATCGCAGATTAAGTTACCATCTCCACCGTGCTTGAACTGAAACCAGCATTTACTACTTACAACTGAAGAATAAACAGATTTAATTTAGGTTCTTTGAAAGTGTTTTTTTTAATGCTGGACTATTCATCACACCAAAGTTAAGCATTCAAAGCCCCAAAGTTAGCTTATGTATGAGTATATGACTGTTAAACTACTTAAATATATTATATATATTTTTGTAAAAATATACATATTATACATAGAAAACACCCAGAACATAATAAACATATGTTGTATGATAAGTATGATAACTGTTTTTATTTTTGTTACTTTTAAGGTAACACCACGCCTATATTCTTTTTATACCTTTGAGGTTGGCAGGTGCTTGTAGAAAATGCTTTAAGTACTAAGCCCACTTTTTGTATTAAAGAATTAAATTAATAAATAAATGCAGTGTAAGGCCTAGGAGCCTTCCTGCAGCACATGCATTGATAGACAGAGGATGTCTTAATGATTTTCGGAATTTGGTGGACTGAGATGGCTCAAAACTGATCCCCTTGGCAGTCTGCGGTCAATGTCTAGCAATGGATTTAGTGATGATGTTACTTTGTTCCCACTAATGGGATTTTTGCTGGGTACCTAGCGACAAGGAACAGGTGTGAAGCATAAAGCCAGTTCAAAGAATTAAAATAGTTTTGTTAATTTTGAGTGAAATTTACTTGACAACATTAAATTTAAATGTGAAATGATTCCCAAAAATTCAAAGGTGTGCGCCGTTTTACCATAAAATTAATAAACTTCGCCTCACGCAGTCGCCGGTTCGAATCGTGCTGAATCGGAATTATTTGAAATCAATTTAATCCATCCAGCCATCCTTTCCTTATTTACAAGATTTTATTTAACTTGCAATGTTTGTTAGTTTGTTTGTTTAGGTCAAATCTTGCAAGCTGAATAGAACCACTTCCTCTTAGCCTACAGAGTTGAATGTTTACATGTTGGTTCAATTCCAATAACTATGTATTTTATGGTAAGCATGTCCTGAATCAACATCCAGGATGAGCTCCAGATAAAGGAACTCTTCAAGGGTCAACAGCATAGACAAGAAATTTAGTATATACATTTTATTATGATAGCTGATTTTAAGTGGTACCATGGCATGGTTTAATTTGATTGTTGATGTAGATTGTGGTCTGCGTGCTCTCTATTATTAGATTAAAGTGTAGGTAGATAGATAATTGTAAATTGAATAAAAAATAATAAATTTAATTTAACTCAATGTGCCTTGGAAAATTGTAAATAATTATTTTAGTTTCTGAAAATAAATGACTTATTTATTTATTTATTTATATGGCATGGTTGCTGCACTGAGGGTTAATTTACTGAAACATATTGATTTTGAAGAACTATAACATTGCCTCAGTGGCCATAGATCAAAAATAAAAACTTATAAGATTGTCTGAGGCTGGAAATAAAAAGTAATCAGATAATTTATAGTCATGACTAGAGACTTTAATCAAAGCATGAATGAAATCAATCATTGAAAACACTTTATTGTACACCATAAGAAAAATAAACACAACTTAACGGGTACTTAACAAGTACCCGTTTTATCGCTTAGAAGTGATCTCTTCCATACAACCTTTGGATGGAAAAGCTTTAAAGGATTGAGAATGAATTCACTTGCAACATGCAACTTACACTGACATCAAAGGTTGTGCAGATTGAAAACATTGATTAGAGTTACAACACCAACATAATATGGTATTAATAGTGCAATAACTCACAATTTTTCATCTCGCTGTCTCTCGATGTTCCCTGATAACTTGTATAACTCCAAGTCTACATCATCCTCTTGTGGGGCTTCTGAAGTGGGTTTTGCAGTCTGTGAGGTTGATGTGGATGGGCCTTTAGATGTGCTGGGCACTGCAGGATCTCCTGATGGAGTATTACTGATCTGGAACCAAAGCATTTGTTTAGTGATTTATTTAGCAAAGAGAATTACTTAAAACAACTAGTATTATGGGTAACAGCAGCCATAGAACTATTTTATTAGGTTCGGTGCAGCAGTTACCAGACTTAGATTTTTTTTTCAATCAAGCTTTTTGCTAAAGAGAAGTGGTGATATAATGTTTTGTTTGCTGGCATTACTTTGTGTCAATTAAAGACTTGGGGTCTTTGACTTGGGGAAGATAAGTTCAGAGACCTGATCAGGTAGAGGTAAGCTTGTTCAGAAGCCGGCCAAGAGCTGATGGTGAAAAGATTCTACAAAGGAGTGACCAATAGTTTGAAGGTCGCTGGTGCATTATGCGCAAGAGCAGCAGGAGATAGACAATGATGAATCGAACCTGAAGAGGCCTGCGTCAAAAGGACACCCTGCGAAAGTAGTAGAGAACATTTAGAGACAGAAATAAAGGGAGCTATAAAAGCATGCTCACCTCAGTGCTAGTGGTGGGCTGATCAAACAGCACAGCCCCGTTGACGGGACTCAGATAGAGCAGGTCCCCGTGCTGCAGGCCGCAGTCGCGCAGCGTGCGGGACTTGGAGGCGGGCACCTCCTGCCGACGCTGGCGGTCGCGGTGCAGCACGAAGGCGAAGGAGCCGAGCGCGAGCGCCGCGTGCACGCGCGAGTACAGCGCCGCCGTGCTCTCCTCCGCGCCCGCCTCCAGCCGCGCCGTGCCCTCCGCCGACTGCACACCCAGCATCTGAACACAATCCCCACCAGGCACGTTCAGAACTGCACGCTCATCGACAGCCCGGCTCTCTAACCGAGACCGCGCATACGTGCAAAGTATGAAGATAGACGCTCTGTTTGATCACAGATAGGCCTAGTTTCTAAATAAAGTTTTGAATTTTCGAGAAGTTGACGAGCGCCGAGACGCGTACTTTTGAACGTGTCCAGCTATGTATCCGGTGCTCGGAACCTTTCGGTTAGAATTTTGTTGGATGGGCGTGATATTCAAGGGTGTATCGGTGATATTTTTACCATTTTCTTTGTATCCATTTAAAAACTAAATTAAAAATTGCTAAACACCAACAATGCAACGACTGATTGACGTACGATCAGTCAGCTGTCAAAATTGTGTTCCACGGCTACATATGTCTGCAGTGTTTAATATTGTATTCTTTGATTCGGTCATACTTTAGTTGATCTCTCTCACACTAGAATACATATATCGCCATCCTGCTTTAATGCAATATGTTTTTTGCTTTCAATACAGTGTAACACAGAGAATGACATGCTACTTCGTGACTGGTATGATTAGTTTCGAATAAGAATATATACGGACGGTAGTAAGGTAATATAGTTTGGCTTGTCAAAATTTTATGATATAAGTATTAGAAAAAATATGTGTGGGTCAAAAGATTATGTTTACCAAAGTGGGCTAGAAATCTTTGTTTTTTGTTTTTTACAACTATCCTGAATCGTGCATTCACAAAAAACAGCCGCAGCAGCTAAGATGATAAGCGGAGTGAAGAGCGAAATATTTTATACATTGGTGCAAAGAGCCACAAATGAATGCAAGAGTTTTTAGGGAGTGGAGCGAGCCACAAAAATCTAGTGTTTTAGAAACGAAAACCAGCCACTGCCTCAGCAATACGGTGATTATAGAGTATTAAATTTAATGTTATAAAAAGTCAATTTTGAATAACAAACTTAATAGGGTTAACCGGTGAGAGGAGCGAGCCGCGAACATTTTTTATTCTTAGAGCTAAATACGGTTACTAAAAGCCACTGGAATGAACTGTGTATTATTTAGTTGATAAATGCTGTAATACGAAAAATAATAGTATTTTTGCGTACCTACCATAATGAAATTGACGTAGGGAATAAGCTAAATGGTATGAATATGTTTCAATGGTTTTGCTATTTGTAATTCCAAAGATCTTGAACTTGATAATTCGTTTTAAATTAATTATATAA
This sequence comes from Perizoma flavofasciatum, assembly GCA_958496245.1. NCBI lineage: Eukaryota > Metazoa > Arthropoda > Insecta > Lepidoptera > Geometridae > Perizoma > Perizoma flavofasciatum. Next base: position 865,136 of record OY292430.1, on the reverse strand, counting down.
TTTAGTGATTGATTGTACTATTGACTATTATAAACGCGAAAGTTTGTGAAAATTGATGTTTGTTAGTCTTTCACGCAAAAACTACAGAACGTATGTTGATGAAACTTTACAGTAATATAGCTAATAAGTAAATAAGAATAACACATAGGCTACTTTTTATTCGGTGTACCACGCGGGCGAAGCCGTGAGCTGAAGCTAGTATTATATAACCATACATACATTTTATTTGATGAAGTATTTTATTTTAAATGGACAGATACATAGAAAAACCTGCATTTACTAAAATTACAGCTCTGCTTTATTTTAATAAAAAAAATGCATATTATCTGGGAGCTGTCAATGTCAGATTCGTTTAAGTTTTGTCAAGTCATAGAATGGAAGTAGAGTTGGGTTACTTATAAATTATGATGATACTAGATAGATGACTGTTATTTCATTATACCGATACTAATGCCTGTGACTAAATCGTACGTAGGTAATATCGTCAGACTGATATCTGATATCTGATGCACCTGCTTATCTGAGTAAAAAGCTTAAAAAAAACATCAAACGTAAGATCTTGCGAGCCTCGGTAATGTTCTCGACACAGCGTCATAGGATAACAGCATTTATAGGTAGTATCCGCTACGCTGTCTCGAAATATTTGAATAATATTCCACCGCCATTAAGGAACCTGCAGAATGTTCATTGTTTTAGAATCAAACTAAAAAAGTACTTACTTGATTGGCAGAAGTCGCAAGCAAGTCTTTTACATGATACAAGTGCTATATAACTCAACATGTTACTTAGACTCATTTTCAGTGGACGAGCTCCCGAATAACTGATAGACCAAAACAGTGTAGCTCGTTTTTTAGTTTTTATTTTACTTTTTTGCTTTAATTTGTTAAGTGTACCTATCTCATGTACCTACTTACTTTATTTATTTAGTGTACCATTTTTTTGTTGATGTTTTTTTTTCTTGTTTTTAAGCTCTTGTTTTATTATTTGCGTTATTTAATTAATTAGTTTATACTCTTTTATTTTCTTTTTTATACTGATAAATGTTACAAGTCCGCACCCCAAAAAAACGGTTCTAACAGAAGACCAGCGCTGGTTGTTGCAACCAGTATTATGCTGAGTTGGTACTTTTTTTGCACCTTTCATTGCCTATTTATTTTGACTTTTTGTAATATGTTTTTTTTGTTGCAAAATAAACAAATTTCTATTCTATTCTATTTTTAATATATGACGACCTTAGTGGCTTGGAGGCAGGCGATTAGGCTGCAACACAAGAGGTGCTAGTTTAATTCCCGTTGCGCGAAAAATGTTTGTATGTTCTGCAGATTTATTTCGGGTTCGTGTGTTGTATGTATGTACTACCACCGTACTTACTTATAGTTCCTGATACCCACGACAATAAGGTGTGGGGTCAACTATGTAATGTGTCATTCGGTTGTTTATTTTTTATTTATATCACCCAGGTTATTTTTACGTATAAACGAAACTTTAGCAGATTTTTAATGATGATGATTAAAAATATCTGAAAAAACATCGTATTAGGTACGATCACCATCATTACTGATTATAAGAACTAGCTTATGTTTTTATCAGTGCAAATAATGAAATAATTCACTCCATTTATTTCTCTTTGCATGTAACAGTGACTTAACATAGATAGGTACTAAGTTACCTAATTTACTGATAGATATAATCACAATTCACAGTTTTTTACGGTAGCTACCTGGCTAAAGATAACAAGGTAGCAATTAAGGTTTTCGTTGGTACGTATGTACATAATGTGACTGACATTTTGATAAGCAATGGTAACGGTAACTTTTAGTAGGTACTTAGTAGGTAGTAAATGTTATACAGTAATGTAGTAATAGGTATCTCTACTTGTCAATCAAAATCATTCAGCCAACCAGCCAGAGAAACAGAAATAAAACTTTGTTGAGAACTATAAATTACAATTAATTACCTAGACTACTACGCTGCGTAATTTGTGCAAAACAAAAAGACGAACAACTAATTCTATTGACTGTGTATCGTTAACGCGCTGACCTGTCTATTATATGTGCCTGTAAGTACCTAATAAATTACGAAACTGAAAAAATATCACCGCGAAACTACCCTCGTATTTTTCGCCAGCCCTCTTGCTTGTAGTTCTCGCTTCCTAGGAATATGAGTGGCGCCAGACGTGTAGGAAGGTGTGAGAGAAGTGTGCGAGTCGTTTCGTTTATAATTAGTTCAGGTGGTTTTAGTTTACGCCGTGCGCGCCCCGTCGTAAAGTGCTATCCGCTCGATTCCCGACTTCCCACAGTTCCTACAATATCACCCGCGCGGTTACGCCCGCACCGTGTCAATTCGCGTCACACATAGGTGTTGTGTCAGTGCACTGCTGCGTTTCGTATATTACGCCGATTTGTTCTGAGAAAACCCAGAAAAAGTGATCGAAAAATTACTATGTGAAGTGTGGTGACTGAATGAAACCTTTTAGTTCAACTACTGACTGGTAGGTTTATATCTAAGATATTTTTTTTAAATACAAAAGGTTTTCAGTGTTTGCTGAGTTTGTATTCACTTAGCATACCTCTGACCCACCAAAAGGAACAGCAAAAAAAATTATCAGAAAAATAGTGTCTCAAAGCTATGTTATCAATTGAATTAAAAACTGTTCTAAGTACTTATGAGGTAAAGTATTGTAATTATTTTGCCTCATAATGTGATAGTTTGCACCTAACATTAACCTATGGTCGGTTGCATGGGGGTCTTTGAAAGCCCTGAGTTTGGGAAACCTGTCCTATCTATTCATTTAGTATAGATACAAATTTGAACCTTATATACCTGAAATATACTTCAGTACTTTTTGTGCGCTGCATTAAGTACAATATACATTTATTTTTTAAAGATCCCTGAAGTGACTGAACATGTAATTTTTTTCTTAGAAGATGGAAATGAAAATTGGTGAAAAATTTACTCTATTCAAGCACAGAAATACTTTGAAGTCTAGATAAACAAGAACATGATGATGTGATCATGGCATAAAATTATGGTGAATACTTAGACTATGGACCTTCTCCGATGTGCTTGATGATAGTGTTAATGAAACAGCCTTCGAGTAAGAGTGCATAGATCCTGAACATAATGTAGAACTAGATTCCGATGCTAGTGATGTGCATAATGCATATTGCCCATGGAATATCAATAGAAAATATTAGACTGCCTACAACTTTGAAATGAATATGGAAGCTGCATGCTTCAGTTTGCATCAACAGCTGTTCTGATGACCAAACTGTGGATTAATTATTTTATATTGTATTTATATTGTATAGTGATATTTATGTTACTTTTGTTGTTAGGGAGAAAGAGATTTAATAGTTTTTTTTTTTAGTTTTATTCAAGTATTTGAGTTTTTGCGGTCGAAAAAAATGTGGTTTTGTAACTATCTACATACCTATTACAACAATAACCTGTAGTAATTCTTAAAAAGGTAAAGACCAGAGCATACTTTGTATATTAGTTAATGTGTCTAGTTTATAAGTTACTCACTGCATTAGTTAAGTTACAAAGAATTTGGTTTCATCTAAAATTAAAAATAAATTATCTTTATCTTTAAGTTGCCAAAACTGAGCTGATTTTTTCTGTTGCCTAATGTCAAATACAAGAGATTATCATTGGTCAAAGGCCTCCTCCAACCCTTTAGATAAAACAGCAGATAGCAGTAGATAAAATCAATGTTTCTGTGTGACTTTAATCAATAAATGAATTTTATCTTTGACTTTCCACTTGTATGAATCTCATCATCCTGATGTAAATAAATAAAATAAATAATGCTGGACAATCCACACAGCATCATCTAGCCCCAAGCTAAGCAGAGCTTGTGTTATGGGTACTAGATGACTGATAATACAATACATTACATAGATAGATATTTTTTGATTATACATAGAAAATACCCAGAACACCCGGAACAAATATTTGCAGATCGTACAAACATTTGTCCCAGGGCGGGAATCGAACCCGCAACCTCTTGTGTCGCAGGCGGATCTTCGCCCACCGCGCCACATCGGTCGTCAGGTGGACTAAATCATCATCCCATGGCCTTTTTTGCACTTTGACTTTCCACTTATATGAATCTCATCATCCTGATGTATCGACTAAATCATCATCCCATGGCCTTTTTTGCACTAACTTTCCACTTATATGAATCTCATCATCCTGATGTAAGGACTATATCATCATCCCAAGGCCTTATTTACCATGATTGACTACCTGTACTTGCAAATTTGATGGCGGTTCTAAATCTTGTCCAATTTTAGGTGATTAGCCTCTGCCCACGGCTTCGCCCGCGTGATATCGGGATAAAAAATAACCTAAGTCCTATTCTAGGTCAAGTTTATGTGCCTAATCCAAATTAGTTCAGCCATTACAGATATTATTAGCAACAAAAATCCAAACTTAATTCTAACCGTTAAGCATATCTCTAACCATTGAGGCAGAGTTCGTAAGGAACGCATTCGCTCGCCCGTTTTTTGGTCGACTTACGTTGCAAAATTGGTTTTCACAAAAAGCCCTTTTTTATACAGTCTATGTCCACCCTTAACGTTAATTGAATGAACAGTTTTGGAGATTAACTGCTATACCTACTTTAACTTTTAAACCTGATAAAAGTTTTTTTTTTTACAGTGCCTTATTAAATCTACAAAGATGGCCGAAGAAGCTGGAACTGAAGTGCAACTGTACATTTATGATTTGACAAATGGATTCGCCGCAATTCTAGCGCCTGCGATCATTGGTAAGTTAAGTCAGTTTCAACATGGCGAGGCGGCCGGCCGTGACGCATGAGGTGCGGGTTTTATTCCCGCTGCGAGACAGATGTTTGCATGATCTGCAAATATTTTTTTCTGGTTCTGGGGTTACCTAGTTACTGATACCCACGACACAAGGAATCTTTTTGTTGTTCTTTAATATATTTCATGTAATTTTTAGTTGTCTGTGTGTCCTGTATGTATATGTCGAATAAATAATTTATCTACTAGCTTCTGCCCACGGCTTCGCCCGCGTGGTACGCGGATAAAAAGTAGTAAAAAGCTATAACACTGTAAAGTTTCATAAAAATCAATTCAGTAGTTTTTGCGTGAAAGAGTAACAAACATCCATCCTCACAAACTTTCACGTTTATAATATCTGTCTAATGTGGGATCAGGACTATGTTTAAAAAATAAAGTCTTGCCTGACCATTATGGCCTCGTAGTTTCTGATACCCACGGTGCAGGGAATCCTAGTGTGGGTCGTGGTCCAGGACTATGTATGAATGAATGTACGTGACAGTTTTTAAAATAAAAAGGAAAGTTCGGTCAGGTCACCATAAAATAATCGTGTCTCTGCCATCTTTGATTCCACACTAATGGCAAAACTAAATCGGGGGACGACAGAAGCCTTATTGGGGGATATCGAGAAAAAACTTCTTTCTGTCCCCCCATCGTTGGGCTTTTGAAATAACTCTTATACCAGAGTCCACCACATAGGCCCACTTACGTGATGCCTGGATTAGCATTTTAACCAAGGCTACGATTAAGATTGTGCAGTACAAAATAACCTGCATAGTAAATTTACCCGAAGTTAATTTGACAACTCTGGTTCACGCAAGTGGCTCTAACTCGTACAAACTTAAAGGATTAAGGACACGTCATAATGATTCATTATTAAAAAAAAATGCTTTTAATAATTATATCTAATTTAATATCATAAATAGCCTGTAAGGTTGCTTGCACATTGCAGACTTGTGGTGACTGCGATATTGTGACCATCGTAAAAGAAGTGCAATCAGTAATTTAGGCTCATTCATCACAGCCGAAATAGCTCAGTTGGGAGAGCGTCAGACTGAAGATCTGAAGGTCCCTGGTTCAATCCCTGGTTTCGGCATCCTTTCTTTTTGCAAATATGCTTAAGTTTTTAAACGGTTTTAATTCGTTGAAATAACAAGGATTATATAATCGTCATTTGATAAAAATAAGCGAACTTACGCCGACCTTTCGCGAGCTAGCCTAGAAGACCGATTCTTCTTCGCAACAAACATGACTTAGTTTTTTGTATGATACTTTACTAGCCTCTGTCCACGGCTTCGACCGCGTGATACCCAGATTAAAAGTAGCCTATGTGTTATTCTGATGTATAAGCTATATTACTGTAAACATTTAACAAAATTTGTTCAGCAGCTTTTGCATGAAAGAGTAACAAACATTCATCCTCACAAACTTTCGCGTTTATAGTGGGATTAATTTAGCTTTAATATGGTGCGATTCTCAATAGCTACACAGTAAATAAGGTTTTTTGCACAGTAGTTCTTCCTACGAAGGTTGCCCGCAGATTAAGACAAGCTTGATAAATATTTAGATTTTCTTCATTGTTCTCTCGGGCCAAAGAATACATAACATTTTGAGGAATTTCTTCACGCAACAGCTTGTTTCCAGGAAAATAGTAAAATTACCCACATTTCGCGCAAAACATCGTAAATAACATCGCGGATGCTTCGATCCACGGCGCGCGGCGATCCACAGACGGCCGTCCACACATTAGTTATTTGTTTCAAGGACTCTAATATGTTACCACTTTAGACAAACGATAAACTGCGTGCAGGCGTTTTGCTAACTAGCATAAACTTTGTAAACCAGGATTTGTTTGAGATTAGACGGGGCGCTTGCCAATTTTATTGACCTCACGCTTTTGCACTGCGCTTAAATCTGTATGTACGTTTGTCTACATACGTTGGATCACTTTCCTATCTCACCTGACTATACATAGAAGACACTCACTTACTATTTTTTATTTTTAAATCCGCTGTTATTGTGTCAATGTCATCTGTTGTGAAAGCAGAGAGCTAGCAGTTTTGGGAAGATAGTTGTGAAGCCAGGCTAGTCAGTACTTATGTACCTTCGCATTTCTGGAATTTTTCGTCGAATCTTTGCTTTTTCCACCAGCTGCGTTATTTGTCTTGACGAACCTTATGGATTAGAATTAATAATATCGTGGATATTAATTTTAGGATGTTTTACGAATATGCTTACTTTTACTATTCCTGCTGACGTTTCGTTGACCGTTTTTAGATCCTGATGCGCACCGTCCGCCACCACATTCAACGATCATCTGTTGGTATATATACCTGCGTAATAAGTATTTTTATATATCATATAGAAGCTTGAAGAATACATTTAAAAGAGTCCGAAATTTCTTGTATCTTTGCGACTTTGTTTATAAGATTTGATGCTACGTGGTTTTAGAATCCTTGCGTATGCAATAAAAAGAAAGAAAGAAAATCTATTTATTCATCCCGAAACAACAAAAAAGATAAACAGACAAACTAAGTACGTAAGTCAATAAATAGTTTGTATATATTCATAATACAGGTGGACCATGTTTGACACCCAGTTATCTTGAGATGGACCACGGGAAAAAAAATTGCCCCTGGAACAGCCAGGTGCACAATGTAGGTAGACCACGGGCAGAGATCGGTAATTTTGTGAGAATAAAGAGAAAAAAGAGTTATTTCAATAAAGAGTTACCTATCTTCTTTGGTCGTGTCGCCGTTTCTTTCTTGCGAGGGCATGGAAACGTCAATGATACGACTGGCTTTTTTTTAGCCTTGGTATTTCCACGGCACTGACAAGCAACGGATCGTGGCGGTGTGAATGTCCTTCAGACTGTAATAGTTTGGGAAGCCTTCCCTAATGTCCTAAGCTGTCTGTAACTTAAACGACCATTATACCAGCTTTTAAAACCTATCCTACACAATCCATGAGCTATCTCTGTCACCTCCCGTGACGTTCATAGTACTGATACTCTACGAAATATTTTTAGAGATAACAGTATTTTAACTCTCACATGTATTTATATTTTTGAGGTCTGTTTATTTGTTAAAAATAATCAAAAATATTTTTTTTAATTAAATCATCTCGGTACAAAAGTTTAAGAAATAAACATAATTTTAATATATGTATTCCTAAAACGAATAATAGCTTCTATCGAAACAGTTCATTCTAATCTGCGATTTTTTTTTAATAATCTACCCCTTGTTTTAAAAAGTTTAAATGGTCCAATGTTTCGTAACTCTCTAAAAACATTGCTGATTTCAAAAAATTTCTATTACATAAGCGAATATTTTGATGATGATTTCTAATGTATGTTTTTGTAGATATATTTTTATAACTTTATGCCCAGGAAGGGCAACTGTTACCAATGTATTCCATCTTTGTAAGAGATCTTGTTTTTTTTTAAATGTAGTAAGACAATAAACGATTATTCAATTTTATTCTACTCTGTCAACTGAGCATTATAACAGCTATCAGCGCAGTCCGAGATGTCTGTGTTGCATTTATAATAGCTATCAGCGCAGTCCGAGATGTCTGTGTTGCATTTATAACAGCTATCAGCGCAGTCCGAGCTGTCTGTGTTGCATTTATAACAGCTATCAGCGCAGTCCGAGCTGTCTGTGTTGCATTTATAACTGCTATCAGCGCAGTCCGAGATGTCTGTGTTGCATTTATAATAGCTATCAGCGCAGTCCGAGCTGTCTGTGTTGCATTTATTGACATTACGATAGTGTGGAACTGCATAATATGCTGAGACAGGACCTGTTTAATAATAAATAAATAATAATGCCAGACATATTTTTTTACATTGCATATTTTAACTCCAAACTAAGCAGAGCTTGTATTATGGGAACTACATGACTGATACTACTTTTTTTTGTAAATACATATATTCCAAAAACTATCGTGAACTTGACGTCGCGCCGTGCACTACTAGTGCGTAGTGCACGGCGCGACGCGGAAGGAGAAAGTCGCAACCACTCACCCTGATGAAGACTCTCGGAATGAGTCGAAACTTAGTCGGTGCCTTCACCGATAGTGCAGTATGTGAAAATTCCCGTTTTTACAATATGAATAGTCAAGTTCACGATAGTTTTTGGAATAAAACTGACAATCTCTGTGTAACTTTCCCTCAGGTCGCCCGGTGGAAGGCGTGTGGCACACTGCTGTCGTGGTTTACGACCGGGAATATTTCTACGGAGCTAACGGCATCGCTAGCTGCCCACCGGTGAGTTTACGTTAACTTTAATCTGTTTATTTAATACTAGCTGCGCCCCGCGGTTTCACCCGCGTAAGTTTCGATTCCGTGGGAATATCGGGATAAAAATAACAGTAAGCTGCTATTGTGACTTAACTATAATAGTTAGATATATTTCCTCGCGGACTTTTTTGTAGGTAATTATGAGTACTTTAATCATGTAGTACATAATTTTTATGTATCATCAATAGTTTCCTCAGCGCACGCCAAATAATGAATTTTATAGGCAAAATTTTGCAAATTTGGGTTAATTTATTTATAATTTCTTAAGGATCTCATTTTTTTAAAATAAATTATAGCCTGTGTTACTTCCTGATAATATAGCTTTCTATTGGTGAAAAAACGGTTAAAATAGGTCCAGTAGTTACGGAGTCTATTCGTTACAAACAAACAAACAAACAAGCAAACAAAAAATCTTTCTTCTTTATAATATTAGTTTAGATTTAGATAATAGTCTTGTAGTTTACGAGAGTACAAGACAAATAGTAGTATTAATTGGAGCAGAACAAAGAGTCCTATTTAATCCATAGTTTCACATGACACCGGCCATTGGCAGCGGCTTCCATCACACCGGCCAAGGAGCTTACATCATGGAGACATGTGTTCTATTTTATTCCAGACATCCTAATCCTACTAATATTATAAACGTGAAAGTTTGTGAGGATGGATTTGGTTTGTTACTCTTTCACTCAAAAACTACTGAACGGATTTTGATAAAACTTTACAGTAATATAGCTTATACATCTGAATAACACATAGGCTACTTTTTATCCGGGTACCACGCGGGCGAAGCCGTGGTTAGAAGCACTGTGTAAATAGTTCTGAAAACAAACCAAAAAAAAGGACAAGTGCGAGTCTGACTCACGCACCGAGGGTTCCGTACAAACCACCAAAATAATTAACATTGTTTAAGTTCATAAATTATCTATGAAAGTTTCACCAAACGCTCTAACGAAATGATAGTCGTATTGAAAGACAAATTTAGCTTCGTAGTTGATTTTTTTTTCGCCCATACATCGATATAAGTTTATAAGTTTGTAATCACAAAAAAATCTTTTTTTCTGTCATAATACTACAAAATAACGTATTTCAGACTTTTTCCTTTACGTGTACTGTGAGACCTTGCTTCTTGTTAAATTTCATGATTCCAGGTCAACGGGAAGTCTATATTTTTGTATTGGTTTTGATTTATTTGCGAGTATCATATATATCGAATAATTGGCCGTATTTTTCTTATTGCGTTGACTTAGAAGTTTGATTTTTTTAAGGGATTATAGTATTTGATATTAATTTCAACTTGATACCTCCACGAGCCGTTTTTTTACTCATATGCCACCGTTTTATGATACAAGGTTTTTTTTTCGAGAAACTGTTCCATGTTTGTTTCCCGCACTAGGTCGATCCTAGAGAATACCATTGGACGAACAGGAACGAACCTGGCAACTGAGTCTCTCTGGGGAATTCTCATAAATCTCTGTCCCTTCAAGAGTTCGTGCAAACTGCCAAATGCGTTGAACTAAGGAACGTGAATGTGTGAACGTTAACTGCGATTCAAATGGAACATTATGGTGCCCACGCAATATCTATTCTCGCACGGAAAAATGTTTTGTCACGGAGTGGAAATATCTTTGATATCTCATTCGGAGGCAATGACGCGAAGAGTACCTACCAAAAATAAGCGAGATTCACTTCCTGGTATATAAAAAAATCACACACACGAATTTATCGTTCTAGCACTCGTGCAACGATTTACTGTAACAGAGATTAAAAATAATTTATCTTCCAAATCAAAGAACGTGTAATAATAAGCCATTATTAATAAATGTCATAACTAAGTGCGCATGCCGCGCGCGTTTGTGGTATTTTTGTCCGATTACCCGCGAATTATTCTCAACTCACCACCATAAATTGATCCATCTGTTCAAAACAAATAAAACTACTTCAAGAAGATAGAAGAGCTCGTAGAAAACTGGTTCGCTACGGCTAGATTTATGTGTAGCGAAATTGTAAACATTATCTATTTCCGTCGAGGCGAGGCGCCAAATTGTCAATAACCAAAATGCAATAATCGCCGCAATTATTTTCCTAGTCACACAGGAGAGAGATTAAAATAATAAATAAATTACTTTTTTTTGTAAATGCATTCATCTATACTAATATTTTAAAGAGGAAAGATTTGTTTGTTTGTTTGTTTGTACCGAATAGGCTCCGAAACTACTGGGCCAATTTTAACCATTTTTTCACTAATAAAAAGCTAAATTATCAAGAAATAACATAGGTAATTATTAAAAAAAAAATAGAGATTCCTTAGAAAATTGTAATAATGTAACCCAAAGTACCAAAATTTTGCCTATAAAATTCATTATTTGGCGTGTGCTGATCAAAATATTGATCATCAAAATTATGTATTACATGATTAAAGTACTCATTATTACCTTAACTCATTATTAACTAATTCGATAGGACACATTTAATTTCGAAGTTATCACGAGTATAAAATCGAAACTGACGCGGGTGAAACATAGATACATAGAAAATACCCAGATCGTGAGACAAATATTTGCAGGTACAAACAAACTTGGTTTGTAAAAATACTTTCGCACTATAATTAAGCGTGTATCTGGATTGGCAGTGATTTGATTTTCGAATCTGGATGGGCAGCCATTTTCCAAGGTTTTGGTGTAAATCCAGGTTCAGTAAGGAAACATCACCATCCATGTCGCTCCATCTGTCCTGGCGATGTCCTCATCAATTCTCCAAACTGAAGCACACATCACCGAAGCACAGCAGTAATGCGAGCTTTTTATTCGACACTGCGATCGCTAAATTCGTCCGCACTAATACATTTCCTTGTTCATTTGACATTCGAGAAAAATAAAGTCACCTTTACGACTTGCGAAAATTCTCTGCAACTCTGAATTCTCCGCTGCATTGCTATCCTTGTCTGATACAGTGGTGTGAGAGAGATGGGTTTAAACTATTTCTAGTAGTGAAATGTAGAGCAGGGAGATGTCACCGAGTGCACGATGCCGCTGGAGTTCCTGCATCGCTTCTAGTATGTTGAGCCTGGCACAGAATACTTCATAATATAAATAAAGACGATGCCACGCTCACGCCCAAAATAATATTCTCCTTGGAAGCTGATTACGCGAATTTTATAAAGCTAGGATTTTGCACCATTTTGTATGAATAGTGTAGGTAGATAATAAATTGTAAAAAAATCTAATCCACTGATTAAAAACATTGTTTCACGGCTCAGGTCCGTTAGACAGATATATTGTGTATGGATTTATGTGTTGGATAAAGTCTTAGATAGATAAAAAAAATAGGATAAAAATTCTTATACTACGTGATAGAATCAGAAACAAACAAAAAAGTTAAAAAACGATTTACTTTCTGAAATTGTAGCGGTACATGCGGTTGTCGTTGCAGTTATTGTCTTGGTGTTATTGTCTTCAGTACCTACCTACTTTAGGTGCTTAATAAATGTTTATTAATCACCTAAGATTGTAAAAGAACCATAGCTGACTTGGCTATTAGCATTTGCAAATTAAACCGCTGGGGAATAAAGAATCTCGAATGGCATAAAAAATCTGGGATGGCGACTACGTCGAATTGGACGGCGTCGTGTCAAAAACCCCTCATGTTGAATATAGCAATCTAGCGGTAGTCGGGGGATAGAGAGGGCAGAAAATCTTTCTTCAAGGCCCACTATGCGCAGTTTTTCCATCAGTGGACTTGTAAAGAACCATAGCTGACTTGGCTATTAGCATTTGCAAATTAAACCGCTGGGGAATAAAGAATCTCGAATGGCATAAAAAATCTGGGATGGCGACTACGTCGAATTGGACGGCGTCGTGTCAAAAACCCCTCATGTTGAATATAGCAATCTAGCGGTAGTCGGGGGATAGAGAGGGCAGAAAATCTTTCTTCAAGGCCCACTATGCGCAGTTTTTCCATCAGTGGACTTGTAAAGAACCATAGCTGACTTGGCTATTAGCATTTGCAAATTAAACCGCTGGGGAATAAAGAATCTCGAATGGCATAAAAAATCTGGGATGGCGACTTCGTCGAATTGGACGGCGTCGTGTCAAAAACCCCACATGTTGAATATAGCAATCTAGCGGTAGTCGGGGGATAGAGAGGGCAGAAAATCTTTCTTCAAGGCCCACTATGAGCAGTTTTTCCATCAGTGGACTTGTAAAGAACCATAGCTGACTTGGCTATTAGCATTTGCAAATTAAACTGCTGGGGAATAAAGAATCTCGAATGGCATAAAAAATCTGGGATGGCGACTACGTCGAATTGGACGGCGTCGTGTCAAAAACCCCTCATGTTGAATATAGCAATCTAGCGGTAGTCGGGGGATAGAGAGAGCACAATCCCTTTCTTCAAGGCCCCCTATGAGCAGTTTTTCCATCAGTGGACTTGTACAGACTGTTGTTGTTGATTCCTATTGTTCTTTCCAATTCTCGGCATGAGTCTAGTTGGGCTTAACTGCCACACCGTTCTATATTAATCGCCGAAGTAGTCTTTGAAGCTCACTAGTTATGACAGGGAATATACGGCTTCGCTATTATTATTTTGTTTTACGATCTTGTTTTGCCTGTTAAAACATACCAATGGCAATTCAATTGTTAATAAACTGATTTGTGTGCCTATTAATTAAACATTTGATAATGTTTGTAATATAATGGCGCCGATTCTCTAATACACCAGCTATACTAAATTTAAACTATCGCACTTTTTTCCTGGTAGTGCACGCAAGTAATAAATTACTTCTGAAAGAAGAAGTTCGCTTCGTGATTCTCGACCAGGTTTTCGTGCATAAGTGTAGGTCTATGGTTTCTTTGAATTCTTTGAGGGACACGTATCCTATGTCCAGCAGTTGACTTCTTGAGGCTGTTAATGATGACGATGATGATAAAAATCATTGCCAGTCGTCTATAAACTGGGTAAGCTCATTTTAACTCCCGATTTCTCGGAACCAGACATAATAATCGGGTTATTCCCGTTGTCCCCTGATGTTCGGCTCCAGCGGGGGACAAATCGGTCAACAAATATGGCGCGCATTACCAGAGGGCCTGTGCTGAGTTACAAATACGTTAAAAATTTCGTCAATTTTTGAATGGAAATCTTGTCGATACGGTCAACGTTCTGACATGATAAAAACTCAGCATAGACCCTCAGGTTCTTTCTCCCTGGGTTGATTGAGCTCTGCGTACAATAACCCTTACTGATCTTTGCGGAAACCCACCAAGCCACGATGCCATCTAAATAATCCACGTACATTTTAACCTGATGAAAAGTCTCTTGAAATTATATTTCCGGCATGCGCCTGCATGTGGAGCGAAACGCAAACGAAGCGCATCCGCCCGCACCTGGCGATGTTAGTCCACGCGCGAAAATAAAAAAGTAGCCAGTAGCAAAGCAAAACAATGTCGCCTATTCCCTTGTACACCAACTAAACTTAATTTAGACTGTCGTTCTCTTTTACGAGCTTGCGCAAGAAGGAGATTCGAGAATTGTACTCCTGTCGAATTAGTTCGTGTTTATAGTCAGCATGTTTGAAAACTTAAATCTGACTAATTTTACAGTTTTAAAATTAGACCGGGTAAATGGATATTACACACAGTAATCTAATCTATCGTATTACAGACTAGACTTAACTATTTGAAACTCGCACAAAAACTCCGCAAGGCCAATTATTATTGTTGAGAATAATGCCGCTAAATGGCCTCATAGATACTAGTTTAGTAATAAATGGTGTTTTTAAGTGTCGATGGTTTTTCTTAAATAAATAAATAAAATAATGCTCGCTATGTCGTTCTAAACACCTTGTTTTACAACAACGTATTACTTCGAAACGGAGACGGGTCCATGCCGTTATCTGAAAATGCCCATCTCTTGCAAGGGAATCAATGCAGGCAATTTCCCTTGATTCGGTGTCGTTTTAAATTCCTAGTCTTAAATAATATCTGTACCATGTAAAACTTTTGTGTCCAATAAGCATTATCTAATGTTATTTACAGGGCACCACTCAGCTGGGGCCGCCGAAGCGCGTGGAGAGGCTCGGAGTGACCTTCGTGCCGCAGCAGCTCTTCAAGGAGTATCTTCAAGGGCTCGCCACCACCACCTACACGTGAGTTCACTTTTCATCATCACGCTGAAATTCTTAGATCCCTCTAAAACGAGTTTAGAATATTACCACTCCCCTATCTACACTTATATATAAAGAGGTATAGTCCCGTTAATATAAAAGGGCTATTCGTGGAGACCAATTTTTTATTCGCTCCACCGTTTTGTCGTCAATTTACGTTAAATTGACGACAAAACGGTGGAGCGAATGCGTGTGTAAAGCGAATGCGAACGAACGCTGCGACTTTTCATAAGCTACTTTTTATCTGGGTACCAAGCGGGCAGTAGCTTTTTGCATTCGATTAGTATGTCTTCTAGGATGGCTCTTCGGTAGGTCTTATTTCCATAAGTCACTAGAGAGCGTTGCAATCGCAGTCGAAGCTTGCTAGACCCATAACCTATAATAAAACGGTCAAAGGATCATAACAGACTGACGTTTATTTCACATGAATCCTACTGAACAATAGTAGTATTCAAGTTGAAACATCTAATACAAGTCGGAGGTTTCGAAATTTTGTAAAGATGACCTTGTATTTAATGTGTAGCGGCTCATCGTACAACCTCCTCGAGCACAACTGCAACCACTTCAGCGAGGAGGTCGCTCAGTTCCTGTGCGGCGCGCACATCCCCAAAGACGTACTCCACCAGCCCGAGATCCTGCCGCCGCCGTACCGCGCCGCGCTCACCTCGCTGCTGGGCTCGCTGGCGCCCAGCGACGGACAGGTAACGGATGCCGCCGCCGCCGTACCGCGCCGCGCTCACCTCGCTGCTGGGCTCGCTGGCGCCCAGCGACGGACAGGTAACGGATGCCGCCGCCGCCGTACCGCGCCGCGCTCACCTCGCTGCTGGGCTCGCTGGCGCCCAGCGACGGACAGGTAACGGATGCCGCCGCCGCCGTACCGCGCCGCGCTCACCTCGCTGCTGGGCTCGCTGGCGCCCAGCGACGGACAGGTAACGGATGCCGCCGCCGCCGTACCGCGCCGCGCTCACCTCGCTGCTGGGCTCGCTGGCGCCCAGCGACGGACAGGTAACGGATGCCGCCGCCGCCGTACCGCGCCGCGCTCACCTCGCTGCTGGGCTCGCTGGCGCCCAGCGACGGACAGGTAACGGATGCCGCCGCCGCCGTACCGCGCCGCGCTCACCTCGCTGCTGGGCTCGCTGGCGCCCAGCGACGGACAGGTAACGGATGCCGCCGCCGCCGTACCGCGCCGCGCTCACCTCGCTGCTGGGCTCGCTGGCGCCCAGCGACGGACAGGTAACGGATGCCGCCGCCGCCGTACCGCGCCGCGCTCACCTCGCTGCTGGGCTCGCTGGCGCCCAGCGACGGACAGGTAACGGATGCCGCCGCCGCCGTACCGCGCCGCGCTCACCTCGCTGCTGGGCTCGCTGGCGCCCAGCGACGGACAGGTAACGGATGCCGCCGCCGCCGTACCGCGCCGCGCTCACCTCGCTGCTGGGCTCGCTGGCGCCCAGCGACGGACAGGAAACGGATGCCGCCGCCGCCGTACCGCGCCGCGCTCACCTCGCTGCTGGGCTCGCTGGCGCCCAGCGACGGACAGGTAACGGATGCCGCCGCCGCCGTACCGCGCCGCGCTCACCTCGCTGCTGGGCTCGCTGGCGCCCAGCGACGGACAGGTAACGGATGCCGCCGCCGCCGTACCGCGCCGCGCTCACCTCGCTGCTGGGCTCGCTGGCGCCCAGCGACGGACAGGTAACGGATGCCGCCGCCGCCGTACCGCGCCGCGCTCACCTCGCTGCTGGGCTCGCTGGCGCCCAGCGACGGACAGGTAACGGATGCCGCCGCCGCCGCCGTATTCTTATCTTATATCATCATCAGTCACACAATGCTATAAAAGCTTACAGTCTTTATCGGCTGCTAGACAGACAGAGGAGCTATTTTGTTTGATGATGCTTCCTTACTGTTCTGAAGATTCGTATCCTACCGGCTGCGCCGCGCCATATAATTTTTACGAGAGCGACGCGTCGATCTATACAAAAAAATATAATTATCGAAATACATAACTCCACGTAATTAAATGACTCTGCTTGCATTATACAATATTTTGATTACTTTCGGTAGTAACAAATCGCGCAAAACAACTAAAGTTTTACAAAAACCCAAAGAAATTAATTTAAAGGTAAACGGTTTTCAGAATTTTGCTTGTTTATTTATTTAGCTCAACGAGGATTTACGGTTTTCTTATTGTTAATTTTAAATACATAAACACATTAAATTTATTAGTAGTTAATTTATTAGTAGCTCTAGAGCTATGTATATAGATATATAGCTGCTAGCATATAATTTATAACATTTCTTGTTATTCATTCAAGACTGTTTTCCATATTACACAAAAGTTAGCTGGAAGAGAGTGCTATCAAGAATTAAGTTCTCCTATGTACAGTATTTTTTAGTTGTGCAACAAAGAATTTTCTGTCTAGTTACCTATCTACAAACTAAATCTACATTGACGTCGATTCTCTTGTACACCAACTAAACTTAATTTAAACTGTTGCTCTCTTTTACTGATAGTGCACGCAAGAAATAGATAGCTACAATTTTAGTGCTCTCAAATTAGTCATATTTAAGTTTTCCATACAAGTTTAGTCGTTATTGCAAAACATGCTAACTATAAAACGTAAACTTATTTGACAGGAGTAAAATTCTTGCCATCTCTTTCTTACTTGCACTATCAGTAAAAGAGAGGGCCAGTTTAAATTAAGTTTAGTTGGTGTACGATAGAATCGGCGCCATTATGTACGTAGGTAGGTTACATTTGTACATGCGTGAGAGTGGATTGCTTTTAAAATACCTATTTGCTATCCAAAAACCTAAAATGCTTGTATTTACTGATCCAGTTTCGATCTTTCGACTCAGCAAACCAAGGGCTTTCTCATGGAATTCAGCTAAAAGTTGAAAATATCATTATACTTCCATCTCTTACCGGCAGATACTTGCACACAATCATTGTATTGAAACAGCGTTTAAGAGTAAGGCTGACTTGCGTAACGCAGGGTTAACATGGGTTACGAGCGCTGACGATTGCCTAAACCAGCTTTAGATGACTAAATTCTAGATATTCATATGGAGTATGAATATCTATTTGCTATCCAAAAACCTAAAATGCTTGTATTTACTGATCCAGTTTCGATCTTTCGACTCAGCAAACCAAGGGCTTTCTCATGGAATTCAGCTAAAAGTTGAAAATATCATTATACTTCCATCTCTTACCGGCAGATACTTGCACACAATCATTGTATTGAAACAGCGTTTAAGAGTAAGGCTGACTTGCGTAACGCAGGGTTAACATGGGTTACGAGCGCTGACGATTGCCTAAACCAGCTTTAGATGACTAAATTCTAGATATTCATATGGAGTATGAATATCTAGAATTTAGTCATCTAAAGCTGGTTTAGGCAGCGCTGACGATTGCCTAAATCAGCTTTAGATGACTAAATTCTAGATATTCATATGGGGTATGAATATCTAGAATTTAGTCATCTAAAGCTGGTTAAGGCAGCGCTGACGATTGCCTAAACCAGCTTTAGATGACTAAATTCTAGATATTCATATGGAGTATGAATATCTAGAATTTAGTCATCTACGCTGTTTCAATACATATGGAGTATGAATATCTAGAATTTAGTCATCTAAAGCTGGTTTAGGCAATCGTCAGCGCTCGTCTTTTATTGGTGGATGATATGTCGGCCATATCATCCACCAATAAAATTACCATCAGGTGAAACTATGGCCAAATGAGAGTCAGTTCTTGATTTTAAATATATTGCTCGATACGTTTGCTCGCGTCGAAAGTCGATACACCAGGTGACTAGACAAATACCTCACGCTTACCATTCCTTTCACGCTAACGCAAATTGGTCAAGGTAAAACTTGGCAGCTGTCACGTGACATTTTCGCAGCTAATGTCATTTCCATACAGATTAATCTTTCCGCAGGCGTTAACGTCAACAGAAAGTGGTATTTGTCTAAACCCCCAAGTTTTACCTTGAAAAAATTGCGTTAGCGTGAAAGGAAAAGTAAGCGTGAGGTATTTGTCTAGACCCCAGGTGACTAGACAAATACCTCACGCTTACCTTTCCTTTCACGTTAACGCAAATTTGTTAAGGTAAAACTTGGCAGCTGTCACATGACATTTCCACAGCTAATGTAATTCCCATACAATTACAGTCTTTCCGCAGGCGTTAACGCCAACAGAAAGTGGTATTTGTCTAGCCCCCCTGGTCATCGTATGTCCTGAGTCCCCCTTCCGCTTCATAACAAGGTATATGCTTTTTCAGGGCGGAAGTCGAGCGGATCAGTTGGAACAAGGCTCCTCTCGATCGCCATGACACTTCAGTTCCCGACCTCGCTCGCAAACTAACGACTCTATTAACTGATCGAGTAAAAGCATTTATTTTCCAACTAGTTGTTGCCCGCGGCTTCGCCCGCGTGGTCTGTTAATAAAAGTAGCATATGACCGTCTCCAGGCTTCAAACTATGTCCACCAACTTTTGAATGAATCGAACCAAGGTTTACAATTTATACAAAGTTTAGAACACAACCCTCAAAGGGTAGTTTTGAAAAAATAAAAAATACGTGTTTCATTATTTACTTTAAAATTTATTTGTACAGAGTTTTGAGCGAATCAAACAATATTTTTCATAGAAACTTTACCGCCCTATTTAAGCCTCTTAGGGGTCGATTTTCTAAAATTAGATTAGCCTATGTGTTATTCCAGATCCTAAACTATCTACATTCCAAATTTCATCAAAATCGGTTTAGTAGTTACGGAGATACGTGGTAACAAACATTCACACACACACACTTTCGCATTTATTATGTTAGTAGGATGTACCTATTAAATGCTGGTGCAAATAGGTACGGTGGCGGCGGTCATCTACTTTTACCGCGCGTCATTGTTTATCCCCCTGTACAATATGAGTATATTTGTAATGTATATACCTATAATGTATCAGTATAATCCAATTTGCAATATATTTTATAAAATTGATTAACATTTTCATTAATAGTTAAATAGTTTGAGTTTTGATAATACGTTTTTAACTACCTCAGAAATACGTCATTCCTTTTGTTTTATTATGTATACATACAGAGATATTATGTTACATTGTAAACCATTATGTATTTATTTTAAGGCGATTTACGGACGATTTATGTAATATACTCTTTAGTAAATACAAATAAAAGAACTTTTACCAAATTCATGTTTAAATCACACTGGGCCCATAACCTTTTAAGCTCACAAAATACAAGTTCTAGGTAAGTCTAATCTAATTACATGATTTATTGAAAACCTGTACTTTATTGCTAAAAAGCCTATTTACAGAGGCTAGTTTAAAAAAATCTAAAGTCTAACGCGTAAACCAAAACAATACGGCGAATCCATGTAGGAAGGCCGAAATGGGACCGTTGGCATCTGAAAGATTGTTCGTCGTGGCACTCTGTGGGAGAGGCCTATGTCTAGCAGGACTTCTACAGGTTTTAATGATGATGATTTTTTTATAAATTAGGTCGTCACATCTTTTCCTATGCTATATTCTGGTATAAACAGCGTACTCAATTTTTTTACCGCCCAACAGACCCAGTTTTG
Organism: Perizoma flavofasciatum; assembly: GCA_958496245.1. NCBI lineage: Eukaryota > Metazoa > Arthropoda > Insecta > Lepidoptera > Geometridae > Perizoma > Perizoma flavofasciatum. The sequence goes on along the minus strand of OY292430.1, from coordinate 844,284 downwards.
ACCCCATACTTTTGATTCCCTGTGTCGAGGGTATCAGGAATAACGAGAACCGTGGCAACACAGCACCCAGAACCCAGCTTTGAAGATTTCTTTTCCTATAATATAATAGCTGTTGCCAGCGGATTCGCACGCGTGGATCGTGTTTAAAAAAAACCGAGGCAATATTTCAACACCCCGTTTTCACCCTCCCTTCCCCCTAAAATGTGAAAATTCAAAAACCCTGAAACACGACATTATTTATGCTCAGTAGCTTTAACATTTTCATGTTTCTAACTTTAAAGAACAAAGACCTTTATACAAAGTTCACACCCTATTTCCCCTCCTTAAAGTGGAAATTTCCAAAAATCCTTTCTTAGCCCACGCTTACGTTATAAAGTAAACCTATGTACTAAATTTTAGCTTTTGGCTGTGCGTTGATATTCAATTTAATTCAATTCAATTTATTCATCTTTTGACAAATTTCATGTTCTTAGATAAGTCATCTTAACAAAATACAAATTCATAATAATCAATTTATAAAATACATAATTAATCATAATGTCAAAGAATTAAATAAAACTAAAGTCAACTAAGTATAAAAATATGATTTGTAACAACAAAACGAATAATCAGAATAAATAGAAAATCTGCAAAAGCATTTTCAAAAGGATATATAAGGATATATCAGTCGGTAAGGAAAAACGATTTTATACCTAAGTTTATACCAGAATCGGTATAAATAAAATATTCTACTGAATATAACTTGTGTATAACGTGGTGTTATTTTACAGGAGGTCTACCAAAATGGTGTGCGACACAGCCGACGCGATAGCCCCGACTTCCTCACACTCAACACGCAGATAGAGGAGGCTAGGTAAGCCGAGCCTAATTATATAATACAAGATATTATTTAATTTCATACATAACAAAGTACACAAAGTTATTTTAACACACATAATAAAGTGCAGACTCTTTTAATACAGGTTTACTTCAACTTAACTAAAGAGAGTCCAACCCATTTATGTTACGTAACTTGTAATTTTGAATATTTTTTTATTTTTTTTTTAATATAGAAGACATAGGTATAAAATAAACTAGCTGTGACACGGCCGCCCTCAGCTCCCGACCGACCCATCATCACCCGCGCCGGCCCGTCGCGTCGCACTTCCCTCCGTGCCCCTCCGTTATAACAAACTCCCAAGAGATACACAAAAATTATCAATTAACAAATTTAAAAACGTAATTTAACAAAAGCTTTATAAAAAGGCATACTATAAAATATCTGATTATTTAGATGACAAAAACTCTTGGGATTGAAAATGCTCCAACTCGAACCTATTGTTTTGTAAAAGGATCATTAAAAAGAATAACCAGCCTTGTTTTCTTGCCTTTCTTTCCTGGCTTGGTCGCGGAGGAACAGGCAGTACATAAAAACCGACGTTTCAAAGTGTCCTTGTGATTTTATTGAATAAATTAATTTTGACTTTGACTTTGCTATTACTTCTTTTGCTTGGCTCCTAAGTGATGTTAACCACAACCTTCCTCATGAATTAGGCTATCAAATGCAAAAATAATTTTCATATTCAAATTCCATTGGTAGTTTCAGAGTTAAGCGCGATGAAAGATTACACTTTTTAAAAATTACATTCCACCTTGGTAAGCTATATCTGTATAGTCAGCGACAAAAGTAATTAACATTTTTGATTTTATAAGTAACTCAAACATTTCTGAAGCCCGAATTTACTTCAATTTGTTGGAACATTAGAAACATCTTTGGCTCTTTGCAATCAAACTATCTGCAATCCTACTAATATTATAAACGCGATAGTTTGTGAGGATGGATGTCTGTTACTCTTTCACGCAAAAACTACTGAACGGATTTTGATGAAACTTTACAGTAATATAGCTTATACATCAGAATAACACATTGGGTACTTTTTATGCGGGTACCACGCGGGCGAAGCCGTTGACAGAAGCTAGTTTACTATAACCATTATATAGTTAAACCTGAAGAGCATCTTAATTACGAATACAAACATATATTTATTTACCAAAAAAAAGCAGTTTAAGAATTATGGTTGCTCAAAACTGAAACTGTTAATCTAATTTAGTCGCTGACAGTACTTTCCTAACCCCCTCCTCTCCTGTAGATCTCCTGGCGCCCCCGCGCCCGCCCCCGCCTCCCCCACACTCGGAGCGCGCTTGCGCACCATGGCCTCGTTCGTGACGACACTCAACAAAGCTCTGCAGCTGTGGAAGTCTCTTCGTCGTCGCCTCCCGCCCATGCCCGAACGATACGACTTCCATAAACCATTCTGATCCTGAGACGATCAGACTTTCAGATACTAATTAATTGATCTGTGTCTTTCGGAATTTACATCTTTTTCACACACGTTGCTTTGTGATTATATCCATCTCTTTCTAGGGGCCTAACCATGAAGTTTTATAGCGATTAAGTTGAGGCAAAGATTTCACTTTGTGCGATTCAGCAATAAGGCTTGATGGTAAGGCTCCAGTAGTCTGTCTGACGATCTGATTGCATTGGGGGTACTTAAAAATCCCCGAAACATATCACTTTTATTTCTATTTCTCTGGCTGAGTAAATCATTTATATAATCTATTGCCTTATCATTTATTACTAGAAAATGTAGCTACTTTTTTATACATTTAGATAGATAGATAGATAAAACATTTATTCGTTGCTACAGACACACACCAATATACATTTTATTGTCAGTAAGTTTGTGTTTGTGTGTGTTGCAGTACAACAAAAAGGCCATGGCTCAGTGAATTTTTTTTGCTTAAAAGCAAAAACACTGATTTTCAGCCAAAAACCTGTTGAGAGCAAGCAGAACGAGTTGCAATTGTACTTAGTACGTAGTAGCTACGAATCATTGTGGTTGTGTTGCGAGTAGCGTTCCTACATTTAAAAGAGAAGAATCAAACTAAATAAATAAATAACTGACGACAGATTTATTTTAGGCATACGAAGTGCTTGGGAATACCTGCTATTTGCTTTTGTAATAAAAGGAAGGAACGGCGCAAGGAGAAGAAACGCAAGAAACTGTTTAAACTTTATTTTAAAAGTATACTTATTTTTAACATTGCGTATATGGGGTGGAATATTGTTCCAGCACTTCGTTGCCGAATACCTAAAACTTCCCCTGAAAGCTGTAGTCTTGTGATTGTGATAGGAAAGTGCAGATCTTACTGACCGTAACCTTTCACCAGAGACATTTCAAGCTTAACCATAACTTAGAAAAGGATTAGATCAAACTTAGCAATCCCTTGCGGGGTTCATGTATTTACCTATCTACCTCTAATCATGTAGCCAAGGTATACCTACAGACAGATCTATGAATGAATGAATGAATGAAAAAAAATATTGTACATCTTAAGATACAAACGAAATAAACAGTAACACATTATGATAAAGGTACAATGGGCGATCTCTTCCAGACAACCTTTGGATGGAGAGGATTATATAAGATTTTGAAGTTGCCGGGGGTGTACTTTATACTTTGTGTAAACTACCTTAAATAATATCATCCATAAAATATACTACAGCAGCATATAATAAATAATAACATTCATATTGTAAAAACGGGAATTTTCACGTACTGCACTATCGGTGAAGGCACCGACTAAGTTTCGACTCATTCCGAGAGTCTTCATCAGGGTGAGTGGTTGCGACTTTCTCCTTCCGCGTCGCGCCGTGCACTACTGAACGTGCGACGTTGAAGGAGAAAGTCGCAACCACTCACCCTGATGAAGACTCTCGGAATGAGTCGAAACTTAGTCGGTGCCTTCACCTATAGTGCAGTACGTGAAAATTCCCGTTTTTACAATATGAATAGTCAAGTTCACGATAGTTTTTTGAAATAATAACATACTCGTATATACCTATTACATATATATGTTGCATATTTGACGTGTAAAATTATTGTTTTACCAATACACAACCAAAATTTTTGTCGCTCTTTACGATTTACAATGGCATTTTCACTTGTCTGTGCTGTATCTTTGTGTCAATAATTTATCTATCTACTAGCTTCTGCCCACGGCTTCGCCCGCATGGTACCCGGATAAAAAGTAGCCTATGTGTTATTCTGATGTATAAGCTATATTACTGTAAAGTTTCATCAAAATCCGTTCAGTAGTTTTTGCGTGAAAGAGGAACAAACATCCTCACAAACTTTCACGTTTATAATATTAGTAGGATAGGACTAGTAGTGTCTATCAGAACTAAATTATAAAAAAAATGTACAAGATTCTTGGTCATATAGCTCGCAGAACCGACAGCCGCTGTGGAAGAAAGGTTCTAGAACGACTACCACGAACCGGACGACGCAGTGCACTTCATTGATGATATCGACTTTGTCCAGGGCGCAATCGGCGGAGCTGGAGCAGCGTCGCACCACGCTCGCGGACAAGTTGGCGCGCAAGGAACGGCGCAAGGAGAAGAAACGCAAGAAACTGCTGAGAGAGAACGGACACGCGGACCCGGACAAGAATGGTAAGTGCACCGTACATTCACCACTAGAAGATGAAAGCTGTTGAAGCGACATCTCTCGCCATATGACTGAACTACGTTACATCAATAAACAGCAACGAACTACTTATATACGAAGAGTTGCCACTTACAAAACACAGATGGCCATCGAAGTGTCTGAATCGCGTAAGTCGAGTTTTAATGCAACCATTACCTGTGGCGAGCAACTGTCGGTTCTAGTACCCGGGCAAGTGGATCAGATGGATCAGCCCGTTGATCTTCCTCTTTGCTAATGGAGGACGCACCACCAACCGTGTTAACCATATTGTGTTCCAGTATAGGTGCCGGTGAAATTACAGGGACGTTAGACTTTAGAATGCTGTGTTTTGCTATCGATTTGCATGTCTTTAGGGATGGTTTTAAATTGGTTTTACCGCCACTAGGCACTAGAGGTTCTGGAAATACTCGTCGGGGTTTTAATATTTGTTACATTTTGGCTCGTCTCTCATTTAGTGATATTCTTTTTTGCGTCTTTGCTACGTCCTGCTTGAACTAGGTTTTTTTCACAACTAAAGTGGCAAATAAGCATATTGGCCACCTGTTGGTAAGCGGTTACCGTAACCTATGCATGCTAGCAGCACTACAGGAATCACGCCCCGAAATAGAATGATCATAAAGACAAAACATCTTTGCAAGCGCCATAGCAAATTCCTTGCTTTACATCTTTGATTCCAGCGCCATCTCTTATTAACTGGATGTTATTGTTTCTCTATAAACATAGATGGCAGCACCTGTGTATAAAATGGTGCTGAAATGTTGTTTTCGAATGTTTAACAGGAAACCTGTGTAGGCGCAGCATAGGACTGATAGTGTCTGAAAGATGTAAACAGATACATTGTTATAGGAGCGATCGACCGTGTCTTATTAATAACTCAGTTTTTTAGTTGGCTGAGCCGGAAATAGGTCATTTTGAATCGTATCGTTCAATCTAAAAATACACCTACCTTTCATAAAGTCCGTAAATGCTGATATAAAAATGTTGTTTTTATGGTCGGACTCATCGTCCCGTTGAATCATTGGTTATTTTTTCACTCTCGAGAGAAAAAACTTCTCGAAAAAGGTCTTGGTAAAGAGATAACTAGCTTCTGCCTATGGCTTCGCTCATCTGAAAAAAAATGTTGCTTGTGTATATTCAAAATCTAGATCAATATCTCGCCCTCTATCAATTTAGCCGTTACGAAGATTAGCAGGACTAAGATTACGATCCACTTTTTACGACGCCAAAACAAATGTCCTATAATTCAAAAGATCCCAAATGTTTTGAACTCAATACAGTGACCCACTTCGGATCAGTTAAAACTCCTCTACTCCCGATCGACATTTATAAATAAGAGCTGGCAGTGAGCCAGCCGGCAGTTCCAGCAGCCATTCCTCGCTTCATCACCACCGAAGGCAGTTCATCCATCTAACCACCCTTCAAATAAAACCTTCGAAGGTTCGTATCAACCTCAGGTCTTCTAGAGAAAACGGTCTATTTATAGTGTCTATTTTCGGACGCTGCGTGTAAGCGGATCTTGATTATTTATAGTCCGGTGCAATTGTTCGGGAAGTGTTGTGTTAAGTGCTGGACGATTCCTGTCTGTCTGTGTCTGGTGAAAGCGGTCTGTTCTGCATTTGTGTCTTTTGAGAGTATAGCTTGTAAGGTTGGTGAAAAGTGCTGTCGAAAAGCGTCATATCAATAAATCTTGATATTGCAAAAGCTCTATACTAAACTAGCTGCGCCCCGCGGTTTCATCCGCGTAAGTTTCGATTCCGTGTGAATATCGGCGATCTAATTAAATTTTAGAACACAAAAGCTGCTATTATGACTTAACTATGATAGTAAGATATATTCCCTCGCGGACTTTTTTGTAGGTAATAATGAGTACTTTAATCATGTAGTACATCATTTTTATGTATCATCAATAGTTTTCTCAGCGCACGCCAAGTAATAAATTTTATAAGCAAAATTTTGCTACTTTGGGCTACATTATTGCAAATTTTTTTATTGCAAGGATCTCTATTTTTTTTTTTAATTATAGCCTATGTTACTTCCTGATAATTTACCTTTCATTTGGTGAAAAAATTGTTAAAATCGGTTTAGTAGTTTCGGAGCCTATTCGATACAAACAAACAAAAAAATCTTTTCTCTTTATAATATTAGTATAGACTAACGTCTACTGTCTCTGTGCGCTATTTAGACAGAGGGCGAACCCATGTGGGTGTGAAGTTCACACTATGAACTCTGTTGACTCTTCAACAATGCGGTTGCTCTATGCCAGCACATCAGGCTGTCTGTACTGTGTTCATTTAACTTTTATTTTTATGTGCTGCTGATGTGTATTGTACATTTATAAAGTGTGATGAACGACCGCGTCGATGGATTCTCTCGGGTGGTTCCAGCTGTATGACAGAGCTAGATAATTTTCGTGTCACAAAACATATATGCATTTAGATAGATAGATAGATAGTACAAATAAAAAGAAAGACAAACAATTAAAGAAACACAGTAAATACAGAAGAGTAGGTACAATAAGTGGGTGCTAACGAGGGCAGTCTATGCTGCATTTTATACGAAATGATAGACATACATAATAACCTTGTTCGTTCAAAGATAACAGGCATAAAATTGCTTTCTGTAGATGGGTTAGTTCTTTAAACATGAGGAGTTGTTGAAAGAATTTGTATTTCCTGAAATGTTATCATAACGAAATTAGTGACATTTTCATGTACCTACATAATCAGCTTAAATATTATCAATTTCCTGACAATCCAGAACATGAGATGCGTCTCCTTGCTTAAAATTGCATTCCTTATGTTCTTCATATTCATATACCAAGACCAAGATTAGTCTTGTCCTGTCCTTTTTTAACACTAAACAAGTAGAAGCTTCTTTTATCGATCCGATATTGTTATGGAGTGATTATGCAGGGAGGGTTTAATCTTAATGCCCGTCTCCTAGCAGATCTTTTCAAAAAATCCATAACACCTGAAAAAATCACCTGAAGTCTCTGTGACTCATAGGCACACAGACTGTGAGCATATAATTTTACCTCTTTTGATTCAGAAAATTGTTAGCATTTTCCTACCCGCATGAGTCAGAATATCGTTTAAATGGGGGGCCATTCAAACGATATTCTGACTCATGCGGGTAGGAACATGCTAACAGTATTCTGACTCATGCGGGGGGGTTAATCTTAATGCCCGTGTCCTAGCAGATCTTTTCAAAAAATCCATAACACCTGAAAAAATCACCATGAGTCAGAATATCGTTTGAATGCTAATGCTAACGATATTATAAGTCACGAGGGATGGAACATATCCCTCGTGACTATAATATCGTTAGCGTATTGCGATCCTCATGAGTCAGAATACTGTTAGTATATTCCGATATTCCAATCTTTATGGGTCAGAGCATAAGCTCTTAATCTGAATGCCTATGTCACCTTGCAGAAATGGCGGAAGCAGTCGAGACGGTAGCCCACGAGGACCTGTCCCTCGCGGGCCCCAGCTCCGAGGCCCTGGAGCTGGAAGCCGATGAGAAGCGTCGCGAAGAACAGCTGAAGAAGAACCGGCATCCGCCCATCGTGTTCAAGGATATTGACGTGAGTCTGTTCAGTTTGATAAATAATAATAATGCTGGACATTTTCACACAGCATCATCTAGCCATAAAGTAAGCAGAGCTTGTGTTATTGGAGCTACATGACTGATATACTATATTATACAAGTACTTTTTTCTTTTTTATAAACATTATTATGCATAGAAAACACCCAGACTCTAGACAAATATTTGCAGATCATACAAACATTTTTTCCCGCGGCGGGAATCGAGCCCGCAACCTTGTTCTTGATAGATAGACAAACTCTTTAATGCACACTAACGTAAAACACAGGAATTCATAAACATACAAGGCACAATGGGCGGTCTTATCGCTAAAAGCAATCTCTTCCAGACAAACTTTAGATGGACATGGTTTCTTGATCTTATAGATTACAGGCTGTTTCTGTTTTTCATGCATAGGTAACTGCAATACTTAACTGATTGTACAAAACAGCCTCAATATTTTGATGGTGTCCGAAACGTCGGTAAATCATCATCATCAGCCCACATCAGTCCACTACTGGACATAGGCCTCTCCCAATACGCTCCACTGAGCCCGGTGTTCGGCTCTTATCATCCACTTACTGCCCGCTGCCTTCCTTAAGTCATCGCTCCACCTACCCGGGGGCGCCCCACACTACGTTTACCCAGACGTGGTCTCCACTCAAGAACTCGTTTACCCCAACGGTAAATAATTAATTACAATTAAAAGTGTCAGTACGGACAAAGTGTCCGAAACGTCAGCAAGCCTGTTTACCAAAAGTCCCTACTTTTGGTAAACAGGCCGTATCCTTGTTTTCTATTTCAGATGTATAAAAAAAGACAGACAGCGAACACTTTATGCTCATTTAAAATAACATTTCCAAATGCTACAATTCCAAGAAAGTGAATTTAATATGAAACACGCAAAAAATATCTTTACTGAGAATCATAAAGTTGAAGATTTATTGACATATATGTAAACAATGTTTGAATTCGATTAAGCTCAATTGGCAAACATATCACCAAGATATTCTCGACTTTACGTCTTTCCATTACGATTAACAATTAGCTTCACTGACTGCAAATTATACTAAACTAGCTTCTGCCCTCGACTTCGCCCGCGTAGTACTCGTATAAAAAGTAGCCTATGTGTTTTTCTGATGTATAAGCTATATTACTGTAAAGTTTCATCAAAATACGTTCAGTAGTTTTTGCGTGAAAGAGTAACAAACATTCATCCTCACAATCTTTCACGTTTATAATATTAGTAGGATTATCATTCATTAATTATTAAATACTAGTTGTTGCCCGCGGCTTCGCCCGCGTGGTATGTTAATAAAAGTAGCATATGACCGTCCCCAGACTTCAATCTATGTCCACCAACTTTTGAATGAACCGAACCAAGGATTATAATTTATACAAAGTTTAGAACTCAATTGCACACCCCCAAAGGGTAGTTTTGAAAAAATAAAAAATTAATTACTTTAAAGTTTATTTGTACAGAGTTTTGAGCGAATCAAACAATTTTTTTTTATAGAAAGTTTACCGCCCTATTTAACCCCCTTATCGATTTCGATCGATTTTCGAAAATTAGATTAGCCTATGTTTTATTCCAGATCCTAACCTATCTACATTCCAAATTTCATCAAAATCGGTTTAGTAGTTACGGAGATACGTAGTAATAAACATTCACACACACACACACACACACTCACACACACCCACACACACACACTCGCGCACACACACACTCGCGCACACACACACTCACACTCACATACACACACACACACTCGCACACACACACACACACACACACTCGCACACACACACAATCACACACTCACACACACACACACACACACACACACACACACACACACACACGTGTGTTTGGGTGGAAAAATCCATTTGTGCCCAACCGGATTCGAACCCACGCCGTCCAATAATACACATGATCGCATAATGTCCAATGACCGCGCTGGAGCAGCAGTGGTTGCGTGGGCGGTTCGGCCGTAAATTTCCATTTCCCTTAAGTGTTGGTCACCTTAGGTATAGCGAGCCAAACATTCCTAATTAGTTTCTAGTCGTTTAGGAAGCTTCTGGAAACTACAGATTTAGCGCTTAACTGAGTAGGTTCCTGCGGTGGTGTAGGGGTGCGGGAGGGGGGTGTTTCACGTCAATTAACGCGAGACTCTAGTGGGTCTAGACAAGTACCTCACGCTTACTTTTCCTTTCACGCTAACGCAAATTTGTCAAGGTAAAACTTGGCAGCTGTCACGTGACATTTCCACAGCTAATGTCATTGTCATACATTTCAATCTTTCCGCACGCGTTAACGCCAACAGAAAGTGGTATTTGTCTCGACCCCAGTTGGGGACTTCACGTCGCGACAGTTCTACTACGTCACATGACACTACCCCCCTCACCCTCCCTCCTCCCCATCCCCCTATCCCTCCTCCTCCCCCCTCCCCGCGCACCCTCCTCCGCACCCCTCCGCAGGCACCTACTCAGTTATGCGCCATGACTAGTTATTTTGGTCATCTTTATTCACAGAGAATACAGATAAAAAACTTGCGTATTATAAACTTTCTCATATGTTTGTACCATTTGCAAATATTTGTCTGGGTGTTTTCTACTTATGTATACCTAAAATGCATGTATTTACAGAAAATAATCTTCATAAACAGTATATCAGTTATGTATTTCTCATAATACAAGCTCTGTTTAGTTTGGGGCTAGATGGTGTGTGAAAATGTCCAGCATTATTAATATTAAAATAACGAGAGTTTTCTTCCAGCATTCCCCTTAGGATATAAACAGGGTTTGGTAACACCACAACAAACAAATCTGCAGAATGTACCAGCATTCGTCCAGCAGCGGGAATCAAACCTGAACTGAAGCTGGTGAATGAATGAATGAATGAATAAATAAATAAATAAATAATGCTGGACATTTTTCACACAGCATCATCTAGCCCCAAAGTAAGCAGAGCTTGTGTTATGGGAACTACATGACTGAAATACTACTTATATATTTTTTTTTTTTGTAAATACATACATATTATACATAGAAAACATCCAGACCCGAGACAAATGAATGCAGATCATACAAACATTTGTCCCGCAGCGGGAATCGAACCCGCGTCTCGATTCCCGCTGCGTCTCAGGCGGGCCTTCGCCCACTGCGCCACAGAGGTCGTCAAATGAATGAATGAATGAATGAATGAAATCACCCGTTTTTACAATATGAATGAAAATACTTTATTATACACCTTAAGCAAAAAACATAATAAAAAAATCTTATACTAGAGAAAGTACAACGGACGGTCTGATCGCTTAGAAGCGATCTCTTCCAGACAACCGTTGGATGGAGAGGATAGTGAGAGTGGTGATGTTTTTTTAGGATATTATCAGGACTATAACACGTTCTTTACAATTCTCCTGCTGGCGTTTCCGACCTGGATATCAAACTTGGTGATTCTTGTCTAGGAAAATTCAGCCGGTTTTGTTGGCAGGGTCTGCATGAGTTCGAGCAGCTGGTGAAGGCTCTGGAGGGCGTGGAGCTGTCTGCTGAGGAGAAGCAGAGCCTGGAGGAGCTGCAGCAGTACTTGCACGGAGAGGGCAGCTGGGTGCTGGGAGACGAGTTCCTTATGTTCATCGGTATTCATTCAAAACTATTATATGTATACTAGCTTCTTGCCACGGCTTCGCCCGCACGCTACCCGGATAAAAAGTAGCCTATGCCTTATTTGGATGTATAAGTTATACTACTGTAAAGTTTCATCAAAATCCGTTCAGTAGTTTTTGCGTGAAAGAGTAACAAACATCCTCACAAACTTTCACGTTTATAATATTAGTAGGATAGGATGCGTCACGCGCGCGCTCGTTTCACTGGTTCTTTCATTTATAATACCCCTTATAAATAATTTATAAATAACTTGGCGACTTCTAACACGGTGCGCGGGGGTAGTACCAGCTAAAAAAAAAAATTGTTCATTTCAAGCCACAGAGCTCATCCTATCCTTCCTACTAATATTATAAACGTGAAAGTTTGTGAGGACGTTTGTTACTCTTTCACGCAATAACTACTGAACGGATTTTGATGAAACTTTACAGTAATATAGCTTATACATCAGAATAACACATAGGCTACTTTTTATCCGGGTACAACGCGGGCGAAGCCGTGGCCAGAAGATAGTATAAAATAAAAATGGCATGCAATTGAAATTATTATAAAATTAAACACACAGAGAGACACGGAGATACATCCTTTAAGTGTGTGATTTACTCTTTGTGAACTAAATAACGCGATTTTCCTGGTGTAAAATAAGACGCGCCATCTTTTTGGCGAACTGCCAGATATTTTATTGAGGGATGATCAAATGTTTACTCAAATACGAGTGACGACTTTTATTACATGGAGCAAGTGTTTTCTATGTATAATATTTATGTATTCACAAAATATGTATATCAGTTGTACAGCTCCCATATATGTTATGGGAACTGTTTACATTGGGATGATGCTGTGTGAAAATGTCTATCCAAAGGTTGTCAGGTAGAGATCGCATATAGCGCTAAGACCGCTCATTATACAACATTGCCAAAGTGTTCAGAAAAAGGAAGGTCTTAGTATAACTTTGCGGATTTTGTAGCTGCCATCATGTATTACTAGCTTCTGGCCACGGCTTCGCCCGCGTGGTACCCGGATAAAAAGTAGCCTTTGTGTTATTCAGATGTATAAGCTATATTATTGTAAAGTTTCATCGAAATCCGTTCAGTAGTTTTTGCGTGAAAGAGTAACAAACATACATCCTCACAAACTTTCGCGTAGTATTTTTATATAATTTTTATAAACAGTACTGACGTACATTTTGCCTCATTTCTTTAAATAATTAGTAAATAATTAATTAGGTACCTTACGAGCAAGTAGTATATAGTGAGTATATTCTCAATTCTTCTTCGTACAAAATTGTCGTACTCAGCCGAACTTAATGCTTAAAAGCATTCTCTTCCAGATAACTTTTGTGTTGTGAAAAAAATATATGTTGGTGAGGGTAGAGTATTTTTTGTCAGTTTCTGATAAAACATCAGTGGTAAAAATATATTAATTATATTTTAAACACCATGTTTTATTTTTATTCCAATAAACTATCGTGAACTTGACTATTCGTATTGTAGAAACGGGAATTTTCAAGTACTGCACTATCGGTGAAGGCACCGGCTAAGTTTCGACTCATTCCGAGAGTCTTCATCAGGGTGAGTGAACGCGACTCGCTCCCTCCGCGTCGCACTATTAGTGAGTTGAGTCGAAACTTAGTCGGTGGCTTCACCGATAGTGCAGTACGTGAAAATTCCCGTTTTTATATAGAATAGAATTTATTTATTTGACACACACACACACACACACACACACACACACACACACACACACACACACACACACACACACACACAACATAATTATAAGACATAATAACAAAAAAATAAATAGGTACTAATCTACAAGAATATAAACACCAAGTTTCTATTGAAAACTGTGAAAAAGATGCTGCATTATTGATTTATAGATGTTGATTCTGAGCCGTTTCTTCTCTTGAATCCGCAGGCCGCCTGCTCAGCGACGGCAGCCTGAGCTCGGGCATCCGCGTGGCAGTTCTGCGTTGCCTCTGCGCGGCCGCGCTCCGCGACGACGTGTCACTCCTGCTGCATCAGGACCGGCGCCAGCACTCGCTGCTCAACTACGCCCACGACATCGACAGACATCCCTTAGATGAACAGAAAGCATTGGCACTCACTGTGAGATACATCCTACTAATATTATAAACGTGAAAGTTTGTTAGGATGGATGTTTGTTACTCTTTCACGCGAAAACTACTGAATTGTTTTTGATGAAACTTTACAGTAATATAGCTAATACATCAGAATAACATATAGGCTACTTTTTATCCGGATTCCACGCGGACGAAGCCGTGGGTAGAAGCTAGTAAAATATAAAAACTATTCCCTAGATAAACACAATAACATATACCTACCTACATTACCTAACCTACAAGATACAGATAATATTTCATAGACTAAACTTTATCTTTAACTGCTTGGTCGAAGCGAAGCGTGTCCGAGCTCGAAGAGAGCTGGCTCTTATCTGGGTCAACGCATTAGCATTGCCATTTATCTATTAATATATTTTCTTTCAGATGTGCAATCTCTTCGAGAACATCTCCTCATCAGAGTGGTTGCTGTACATCAGTGAATGGGAACACAAGGGGCAACCGCTGTCCAACATTCGCGCCACCACAAAGGTAATTTAGGACATTTTCCATACAGCATCATCTAGCCTCAAAGTAAGCAAAGTTTGTATTATGGGAACCAGATGACTGATATACTATTTATATACATTTCTTTTTGTAAATACATTTTGCGTCTTAGGCGGACCTTCGCCCACTACGCAACAGAGGTTGTCGAAAGGTGACCAGTGGCTTTTTTTAATATCTGCCAAGATAAAATATACCTAACAAACTCATTTATTTATGTATAAGACTTTCAGATTTTTGGTAAATATGCTTGAACATAAGAAATTTGTCTCGCAGCGAAAATCGAATCCATTTTTAACACGTAAAAATGGGTAACAAGATACAAAATTACAAAATCTTGTAATTTTGTATCTTGCAACTGATCTGATGATGGAGCCAGGAGGTGGATAGTGGAAGTCATCAGTGATTACTAGTAAAGCCCTCGAGTTTGGTCTCGTATGATTCGTTTCGACGAGTCCAATAGATTTGGCTCTCTGATCTGATGATGGAGCCAGGAGGTGGATAGTGGAAGGAACTCTTCAGCGGTTACTATTAACCCTTCGAGTTTGATTTCGTATGATTCGTTTCGACGAGTCCAATAGATTTGGCTCTCTGATCTGATGATGAAGCCAGAAGGTGGATAGTGGGATACTTTTTTATAATTTTGAGTGCGTTATATGCGCGTGTGTTTGTTTGAATGATATTGACATGCGGTACATTGCAGGTGTGCGTGCACAGTCTGCTGAGCGAGGACGCGGAGCTGCGCGACGCCGGCACCGCGCTGCTGCACAACATCGCCGCCAAGGAGGTAAAGACCGTGGTCTGTATCCATCTGCTATCTCTCTTACTCACTAGCTTTACTACTCAAAACTGGTGTCCACACATATTACAGGCACCGGCGTACGGTGAACAGGCACCGGCGTATGTTGAACAGGCACAGGCGTACTGTGAACAGGCACCGGCGTACGGTGAATATGCGCAAGCATACGGTGAACAGGCACAGGCATATGTTGAACAGGCACAGGCGTATGATGAATAGTCACTGGCGTACGGTGAACAGGCACAGGCATACGGTGAACAGGCACAGGCGTACAGTGAATAGGCACATGCATACGGTGAACAGGCGCATGACACTTTTCATCCCATCTATTCGAAAAACAACGTTTTGTTCCTCGATAACTGTGGGCAAAAAAGGTGTTTTCTGTATTAGATTTTTGCAGCGGGCAGTAATGAGTATATAATTTATAACATGAATTTTCTACTGTACACGAGGCTATTAAAGAGATCGAACGAAACATATTGTATGAATAATGTTACTGGCGGGTGAGAGGGTGGGACGCTGCCTGAATAAGAAAAAAAAACGTCAGATCAATCTGTTCATGGATTGATTTAATTTCATTCTGAAATCTCTCGACGCCATCAGGATTTAAAATAGCAGGCACGCCGTAAGAATATTATTTTACTTGCTTATGGTACAACAAAAACGTCAAAGAAGTATTTACGGTAATCGCTTACCAACAGATGGGCAATATGCTTTTTTGAAATTTAAGCTGTTAAAAAAACTAACATCTATATGATGGATAGATAGATAAACTCTTTATTGTGCATAAATTGGTGTTATGCACATATGTGTCCTGTACACGGCTCGACGCGGAAGGAGAAAGTCGCAACCACTCACCCTGATGAAGACTCTCGGAATGAGTCGAAACTTATTCGGTACCTTCACCCATAGTGCAGTACGTGAAAATTCCCGTTTTTACAATATGAACGAACATTTGTGTTTATACTGTATATTGGTGTTATGCACAATAAAGAGTTTATCTATCTATAATATAGATGTAAGTTTTTTCAACAGCTTAAATTTCAAAAAAGGATATTGCCGATCTGTTGGTAAGCGGTTTTTACTAATAAAAAAAAAGGTTTTTCTTATTTATGATGCAAAAAAAAATATAGTTAACCGCATTGTTTAGATTTGGCACGCCTACAGAGGTACAAAGATTTCTTTACCGCTTAGCAAGACTGGTAGAATATGCTGTATAGCAATAAGTCTTCCCTTGTTTTAGTGCAGTGAAGAATCAAATAAAAGCATAATAAAACGTAAAGATAAAAAAAACTGAAATCACGCTTTTATCACGCACTAAAAACTATAAAAATGTATTCCACTATCCACCTCTTGGTTCCATCGTCAGATCGTAACCAAGCCCAATCTATTGGACTCGTCATAACGAATCACACGAGCCCAAACTTGAGGTTTACTAGTAGCCACTGAAGAGTTCCACTATCCCCACTATCCACTTCCTGGCTCCATCATCAGATCAGCTCAAAGATTCCAAATTATAGTATTGACATTCGAACTAAATATACATAGAAAGTTTCATTTCGATACGACAATAAGATGTTTAAAATTGATTTCCAAGATTTGATTACATTGGCTTCGATTCTGTTGTAAGTAGACGTAATTTAAAATGTCGGTCTCTTTTACTGAAAGTGCAAGCAAGAAAGAGATAGCTACAATTTAAGTGCTGTCAAATTAGTCAGATTTAAGTTTTCCATTCAAATTTAGTTGTGATTTCAAAACATGCTGACTATAAACACAAAGAAAAGCAGCACGTAAACTGATTTGACAACACTAAAATTGCAGCTATCTCTTTCTTGCTTGCACTATCAGTAAAAGAGAGTAATAATTTAGATTTGGTTTAGTTAGTGAACTACAGAATCGAGGCCATTGTTTGTTAGTTAGTTACAAGTGAAACTAATCTAAGAGTGTTAAAAATGTCCGTGCGCGTATCATACCTCCATTTCTCCACACCTTTTGTACATTCTTATTCTTATTTCTGGGGCAATAAAAAAAATATTTTTAAAAAAGTAAAAAGAGTTGGTCTTACTAACTTTTACCGGATCCGGATCCGGATACCAAGCTCATATAAACTTTTCGCACTAACATTTCCTCTGCTTGTGCTAACATATTTGTTCTTACAAATTGAATTTGCCGCGATCTTGCCTGTAAATAAAATATATGCCGTTGTGTATATCTCCATCCATCAATCAGAACATCCTACTAATATTATAAACGTGAAAGTTTGTGAGTATGTTTGTTCCTCTTTCACGCAAAAACTACTGAACGGATTTTGATGAAACTTTACAGTAATATAGCTTATACATCAGAATAATACATAGGCTAATTTTTATTTGGTTACCACGCGGGCGAAGCCGTGGGCAGAAGCTAGTGTACCATAAATGAAAGTTGCTAATATTTTCGACGTTTACTTTTAAGTCTAGAGTTATTTTGTTATTTACCATTGCTCCTCCACTGCTGGGCAAAGTTCTTCCCCGAACCCTTCAACTTGTCTTTAGCCACCAACTTATTTCGAAGATATCGAGATCATTCGCTACTGAAGATCAAATAAAAAAAAACAAATTAAATAAATAATGCTGGACATTTCACAGCATCATCTAGCTCCAAAATAAGCAGAGCTTGTGTTATGGGAACCACATGACTGATATACTGCTTATATACATACTAGCTTCTGCCCACGGCTTCGCCCGCGTGGTACCCGGAGAAAAAGTAGTCTATGTGTTATTCTGATGTATAAGCTATATAACTGTAAAGTTTTATTAAAATCCGTTCTGAAGCGTTTGCGTGAAAAAGTAACAAAAATCCATCCTCACAAACTTCCACGCTTATAATATTAGTAGGATTTACACACATTTGTCCCGCGGCGGGAATCGAACCCGCAGCCTTCTGCGTCTCACGCGTAAATTACTATGTAATGCTTAAATATGGTCGGTGGTATCGTGGCTGCAGAATCTATGTTTTCCAGCGGTTCCAAGTTGGAAAGCACCTGCGAGAGCTGCTGCCCAAACAAGCCAAATCTAAGGTACTAAAGGCCCGGCCAAACTGACGCGGTGGCATATTTGCCACCGCCACTTGTCAAAGATCTTTGACAAGTGGTTGTCAAAGATAAAAAGGTAATAGTTGTCAGAGATCGCGTGAGTGTATTGATTGGCACCGCTGCTGTCTGCTCGGGCCCTTACAGTTAACCAAAACAGCTTCACCAATCAAAGCAGATACAATCAGAGGGATATTTTAATAGGAATTATGTCTGTTAATATTGAAAAAAATGCTTTCGTAACGGCCCTTCTAGCCGAAATATCGTTAGATTTGCGGTGGTCACGGGATCGCGTGGCTGAGTGGTTACACCACCGCTTGCCAAGCTGGAGGTCGCGATTACGATCCTGTCGAGTTTGATAATTTTTTTTTTTTTTTTTAAATAAAAACCAAAAGTTTGGTAGCAGACGATCTTTGCTGCTATAGAAAGTGAGGCAATATTTAGTAAAAGTAATAAACTGTATTATATTTATTGATATTGTACAATATTGGTTACGATTTCAATTAATATACATTTTGTTCAACAATGTCATGATACTTTTTAAATCAACCTTTGAGGACAACCTCTGTGGCGCAGTGGGCGAAGGTCCGCCTGGGACGCAGAAGGTTGCGGGTTCAATTCCCGCCACGGGACAAATGTTTGTATCTGCCAATATTTGTCTCGGGTCTGGGTGTTTGCTATGTATATTATGTATGTATTTACAAAAATGTACATAAGTAGTATATCAGTCATGTAGTTCCCATAATACAAGCTCTGCTTTGTTTTGGGCTGGATGATGCTGTGAAATGTTCAGCATTATTTATTTTTATTTATTTATACTTTTTAAATCGTCTCTAAATTAATTTATCAAAACTCGGGCAGACTGCTGTTCCAAATAAAATATTTCAGTATTATCCATTCAGATTAAAATGTCAGTAAATTTTTCAGGAACCTATTTATTAATTTAGTAAGTTTCACAGAAAATTCATCTTATTTCTTAAACGACCTTGTTATTCTGACTACTTTAAATCGTGTGAAGTCTACTTTGTACTCTGCATGTATCATGTATGTTCTATCTTAACACCTGTCTAGTTTAGTTTACTCTACGCTATATGAAATCTGTTAACAAATCCTGTTTACTCTGCATATAATAAATGTAAATAAGGGTAAACATGTCTGTTTGTTTGCTTTTAGTATAGTAACCGAAAATTTAAAAAAAAATGCCCAAGATTTAGATTCTGACTAGTGAAACGCCACACTACTTTGCCCGAGATTAGTGTTTTATTTCGAATAAACTTCATTTTTTCAATCCACTCTCTAGAGTCGGAATTTCGGAAATCAATATTAGGTTTTGCATTGATTGTCAGTCATTCGCGCAAAGATTTTATATAGATAATTCATATTATACTGCCGTAAACATATTTTTTACAGGATTTCCCCACAATATTTTATATCAAGGACACGATAGTTCGCGGAATTCCTTATCAAGATAAAATGTTTTATTACCCAGTGTCTACACTTACACAATGATTAGCTAAAATTAACAAAGTAACACTACATAATAACATAAAACTTGCTAGAAATGAAACTCCAGCTTTATAACTCCAGTCTAATCACGTTATTTTTAGTTCTTCAAAACTTACAGTTGTGTATTGAGATATGACGTTGACGTTGGATGACGTTGTGGGTCATACATTTACCTAACATTGTTCACTTTAGTTTGTAACTTATAATTGAATGTATGACTGTTTGTCGTTCCTAAAACAATAAAATAAAATAAAATATCTTTTTTTTTATTTCTTGAGGAATACAGTTGCATAGATCAAATAATTATTTACGTGCCACAAATGTTATAAAAGACGTATTACATATATAATAGCAAATTACAGTTTAGATAGGACGCACCAACAGGCACCTAAAATGTTTGCGTTTGTAAATAGTCTGCTAGATTCCTCGCGATCATCCTCCTTTTTACTCAGTCCGGCTAGTATGCTGATTAAATTCCATTAACTGTCCTTGAGAGTAGATAGTTCCCAAAAGTCGGGACCACTATAGACTGATAATATTTAAAATGCCGCGGCTTTTTACGTAGAGTCACATACTCTACGTAAAAAGCCGGTATATGCGTTTGAGAGCGGTAAGCCGTAAGAGGCGGTTTTTTGTTACCATTTATCTCCGATATGGATTATCCGATTGAAATTCTGTTTTTTGCAACCGTTTCGCATGAATTTCAGGATAGTCTAAGATATATTTTATCGCGTTGCCATAGACGATTCCAGTCACGTCGGGGGTTCATTTTTGACTACTTATACAGATAGCTAGTTTTGTAGTGTCCATAGGGGATATGAACTTGTCATCGGAACGTCAAAACAAAGGAGTTTCACTTCTATGCAAGTAGTTTTTCACTCATAGTAACGGAAGACAGTTATAATATTATAACTCACTGTTATCTTTGGTTATAAAAATCTTTATTTCACGATTACCTTGTTTGTAACGTTATCTTTTGTGTTCTATGGTAGTTTGTGTGTTTAGTGAATTCAGTTTGAAGTTAGTGAGTTTTGCGCTATTTTTCAATGTCGCTATTTTAAACTCCGGGTAAATCAGTATTGGGGTGGTTAAAGTGACGGACTAATCTATGTATATTATCGCGAATGGAAAATCGTGATTCAAACAACTGCTTACGAATATTATAAATCTAAAAGTCATCTTTAGATCATAATCATAAATCTTTTTTTTCACTAGAAAAATTTCAATTTCCAAATTTAGAAGTAGGTATATTCTTGGTAGATCTTCGAAGCGTAATCTCTGGAACTACCAGTCTGATTTGTAAAATTATTATTGCATTTGATAGTCTAATTCTAGAGGAAGTTTGTAGGCTATTTAACATCACGTTGCGACTCTTAGGAGCCGTGCAAAAGAAGTAATAGGGCGGATGATGACGCGTTGGGTCGTGGCCGAGGGCGGCTAGACATGGCATAAGGGTTAACTGTGAACAAAAGTTAGTGTTACATAAATAAATTCAGTAACTAGTCAAAGTCAAAGTCAAAATTCATTTATTCAAAAATCACAAGGATCCCTTTGAAACGTCGGTTTTTATCTACTGCCACTTACTTATTACAAAGTAAGGAATAGTCAGAGGCATGCCCAAACATTGTAGACAAAGTCAAATTCAAAATTCATTTATTCATTAAAATCACAAGGATCACTTTGAAATTACGATCTACTGCCTGTTCTTGCCTTTTGTGTCCTACCACATTAAAGGTGTGGTGTTATGTGAGGTTCACGGACTCGTGGACACCCTTAAACTCCCCTCTGTGACCGGCCTCGATGCATGTCTTGGAGCTTCGGGATCGCACCGGTGACCCTCTCAGATATCGCCCTTGCTCGCCCCTTGGGAGCTGCTGGAAGAAGCTCCCGGGACTCGTCACGATGTACCGCCGCCCTCCAGAGGCCCGCTTCTTGGCTAGTACTCTAGTTGGTTGTGCGCGCTCGGTGGCGTTGATGTATCTATCTATAGTTGCTGTTTCGCGCCACATAGGTAGAACATTAGCAGTACAGCAGCTAAGGTTGGGTACCTCATAGGTGGTGGTGCGCGGTCGACAGGGTTGCTGTATCTACGATGCAGTCGACAGTGGCTACTCGGTCGCGCCACCGAGGGCGAACCTTAGCTATAGAAAAGCCAGTTGGGTCCTTGTTAGCTGATGGTCGGGGTATCGGTTCTGTGTCTACGTTGTGCGTCGGCAGGTGTTCGACGAGGTGTGCGTGGAGCTGTGCATGGCGGCGCTGCAGCTGCTGTCGCTGGCGCCGTCCGAGGAGCACCTGCACCGCGCGCTGACGGCGCTGGCGCGGCTCGCGCACCACTCGCAGGACGTGCCGCAGCTCATCGCCATGGTGGGACCCGACCCCCACGCATACAGGTATCCCCACGCATAAAGTTATCCCCACGCATACAGGTATCCCCACGCATAAAGTTACCCCCGCGCATACAGGTATCCCCACGCATAAAGTTACCCCCGCGAATACAGGTATCCCCCCGCATAAAGTTACCCCCACGCATACAGGTATCCCCACGCATAAAGTTACCCCCACGCATACAGGTATCCCCACGCATAAAGTTACCCCCACGCATACAGGTATCCCCACGCATAAAGTTACCCCCGCGCATACAGGTATCCCCACGCATAAAGTTACCCCCGCGCATACAGGTATCCCCACGCATAAAGTTACCCCCACGCATACAGGTATCCCCACGCATAAAGTTACCCCCACGCATACAGGTATCCCCACGCATAAAGTTACCCCCGCGCATACAGGTATCCCCACGCTAAAAGTTACCCCCGCGAATACAGGTATCCCCACCCATAAAGTAACCCCTACGCATACAGGTATCCCCACGCATAAAGTTACCCCCACGCATACAGGTATCCCCACGCATAAAGTTACCCCCGCGCATACAGGTATCCCCACGCATAAAGTTACCCCCGCGCATACAGGTATCCCCACGCATAAAGTTACCCCCGCGCATACAGGTATCCCCACGCATAAAGTTACCCCCACGCATACAGGTATCCCCGCGCATACAGGTATCCCCACGCATAAAGTTACCCCCACGCATACAGGTATCCCCACGCATAAAGTTACCCCCACGCATACAGGTACCTCCACGCATACATAAAGTTACCCCCTCTCCCACATACAGGTACCTCTACGCATAAAATTACCCCCATACATACAGGTACCTCCAAGCATAAAGTTACCTACAAACATACAGGTACCCCCACATACAGGTACCCCCACACATATAGGTAGTAAATAATTTACTATCGTAAGCCCATGTTTTTATTTACAAATGTTACAAAATATGCTAAAGTTCACTGAGCCGGCTGATCAAGTCCTCAGAAATGTGCTCCTTTACCGGTTTTTCAAATTATATTCTTGGTTTACAAACGCTAATAGACTTGCTTAGCAAGTATGCATCAAAACAAACACGCTCACGACTTTATTCTACATTACTAGTCTCTGCCCACGGCCTCGCCCGCGTGGTACCCGGCTAAAAAGGAGCCTATGTGTTATTCTGATGTATAAGCTATATTACTGTAAAGTTTCATCAAAAATCCGTTCAGTAGTTTTTGCGTGAAAGAGTAACAAACATCCTCACAAACTTTCTTGTTTATAATAGTAGTAGGATGGACATCCTCAGTTACATACTCAGTGAGTAGATATTTGAGGATAAATAGGGGGTAGTCACACATCGAAACATATTTGACACATCATGTCCTGTCTATCGCTGCTTATTGGAATGCTAACCGATGGCATGCATCGAATTTTTAGTTCTTAGTGCACTATCGATTTCGAACTCAAGAACTTCGGATCAAAAATCGGGTTACAGCCCACTAGGTCAACATAGCTTAGCAAGAATGCAATTGGAAAGGAATCGCTTGGAATGCCGACTACTATGCAAAACTTGACCAAACACTAAATATGCTAATTAGACTTGCCTCTGACTACCACTTACAAGTCTCATTATAGATCTATGTACTAGGTAATTGACCTGAAGATGGGATCAATCGTTTTGTTGTTGTATAATATACTAGCCTCTGCCCACGGCTTCGCTCGCGTGGTACCCGGATAAAAAGTACCCTATATGTTATTCTGATGTATAAGCTATATTACTTTTAAGTTTCATCAGAAATACGTTCAGTAGTTTTTGCGTGAAAGAGTAACAAACATCCATCCTCACAAACTTTCGCGTTTATAATATTAGAATTGTGTGTTAATTATGTGTTAAATATGTGTTAATTATGAATTGAGTAATTGTTTTCCTTCCAGAGGGACGAGTCAACGTGTCGACGAGCAAATAGACGCTATCATGAAGAAAGTCAAGTAATTATCAATTCTGTTTATAACGGAGACGGGCATTTCTCAATTACATAGAGTAGACAGCCTCGAGAGACGCAAGGTTTTATCATTTTCTAGGAAAAAATTCTGTCAACTGTCGTGCGAGTCTCGCCACGCCTGCTGTCAAAGTCATAGTCAAAATTCATTTATTAATTAAAATCACAAGGATCACTTTGAAACGTCGGTTTTATGTATTGCCTGTTCCTCCGCGACCAAGCCAGGAAAGAAAGGCAAGAAAACAAGGCTGGTTATTCTTTTTAATGATCCTTTTACAAAACAATAGGTGCCTGCATTTTTTTTACTTTAGAGTTTTTATCATCTAAATAATCAGATATATTTTATAGTATGCCTTTTTATAAAGTTTTTGTTTAATTACGTTTTAATTTTTTTTTATTGATAATTTTTGTATATCTGATCAACATCAGTCAGAACAGTCTGGTTCAACATCAGTCCTAAAAGACTGATGTGTTGGCAGAAAAGTGCGGTTCAACACATCAGTCTTTAAGGACGGATGTGTTGACAGAACAGTGTGGTTCAACATTAGTCCTAAAAGACTGATGTGTTGACAGAATAGTATGGTTCAACATCAGTCCTAAAAGACTAATGTGTTGACAGAATAGTGTGTTTCAACATCAGTCCTAAAAGACTGATGTGTTGACAGAACGCCTCTTGGGGTTAACTGCTCGATGCGTAGGTGAAATTGGTAAATAAAGTTACCAATCAATTCACAGTGGTTTCTTAGCTTGTGCTCAAACCAATATTTACATATATCTGTATTTAATTTAGGTTAATTTTAGTTTATGTACATCGTAGAATCATTGCTTAGCTAAAAGAATCCTAAAGTACCTACTTTGACTACCTACAATGAAAATAAAACCTCGGTCTGCCGCCGTACCTTAATACAAAGTTCATTTGAGAGACTTAACTTTATTTACTGTAGATATTAATAACTAGTTTGTTTACGCAAAACCTCGGCCTGCCTACCTATCTGTTGCTATACCCTTAGACAGGGTTCATGTGAGATACCTACCTATAAACACCATCTATGTACCTACCATGTGAAAGCAATAAATGTATTGAGTATTGAGAATTTGAAGAAAAATAGAAGTAAAATTGTACACAGTTTTGTTATATTTAAGACGTGAAGTTACTTTTCAAATGTCGGATACAAAATTGGCAAGATGATTATTATTAATTAATTGATTAACTTAGACACGGGATTTTTAAAATGTATTTATTAATGGGACAAAAAGTAATATAATTAATTTATGTCTGTATATAGTCATTAGTTTCTAATATAAGGTTTATAGCGTAAGTACCCTATCTTGGGGTTTTTTTTATATTTATATTTTATTTGTTTATTTATTGGAAATAACACGCGTGCACTTTCATTTCACAAGTTATTTGTATAAGTTGAAATTGTGTAACAATAAATGATGATGGTTAATTTTGTTCATATCATTTAATTGATCAATCGAGTGAAGCCAGATCTCCAAATCTTCTTTGACTGATCGGCATTTTACACCCTATATACATATACATAGAATTCCCTATGTCCTGCAGGAATTTGTTCCGAGTATGGGTGTTATGGTACCACGGTACTCGTAGTTTCTGACAGGGACTATACCTCTATATAAGCAGGAAAAAAACCAATGCAAGTTTTTAGTGAAATCCAAAGTTTGGGATGTAGTCGGAACTTTGTGTATTATACCATAAAGAGGTACAAGGAGACCGGCTCTTTAGAAGACCGTGGAAGATGTGGCCGCCCGCGGTCTGTAAGGACGCCCGCCAACATCAAAGTAATCAGAGAGCGAATTCGTCGCAACCCTTGCCGGACTCAAAAGAAATTAGCTCTGCAGACCAACATTTCGCGAATATCGGTGAACAGGATACTTAAATATGATCTTAAACTAAAGGCCTACAGTCGAAGGAAAGTGCATTATTTAAACGAGCGTCTTCGTAAATTGCGACTGGAACGATGTCGGAACCTATTGAAGAGACACGATCCAAAAAATATCCTGTTTACCGATGAAAAGATCTTCACGGTGGAAGAAAAGTTTAACAGGCAGAACAATAAGGTTTACGCCAGAAGTTCAAAGGACGTCCAGCCATCTGTACGCAATGTCCAGCGCACTCATCATCCAGCAAGTGTGATAGTTTGGTGGGGTGTTTCCTACGAGGGGGTCACTTCGCTTCATTTTTGCCAGCAAGGCGTCAAGGTGAAGGCACAAAATTACCAAACCGACATATTGGAAGCGGTGGTTAAACCATTAAATGATACGCTATTCGCTGGAAAATACTGGGTTTTCCAACAGGACTCTGCTCCCTCCCATAAAGCTAAGACTACCCAACGTTGGCTGGAGGCCAATTTGCCAGGCTTCATTCGGAGCGAAGATTGGCCCTCGTCAAGCCCTGACTTGAATCCTTTGGATTATTCTTTATGGACGGAATTGGAGCTGAGGGCATGCAGAAAGTCTCACCCAAACCTGGATTCTCTCAAGCGAGCCCTTATTAAAGAATCGAAACGGATTCCCATTGAAAAGATTCGTGCCGCCATAGATGAATGGCGCACGCGTTTGAAGGCCTGCATTGAATGCAAAGGCGGCCATTTTGAATGATTTATTTTTAAATACAGATCTAGATGTCAGTAGTTTTAATTTTAATATCCAATAAATGAATACTCAACTTAGCTCCAAAAATATTTTAGTTTTACTGTGTCTCAAGACTTATGAACACATGAGGTATATGTATATAGTATACCTCATGTGTTCATTCAAAATGGCCGCCTTTGCATTCAATGCAGGCCTTCAAACGCGTGCGCCATTCATCTATGGCGGCACGAATCTTTTCAATGGGAATCCGTTTCGATTCTTTAATAAGGGCTCGCTTGAGAGAATCCAGGTTTGGGTGAGACTTTCTGCATGCCCTCAGCTCCAATTCCGTCCATAAAGAATAATCCAAAGTGTGCTTGAAACAGTGAAATTACAGTCACACGCAAATCTTTTGTTGGCGCCATTTTCACGGAGAATGAAACAAATATTCAAATGTATTTTTTCTGATTCAAAACATTCGAAATTTAAAATTTTAAAAGTTTAAAAAAGGTTGCATGAATTACTTTCTTTTTAAATTAATTACATAAGTTCGTCTCAAAACTTATGAACACACGAGGTAGTATATACTATATTATATAAGTCACGCCTGTTTCCCGGAGGGTTAGGTTAGACCACGAAGCTTCCCTTGTTACGACCCTACCTGTTTCGCTTCAAATTGTCTCTCCAAACTACCCCTCTAAGGGGTAGTAGAGGGTGTCCAAGTTTGTATTGGAACTTTTTAACGAGTGGTCCAAAAACTACCCCTCAAAGGGGGTAGGATGGTATGTTAAATCTGTTTAAGAAATGATTAACGCGTGGTGCGATTTGCTGTAAACTTAGTTTGGATACTAAAAATTCAAAAGAACCGAATACGTATCAGGGTATTCAAAAAAGGCCTTAGGGTGCAAGGTATGCAATTATTTTTGATGCACCTATCAATTATCTATCCTATGCGAGTAAAACCGCGGGCATCGGCTACTGTACTATATTATTACGACTATAGAACGTACTTTACTATTTTGCTGACGTTTCGTAACCGTTTAGAGGTCCTTCCTCATGAGCACCGTCTTCAGCACGCAACTGAGACGGGAAACTGACTTGGTCTCCGCTCTGCCTTTGCGCGTGGCGGGTAGTGGCTCCGGCGCGGGCGGTGGCGGAGAAGCAGCCACCTACCGTAACAATATCCTAAAATGATACCAAACCATGATAATTCAAATTCTGTCTAGTAGCCAAACGTGAATTTACACAAACCGGTTCATTAATAAGCCATTAGGTATAGATAACAGCATCAATAGATCTATTTCTATACTAATTATAAAGAGGTAAAGTTGGTTGGTAAGTTGGTATCATGTAGGAGGTGATCTCAGAAACTACTCATCCGATTTCAATAAATCTTTCACCAATATTAAAACAAAGTGGATATAGGCTGTATATTATCCCGTTAAACAAAAAGGTATTTCGTAGAGACCAATTTTGCAACGTGAATCGACGAAAGAATGCTCGAGCGTTTCCTGCGTCGGCACCACGTGGACAAAGCCGTGGGCAGTTGCTAGTTTTCAATAAAAATGCTATCATATTAACGCATCTGTAGTTACTTTTAAAAGACTCGTTCATTCAATTTTAAAGTAAAATAAAGCATTGTGAAGTGGCCTCTTAGTGCGTATAATTTTATTTCTTGGTGACACTGCGAAGTGTGAAGTCTGTTTTAATTACCATCAAGGTGGCAAACAAGTATCAGCCCACCTCTTGGTAAGCGGTTACCGTAACCTATAAGATACGGTAACCGCTTAACCGCTTAAAAACTGCCCTGGTAGACTTGAAAACAGTCCCGTGATCGATGGTGCAAGTGTGGATTCTGTTTTTATTTCATGCATTATGAAATATCTTAAGTTATAAGTGAATTTTACTGCAGTACGTCAAAAAGGCCTTGGCTCAGCGTGATATTTTGCTTTAGAAGCAAAAACACTGATTTTCAGCCAACACCTATTGAGAGCAAGCAGAACGAGTTTCAACTCTAATGTGTTATATGTACCTAGCTACTAAATGTTTCTGTTTTTGTAGTAATAATGATTTCCATATAATGTGGCGTTTCCATTTTTAACATTTAAGCATTAAGTTCGCCTATGTACTTGTTTTATCTTGTGCAATACAGCATTTTCTATCCGTCTATCTATCTTTACAGATAGTTCACGCAAGAAAGAGATGGCAAAAATTCTAATCCTGTCTTCCAAGTCTTAAGTTTAGTTAGTGTACAAGAGAATCGACGCCAGGTACCTATGTGAACGAAGAAATGCTACGGGAGCTTCGGTCTGTTTGTCGTGTCACTCTTCTTAGGCATCCTGCAAGGTAATTATCAGGTGAGTTACCTACTTAAAACTCGACCTGTGATCGAGAACTTAGAAAGTTCTATTCTGTGGAACATGTACAAGCTTAAATGTAGAACATGTAGTGCACGGCGCGACGCGGAAGGAGAAAGTCGCAACCACTCACCCTGATGAAGACTCTCGGAATGAGTCGAAACTTAGTCGGTGCCTTCACCTATAGTGCAGTACGTGAAAATTCAAGTTTTTACAATATGAATAGGTAAGTTCACGATAGTTTTTGGAATAAAAATGTAAAAGATTTTTCTTTACGTAAAAAAACGCAACGGCGTTCGTTTGTTTGTCTGGTCCATTTTGCTCTTAAACGGCTTGATCGATTGTAGGTACTCATAATGAATATTATTATTAAATTTTCATCAAAATCTGTTCAGTAGTTTTTACGTGAAAGAGTAACAAACATCCATTCTCACAAACTTTCGCGTTTATAATATTAGTAGGATACATTAGAATAACACATAGGCTACTTTTTACCCGGTACTACGCGGGCAGAAGCTATATATATATATATATCATAAATGCTCAATGAAGACTCAAATGGATGGTCATTCTTTATTTATAAACACAAAACCAAACAGACACACACATAAAACTGACCCCACTTTCGTATTCCCGTATTCGTAATAAGGAACTATGAGTTCCTACTGTGGTACAGACCCAGAACTAATACCTGCAGAACATGCATTTATCCCGCAGCGGGAATCGAACCCGCACCTGTGACCTTTACATGCATACATTTGGCTACTCATCATTAATAGTTATAAAGCTGGTGTGGTGAAATGATACGCACAATAAGTGAATGGCGAAGGACATAGTGTCATTTTTCTGATCCTCGCCTCGTAAGATAACACCTGACGCGAAGACACGCAAAGATAATGTCACAACCGGCGTCTGTTGCCATCTCGTTAGTGCTTAAACAGGCTCTGGCTACTTCGCTCGTTCGCACACATATCATCAGTTATCTATGTAATACATACAGAAATCGGCTACATCCCATAAGTGTAGAATACCACGCAGTTCCACACGCTACGGTTCTTTGCTATTAAATGCTCGGTGAAAAATCATCTTAGAAATGGATGAGGATGGAATCTCGTTCAGTAAGCCGAAGAGTAAAGGGGGGTTGATGAGGCTGGTGAAGAAACGGCTGCCGATTCTCGGCTGGGCGCCGCAGTATGACCGCACGGCGGGGATAGCTGACCTGGTGGCTGGCGTGACCTTGGGCCTGACTCTCGTGCCGCAGAGCATCGCTTACGCATCGCTAGCGAACCTTCCCGTGCAATATGGACTTTACTCTGCTTATATAGGTAACATTATCTCTAGACGTTTTGTAAATTGCCCAGGAGTTCGATTGCAGGGTAAATGTTTGCAAGTTTTGTAGATATTTGTTCGGGATCTGGTTGTTATATTATGGTACAGTATTTCATGATACCAACGATACAGGGGGTCCTAGTGCGGGATTAGGATTAAGTTAGGACTGTTAAAAATAAAGAAATATATATCTGATCACAGAGCTATGGCCATTTTATCTTGTGCTAAATATAAAATCGTTTTAGCATGACACTCTGACTGGAAATTAACGCACAGCCTAAACCATCCTACTACTATTTTAAACGTGAAAGTTTGTGAGGATGGATGTTTGTTACTCTCACGCAAAAACTACTGAACGGATTTTATTTATTTATTTAATACTTCCGCACAAATAATGTAGTGCTAGGAGGACTTAATGCTAAAGCATTATCTACCAGTCATCCTGGGCGTGCAAAAATATGGTGTGGCGTGTCTAGTAAAATGTTAACTAATGTTCATACACTAGATACCTATAAAAATAATATATTTAATATAATAAAATATTGAAAATACATACATACATAAACTCACGCCTATTTCCCGGAGGGGTAGGCAGAGACTACGGATTTCCACTTGCTACGATCCTGACATACCTCTTTTGCTTCTTTCACTCTCATTACATTTTTCATACATGCTCGCCGGTTTTGGGTACTCTTGACCTGACCTTTCTCCAGAACGTCTCCTATCTGGTCAGAGTATATTGAAAATAAAAACTTAAACAAATAAAACACTTAAATATTAATTGGTAGTGGCATCAGAGAGGGGGGGGGGGGGGGAGTTGAAGAGACAAAGTAATTAATGGTTCATCTTCCTAAGAAAGTGTTCCCGTAGGTACCGACTTTTTAAATTACTCTTTTGAGTCGATGTGCTTAATTTTTAGAGGCAAAGCGTTCCACAGCCAAACTGCAACGACTGAAAACGAATTAGTCCGAAAACAGGTGTTATGTCAAGGGGTGTGAGGAGAAGGTTATTAGCTGACCTAAGTTGTCTGTCATGTGTCGTCGTCAGTCATTTTGGTGAAACTCTACAGTAATATTATAGCCACAGATATAATAATACTCATAGCTTATACATCAGAATAACATATCGGCTATGGAAATGAAAATTTTAGAGTATCTAGGTTCCTTTTTATGTTTAGAGATGCACTATAAAAGGAATTTCCGAAATGCCACCCCTGGCGGCTAGATACTCGTAAAGTTTGCTAGGAGAAAACTCCACACAAATGAACAGACAAATGGGTGTAGACTTAGTGAATGGGTCTCGTATGCACTCTTTGGGTAGGCACGGTACCCTAAAAGACGGTACCATAAGGAACCCGTATATGCGTTTGCCGTAAGATGTTGTTTTTTACTATTTATCTGCTGAAAGGCATAACGAGAGCGGTTCTCGCGGGCTTATTCGATTGTAATACGGTTTCTTGCAATCGATTTGTATGTCTTTAAGGATGGTTCTTAGATAGGTTTTATTGCTACAAGGCACTAGAGGGCGCAGAAATCGAATCAATCGTCGGTAGATAAATAGATAGATGCACTCATTTTATTCAAATTTAATAATACATATATTCATACAACTATGTACAGGTAGGTATAAACAAAAATACAGATGAAACAGCTAGCTATCTAAAGACCGTTGCAAACGATCTATAGATAGCTCAATTGCTCTAGATCAATTACCTACCACGTACAAAAGTATAACTAAAATCATAAAGAAATGCATAATGGGCAATCTAATCGAGATTGGTTCCAGACAACCTGACAAAAGGATGGAGAGAACTAAATTAAAGAATGGTTCTAATTTTGGTACATTATACAACATTGTTAAAGTTTGTAGTACTGATTTGTTATTTGATGTGCAATAAAGTATAACCTATCTTCTAATTCTGAAAAAAAACACATATTACTTATAAAAATGATCTTTATATCCTCAGGTACGATGTTATACGTAGTTCTGGGCACAGTGAAGGAGGTGTCGATCGGCCCCACGAGTCTGATGGCACTTTTCACGCTACAGATATGTCGCGGGCTTCCTCTAGAGTTCGTGATCCTCCTGACCTTCCTATCAGGCTGTGTGGTATTCTGCATGGGACTGCTGCGATTAGGTATCTACCTTCATTTTTTCATACTAACTGACCCGACAGACGTTGTTCTGTCCTTGTGACAGATACGAAACGTCAATTCGACAACCATAAGACGAACGTAAGTGATTCTTACGTTCGACAACCAAGAACGTACCTTTATCATAATGTGTTACTGTTTATTTTGTTTGTACCCTAAGTTGTACAATAAAGTATTTTCATTCATTCATTCATTCAAGAGTTTCAGTTGAGTCAGTTTGTATTTTTCAGTTGGTGGAAGAAACGTTTTTTTTTACAATAATTAATATTCTGATTTCTGATTGATTACATATTCCAAATCGGTCCAACCGTTCTCAAGTGGTGCTTGGTGGTTTAATTAAACTATTTAAACCTTCACTTAAAAACCAATTAACTCTTTGACGAAATATATTTGGACGAACTCGATGGCGCGGCGAGCGAGTCCAAAAGGTGCGGGTTTGATTCCCGCTGCCGGATAAATGTTTGTATTGTCCTGCATAGGTATTCGTTTCGGGTTGGGTGTTGTGGTACCACGGCACTCTTAATTCCTAATAGCCACAGGGAATTCTAGTGTGGGCTCAGGTTTATTTATTCAAAGACTAGCTACTGCCCACGGCTTCGCCCGCGTGGTACCCGGATAAAAAGTAACCTATATGCTATTCTGACGTATAAGCTATATTACTGTAAAGTTTCATCAAAATCCGTTCAGTAGTTTTTGCGTGAAAGAGTAACAAACATCCATCCTCACAAACTTTCGCGTTTATAATATTAGTAGGATTTCTGTTCAGCAATGCTCGTTCTTCTCCAGGTTTTCTCGTAGATCTGATATCGCCGTCTGTGACATCAGGCTTCACGTCCGGCACGGCGGTAATCATCGTGGTCTCCCAGCTAAAGGGTCTTCTTGGCCTGACCTTCGTGGCCGAGTCTATGGTGGACAACCTCCAGCTCATATCGGAGAAGTGGCCTGCCGTCAGGATTCCGGATGTGGTGCTTGGTGTGGTCTGCTGCACTGTGCTGCTCATGCTGAGGGTAATTTTTTTACAACTTAAATGGTAATCATATGTTGGGAAGCGGTTACCGCATGGTATCAATCGCCCGTTGCGTATCCTGAGACAAAACGGGTGTAAAGTTTCTATATGCCTGTAATATCACAGCATATATACCACCCTTCTGACGGGAACACCACATTGCATTACTGTTTTGCAGCAGAAATAGATATGGTCGTAATACCTAGGTACTTCCCAGACGAGCTCTTTCACGAACAACTCTACTGCTACTAAAATATTATTTTTTAATACTCAAATCTCAATATATTTATTGCTTTCACATAGTTATAAAGATGTCTTAATAAGTAGGTACTCTCTCTTAAGAAGCCTTTGTTAAGGTATGTATAGCAACAGGGAGGCAGGTATTTTTTTTAATTACTTACCTTTTTGTGGCTGGTCTGACTGTGGCCGTGACCTATTGTGACCATTTAAAAGAGCGTTCAATATTCTCCGCTCAGCTCTGCAGCTCTTAGAAACAGTAGGATCTTTTTAGGCATGCAGAGGGTATGCCAATAGAAGATCGGAAGTCCATTGCTAGTTATAGGTCTCTCGCTATAGCAACAGGGACAGATCGCGGGTTATTTTTATTAGATTTTTGTTGCTTTAGGTATCACTGCGATAATGACAGGCCTATTGTGATCGCCATTTATGTTTTTTTCACTTTTATGGGCCTTCTATCTTTACTGCTCAGCCCTGCAGCTCTTAGAAACTGTAGGATCCTCTTAGGCATGCCGAGGGTATATCAACAGGAGATCGCAAGTCCATTGCTAGTTGGGCTTTCCCAAAGATCGCCTCGAGGAAGTCTTAACCATTGTCTTCACGCAAACTCTATCATCGATCCATCATACACTACGTCCGTCGTTCGGTTCGTGGTTAATTGAGAATATTTGTTCGTCTAGCAATAGACGTTTCTGCAAAATATGTATGAGTATAACATGTAATTTTTTTTGTAACCGTGTAGGCGTATATATATTTTTTATGGCGAATAATAAAAAAAACATCAAGTCATACCCAACTGAGGTCCCTTTACAAAAACCTTAAGAACCAAAGAATTCACGCATATTTTATCGTCTGGTGTGGTGTATGGTGAAACAGCAAAAAGTTTATAGAAACGCCAAAAATCTGTTATCTTTATGACGGAAATGTTAAAAACAATTGTAAAGAAAACATTGTTGAAAGAATTAAATTAATTTAATACATTGTTTGTAGGCTTGAGTAGTTAACACCTCTTCAAATACAAGAATGAAGTCTCAATGTTAATGCTCCCAGACTTACCTTTAATAACCAGATCATAGCAATAAACTTGCTATTAAAATGATAATTGAATCTTAACGCATAGTAATGTTCTACGTAATTCTACGTTTATTTATTCTGTTATCAGTAGCTTAGCTAAATGGAAAATAATGTCAATGGCACAATATGTGTACCGAGAGCAAGTAGGTAAGCTAGCTTATACCAAAATATGCAGTAAACATACGTCACATCTATCTTTCCTTCCGTCTGTGCGAAGACAGAAGAGAGGTTTTTTTATACAACTAAACAAGCATATGCTACCTGCTCGTAAGCGGATAATGTAAACTATGGAACTATGGAACTTAAGAGGCCTGCCTTGGATGAATTAATTTCCCATACAAACGTAATACCATAGTCATTTGTAATTAGAGCTTATTTCCACTATATTATGTTATTATTTGCATTCGAATAGTATTTATCTACGTACATTGCTATATATTTTTTTCAAAATACTTACCTAAAATGAAATGTAAACGAATCGAATTTTTGATATTTTTACGTCATACATGACATGTTTTCTTCTTATTTGTTTCGTATTAAAAACAAAAATACCGTTTGGTTAGGTACATAGATTATATTGTCTAGTTACAGAATAACAACATAATGTGAACAATACATCAAGTTTTCATTCATCTTTTTTGTTATTACAGAACACTACCAAATTTATAACAAATTCTGAACGGCTAATATTGCTATCGCGCAAGCACGGGCGAGCCTGCATCAGTCAAAAAGATATAGCTATATTTTTGTACGCACTTCTTATTTAAGTTATGAGCGCTGTACGCCGGATCCTTAAACGTAGGTTATGTGAAAAAAGTTTTTATGATGTAAAAGAATTAATTAAGTGAAATCTAAATTTTATTAAAAATAATATGACATGTTATTAATTAATGTTATTAAATTGAACTTAAATAAATTTAAATTATAATTAAATTAAATCGATGTTAGGTTTAACTAAGATAAACATTTGCATGCCAATGTGTTTGGTGAAATATGTGAAACTATAACTATTTACTGTAAGATCTTTGTAACCATATTTCTCGCAAATAAACCATTTCATTACATTTGCAACACCAAAGGTTTGCAATTCCCGCGTTGCCGACCCTGAAACATAAACGCGTGGAAAGTCTGATGTGCCTGCAATGAGAACATTACAAGGAACACAAGCTCTACTTATACTAAGTCAAATTCAAATTAAAATTCTTTATTTTACTAAATTTAACATAACGGGTGAACCAAATCGTTACATCTAAAAACTATTTACATAAAATCAAATCAAATCAAATTCTTTATTTGCAAACACGGGTCACAAAGATGGAAGAATGGTAAAGGGTAAGCACCATACATGTTTTGCCTAAATCGAGGGCATGCAAATATACATATAAGTCAGTAGGAGAAACTAGTTACAGATAAAAAGAAAAAAAAAATGTTGTAAATTGGTATATTGAGAATATTAGATTACAAAATACATAAACTGGTTAAATAATTAATTAACACATTAATTTCACTTCATTCATTTCACTGATTCATCAATATTTATGTTCTTATCTTTATAAAAAAGTCATTTAAATTATAATAGCATTTTGATGTCAGCAGTTTATTTATTTTATTTTTAAATAATGTATACCAATGGTAATGGTAAAAAACACATAATAAACTAAAATTTTAAAACAACAACAGTGTTTATAATACAAACCAAAAAAAAAAACAAATATTATTACAAAAGAAATAATATACAAATCACAAATAACAGTATTATTCCTACTAAAGTACAGGCAGGCTTATTAACTCAAACCAACATTCTCTCAAAAACTCAGGCATACTCGCTCAATCGACTTCCAGCCTTCCACAAACACATCGAACTGAGGATGTATGGCGATGAGAGCATTTAGATTATGTTGCGCACGAGGTATCGGCGACTGCTGGCGGTACAATGTGCGTGGTCATATCGGCTCAAACAAACGTACGCTCCCTGGACGTAAACTGGCACGTTGTTCTGAAACGCACAGCCGGCTGGTTTCACTCAAACATCAGTTAGTGCTGGTACAGCGGCTGATTCGGTCGAGGATCTCAAGAGGTGCAAATATAGAAGTCTCGACAGAACTTACTTATTTGAGGTTCTGGGTCATTTGGCCATCCGTCTTCGCGTTTTCAAAATTCTTTCAAGGCGACTGGTCGAAGCGACGCGTGACCAGAGAGTGGGCCCTTATCTGGGTGGCAATGCAGCTAGCATTTTGAGAACGCTTTCGTCTGGTAATAACCTGGATCTTTAGATATTAACGTTTTTTTTTTGGTGCCTTAGTTTGTTTTACCGCAGTCATTATTATTTCTTCTCTTCTTCAGAAACTGAAAGATGTCCGCGTGAGCCCCAAAAGGCAAAAGCTTAAGAAGACGTTATGGCTGATTTCTATCGGAAGGAACGCGCTGGTCGTGCTGTCCGCTTCGCTGTTCGCGTTCCTCATGCATAACCCTGAGGATCCCCTCTTCAAGCTGTCAGGTTTGTGGAACCAATATTATAACGGAAGAACAGACTCATCTTAAGACTTTTGAGGAATCTGCGTATTTCTTTTTCTGATATACTTCTTTAAGAAAGTTCCTTTCCTCAACTGTAAGTTGTTTGCAATAGGAGTCAGGGTTTTAACGTGGTTTCGACATAGTATTTCACCAGATTTTCAACGTAACAACGTAGCATCTGTGTATCAATTATGACCTGAGCTCTTGAGTGTTTTTTATCCTAGGTATAGGTATGTTTTGAAAGATATCAGAATAAAGGTTTAGACCCGCCTTTTGCATGATTTGAATTTGGACGATAGTGTCACAAATTTAAGAAGAGATTTGAGGCTTTCTTCATATTATTCCCAGGTCGAGTGGAACCAGGTGTCCCTAAAATTGCTTTCCCTCCATTCAGCGTGGAAATGAACAACCGCACCCTGGGCTTCTTGGAGATGGCTCAGGAGTTGGGCTCGGGGCTGCTCATGCTGCCAGTCGTCATGGTGCTGGTTAACATCGCCATCGCCAAAGCATTCTGTGAGTTACCTGTAACACCTATCATAACCTATCTATGCTTAGAATTTTCTATAGTTCTACTCATGACGTGGAATACCAACTACTTGCAAAACGAGGGCATGTATCAAATGTATCAAAGGACTGGATCGGAATCAGTCAACAATTCTACACAGAGACCTGCCTGCTTAGCATGAAGACCCAAGACAACGGTTTAGTCTACCGCCGAGAAGAAAAAAGTATTTTCTCCCTCTCTCTTGTTTGACTAGAATTAGTTTTTGCCTTCTCTTTCGTAGACAAAACGTTGTCTTGGGTGCTCATGCTAAGCGAGCTGGAAATTGGATAGCTTTTTCTCTATGTGGTGTTGCGCTGAGCTGAAACTTATATGAGTCTGTTGTGTTGTTTTCCAGCGCAAGGTGGGAGAGTGGACGCGACCCAGGAGATGCTGACGCTAGGGCTGTGCAACATCGCGGGCTCCGTCCTGCACGCCATGCCGACCTGCGGCGCCTTCACGCGCTCCGCTGTCTCCCACTCCTCGGGCGTTAGGAGCCCCGCCGCTGGCCTGTACTCTGGTGAGGGAACACACTGACCCAGGTGATGTCACTCGGAAGTGAGGAAGATTGTAGCATTTTTACAATGCCGTTACAACAAACCTTTACGCGTTGAGGCAATGGTGTTGCCCCAAAAAATGCTGTGATGAAGCCATCTGCAGACAAAGAGGCTGACAGAAAAAAAGGATAAGGATCTCTACTGTAGACGTCCTTATGTCCTTTTTGACATAAACGGCACCGTAACTGGACATAGATAAGCCTCCTCTAATTATAATGAGTATATGATAAACTGTCTTGAGCTACTTCCATCTTTTCCAGGCTACTGAATTCTGTAAAATCAACTAGTTGCCCTAGTCTGAAGAGTTCCCTTTTTCTTCTTCTTTGTCCTAGCCTTATGTCTCATCTCTTTTGGGGTCAGTCTTCCTTGTCTTGTCTTCATCCACCACTCAGTGCGTAAACTATTGTGCGTAACTTAATGAACGAAACTGACCTGGATTTCTAGACAAATATCTTTTTCTTCTTTTTTTTTTTAATGCTAGCCATTTTTCATACAGCATCATCTAGCCCCAAACTAAGAAGAGCTTGTATTATGGGAACTACATGACTGATATACTACTTAAATACTTTTTTTTTGTAAATACATACATATTATACATAGGAAAACACCCAGACCCGAGACAAATATTTGCAGATCTACAAACATTTGTCCCGTGGCAGGAATCGAACCTGCAACCTTCTGCGTCTCAGGCGGATCTTCGCCCACTGCGACAGAGGCCGTCTGTTGGCGTTAACGCCAGCGGAAAGATTGAAGATTGAATTGTATAGAAATGATATTAGCCGTGGAAATGTCACGTGACTGCTGCCAAGTTTTACCTTTGACAGATTTGCGTAAGCGTGAAGGAAAACTAAGCGTGAGGCAATTGTCTAGAACCCTGGTTTTATTTTTAATATAACTTTTTTCTGGTTTTAAGGGCTGATAACTCTCTTGGCGCTAATCTTCCTGACGCAGTACTTTTACTTCATCCCGAAGGCGTGTCTCTCATCTGTGCTCATCTGTGCTGTTATATTTATGGTGAGTTTTAAGCAACAGCTTATATTTCACAAAAAAAACATGTCGCTCATTGAATGCAAAACAGCCACAAACCAGAAACCCCATTATTTACAGGAGAGCCGAAACAAAATTTAAAAAATGTTTTTTTGAAAAAAATAATGTTTTTATTTTTAAATGTTATGATGTTAATATATTTTTGTTTTCCTTATTTTTTGCTCTATCTTTTTAAATAATGACCACTGTGATAGCACTCATCCAACCTGATAAAAACAACAAAAGCCCTTTTTGCATTCAAAATTTGAACCAATGTTAGGGTAATTATCTCAAAAAATTAAACAATTATTTAAATGAAACATGCTTTATTCAATGTTTTACTAAGGAAATAACTATAAAAAACAAATAACTCGCAGTAAATCTAAACAGATACAAACTATTCAAACGAGCATCACAAAACTAGACATTGTTTTATCGTTTATGTTAAAAAACCCGACATCAATTTTACGTAATCTAAAATTATCTTTAAATGAAATTCTCAAAATATTCATAGGAACAACATTATACTTTAAAAACGAAAAACACAAATCTAAAATTAAATTGCTGAAAGTTTAACATTTATAGATATGAAATTAGGCTTAAATTAGTACAATTATAATTCCTTTTACTATTTATTATTAAATCACTATCACTACTATTTATTATTTTAGCC
Organism: Perizoma flavofasciatum; assembly: GCA_958496245.1. Taxonomy (NCBI): domain Eukaryota; kingdom Metazoa; phylum Arthropoda; class Insecta; order Lepidoptera; family Geometridae; genus Perizoma; species Perizoma flavofasciatum. The sequence goes on along the minus strand of OY292430.1, from coordinate 804,073 downwards.
TGTATGGCTAAAATCACAAAAATAATATTTAAGACAGTCTTTAAATCACATAAGTACCTGGTTAATATTTAACATAGTATTTTTTTTAAGGCACATTTATACATTTTGGTAAAAAGTTCCAAAATATGGCACTGTTGCATTAAAAAATCTGAATGTACTTACTTGAAATTGGAATGCAAAACGGACGCATTTCAAAAAGTGGCCCCTTTGCACAGAACACTGAACTGAATGCTGGGTGTTTTTCCGAATTGTGGCCGTTTTGTATTGAACTGATGTGCGTTCGCTCCGAGTTCTGGGTCGCAACTGACAAAATGGCGGTTTTGTTCTGAAGTTGGCGCGTAAGTCAGCCCAATACAAAAAAGGCGGTTGATCAGTTTGGCATCAAAATGAGCGAAAATGATGGAATGAGCGAGGATGAACCTTTATTTGAAGTTGTTTAAAATGGTTACAAAACACTACCGACATTTCAATCGGTTAAAAGCAATTTTGGAAAAAATGCTAAAATACAAAAAACAAACGAACAACCAATTAAAAATGGTAAATGTAAACGGAACTGCGGATTAAAAATTGTTTCTGTTCTGACGAAGACACGAAATAAACAAAATTTCATTTTCTTTGCGTTCTAGGTTTTCAATCAAAACATTGATTACGTCGAAATCAATGTTTTCAATCATTACTGAGGGTATTCTCAGATAGGTTTGACTCAACTTATCTCAGTCATTGTTCTATGATCCATTTTAATAATAAACCATCTTTTTATTCTTGCTCCAATGACATTTTAACTTTCTGACATAGCAAATAACTATGTCAGAAAGTTCCAATTCAATTAGTTTGTTTCTAAAATCAATTTTTGACATTTTCAATTATATTTATGTATTTCATTGTTCACTTGTTGTTTTGTGTGACTAATTTAAAATAAGAAATTTATAACAAACATATTATTATGATTTAGATTTTAATGAATAAATATGAATGAATTACGAGATTCATATTTGTTTGCCTTCACTTATATAGTTTATAGTGCATTTTTTTAAATAGACTCATTGTTTTATAAATTCAGTCTAAAAATAATAAGGACGCCTGTAATACAATATTTTTAGTGCGATTTTGAGCAGAATCAACACATATTTTGAAATCTACTTATATCTACAAGTTTTATTTATATCCAGTGTTCATCCAAGCTGAAGACAGGGCGCTATGGCGCTCATTAGGGGAGGCCTATGTCCAGCAGTGGACTAATATAGGCTGATGATAATGATGATGATGTTCATCCAAGAATTTATAAATACTTAAGCACGTTATAAGACATCATTCATCGAATCCAATTAATGTGGAAAGCTCTTCTGATAACCTTTTACTCTGAGATAACAGGGATCTTCCTCTGCATAATAAATTTATTTGCCAACACGTCTTAAAGTGGGCGTTGTCTCGTATATATTGTTTTTGTATACATAATCTTATCTACTACATGTATTCTGTGCAACAGTTACAAGTAGCGTAATTTAAATAATGATTCCTTTGCATAAAGACCTTGACTTGAAGGAAATTATTGTTTTATCCTAGGACAGACAGGTGTTTGTCGTGTATATGTTCAGGGGTCCAGACAAATATCTCTTTCTGTTGACTTTAACGCCTACGGATAGATTAAATTGTATGGTAATGACATTAGCTGTGGAAATGTCACGTGACAGCTGCCAAGTTTTACCTTGACAAATTTGCGTTAGCGTGAAAGGAAAAGTAAGCGTGAGGTATTTGTCCAGACAGGTTGCGTTAAAACTCCACTTGCGCGATCTAGACACTTCGATGGCCATCTGTGTATTGTATGTGGTAACTATTCGTATATCAGTGGTTCGTTACTCTTCGTTGATGTGATCTTACGTGACTCAATCATGTGACGAGAGATGTCGCCCCAACGTAAATATAGGTCTTCAAAAAAGACGACTAAAGGACGTCGTCGCGCCGCCGCGGAAGACGAAGAAAATGATGGTGTGACGACCTGAATGCATTCGAATTCAATAGGCCAGAGGTGGCAATGGACCGAGCTGAGTGACATGGAAGGGAAAAGGTCTTTGCACAACAGTGGGACATCATAGGTTAAAAAAAACATGTGTCCCAGAAGTAGGTACGTACAATTGATCGAGTAATATTAGGTGGAAACAACCAACAAAAATTAAATGGTTAAAATAGTGTATTTTCGACAGTTTATTTTGACTTGAAACGCTATCTGTTGTTTATTTCAGATCGACATTGGGATAGTTCCCCGGCTATGGAGACGCGACCGCGTTGAGCTGGGGATCCTGGTGCTGACGTTCAGCGCCAGCGTGCTGCGGACGGTGGAGCTGGGCGTTGCTATAGGTGTGCTGGCGAGCCTGGGCGCCGTGCTGCGCGTGATGCTGCGTCCGCCGCTCAGCATGGGCAGCGTCAAGGTACGTGCTCCTGACGGTGGAGCTGCGCGTGATGCTGCGTCCGCCGCTCAGCATGGGCAGCGTCAAGGTACGTGCTCCTGACGGTGGAGCTGCGCGTGATGCTGCGTCCGCCGCTCAGCATGGGCAGCGTCAAGGTACGTGCTGCGGACGGTGGAGCTGCGCGTGATGCTGCGTCCGCCGCTCAGCATGGGCAGCGTCAAGGTACGTGCTGCGGACGGTGGAGCTGCGCGTGATGCTGCGTCCGCCGCTCAGCATGGGCAGCGTCAAGGTACGTGCTGCGGACGGTGGAGCTGCGCGTGATGCTGCCTCCGCCGCTCAGCATGGGCAGCGTCAAGGTACGTGCTGCGGACGGTGGAGCTGCGCGTGATGCTGCCTCCGCCGCTCAGCATGGGCAGCGTCAAGGTACGTGCTCCTGACGGTGGAGCTGCGCGTGATGCTGCGTCCGCCGCTCAGCATGGGCAGCGTCAAGGTACGTGCTGCGGACGGTGGAGCTGCGCGTGATGCTGCCTCCGCCGCTCAGCATGGGCAGCGTCAAGGTACGTGCTGCGGACGGTGGAGCTGCGCGTGATGCTGCCTCCACCGCTCAGCATGGGTAGCGTCAAGGTACGTGCTGCGGACGGTGGAGCTGCGCGTGATGCTGCCTCCGCCGCTCAGCATGGGCAGCGTCAAGGTACGTGCTCCTGACGGTGGAGCTGCGCGTGATGCTGCGTCCGCCGCTCAGCATGGGCAGCGTCAAGGTACGTGCTGCGGACGGTGGAGCTGCGCGTGATGCTGCCTCCGCCGCTCAGCATGGGCAGCGTCAAGGTACGTGCTGCGGACGGTGGAGCTGCGCGTGATGCTGCCTCCGCCGCTCAGCATGGGTAGCGTCAAGGTACGTGCTGCGGACGGTGGAGCTGCGCGTGATGCTGCCTCCGCCGCTCAGCATGGGTAGCGTCAAGGTACGTGCTGCGGACGGTGGAGCTGCGCGTGATGCTGCCTCCGCCGCTCAGCATGGGTAGCGTCAAGGTACGTGCTGCGGACGGTGGAGCTGCGCGTGATGCTGCCTCCGCCGCTCAGCATGGGCAGCGTCAAGGTGCGTGCTGCGGACAGTGGAGCTGGATGTCGCTATCAGCGTGCTGGCGAGTCGCAGTACCACAGTACTAGTAGTTTCTAATACCCACGACACAGCATATAGATTTGGGTATGTTGGGTGTTTTATTTATTTATTATTTACTAGCTTCTGCCCACGGCTTCGCCCACGTGGTACCCGGATATAAAGTAGCCTACGTATTATTCTGATGTATAAGCTATATCACTGTAAAGTTTCATAAAAATCCGTTCAGTAGTTTTTGCGTGAATGAGTAACAAACATCCATCCTCACAAACTTTCGAGTTTATAATATTAGTTTATTATTTATATAAAGTGTATTCAGTGTGTACCTACATTGTATTATATACGATTTCAGTCAGCTACCGGAGAGACATGCGTGGTGCGACCGTCCTTCTGTCTGTGTTACCTCAATGCTGAGCTGGTCTCTCGTCGGGTGGTGACGGCCGCCACTGTCTGTCCATCCTCGATCGTGCTGTTCGACTGCAGACAACTCTCTATGATAGACTATGCTGCCACACAGGTAAAAATAGGCTGCACTATATCTAGGAAAACCGGACAAGTGCGAGTCGGACTCGCCCACCAACTGTTCCACCGACAAATTTCTAGGAACATATTATAAATAGTTCAGGAATCGAATCTCGCAGTTTTTCCCGAGATTTTTTTACGTTAACTTAGAAGTTTGATTTTTTCACAGCTTCAAGGGACTGTAGACCTGAGTGATATGGTTTTAATTTCAACTCGATACCTTCACGCGTTCCCGAGATAAAGGGTCTTGACTGCCTGGTCTTCACAGACAGACAGACGGACAACAAAGTGATCCTATAAGGATGCTGCTTATGATGATTGACGATAAAACTTATTTAAGAACATTAATTAATTTGTAAATCACCCATTGCAAAACAACTTCAGCCCCGGATCTAGGGGGGGTGGAAAACCGGGGCACCTGCCCCGGGCGGCAGTTTCAAAGGGCGCCAAAACCATAAATAATACAATATATTTGAAAAAGAAATCTTGTTTCACAACGCTTTGTGAAACAACGCTCCTAGCATCCAGCGCCCGTACTATCGATTTTTCATTTGATTTTAAAACGCCCAGTTGGTTTCTGAACACTTCCAAAGGGTGCATTCCGAAAAGCGCTGCGAGCAGCTGAATGGGAATGCGCCCTGAGTTGATTTATAAATGAAATTAACCAAAGGTTTCTTATTCTCCCGGTCACAAAAAATGCAACCCATTATAAGATATTTATAAGTTTTTTTAAACAATTTATGTCTAACGCTAAGGGCGCCACTGGCCTCGATTCTGTAGTACACTGACTAAACTAAATTTAAACTGTCGCTCTCTTTTACTGATAGTGCAAGCAAGAAAGAGATAGCTACAATTTTAGTGCTGTCAAATTAGTCAGATTTAAGTTTTCCATACAAATTTAGTCGTGATATCAAAACATGCTGACTATAAACACGAAGAAAAGCGGCACGTAAACTGATTTAACAGCAGCACACAGCACTAAAATTGTAGCTATCTCTTTCTTGCGTACACTATCAGTAAAAGAGAGCGATAGTTTAAATTTAGTTTAGTCAGTGTACTACAGAATCGAGGCCACTATCAAGTTTCTGCCTCCGTTCGAAAAAGTCGTAGGCTGAACAACTTCTGTTTTTTTTCCTTTACACTAAACACATGCAAGTAAATACTTACATGATCTGAGTGTATTTGAATTTTATGTTCTAGAGCTGACTCATTGACGCCTACACTTTAACGACTAGCAATAAACATGAACAACAAAACTATATTTTTCTCAGGTTCTGGAACGATTAGTGAAGAAGCTGAAGCTGTCACAGCAGAAGCTGGTGGTCTTCCGTGCGCAGACATCCATCATCAAGCAACTCGAAGGCGTCGAGGGTCTGGAGACCAGAGCGCTGAGCGCTACCAGCGCTGCTGCGGCGCTGGCCGCCGTCGAGGAGTCTAAACCTGGAGGAGAATCAGCAGCATTGTTAGATAGTAGTGTTTGACGGAAAAGGGATTTGTTATGCGATAAATTTGCCTACTGAAGCTATGCGTAGTCTGAAGTTTGATAAGTACGTACTTTGATCCGTGATTTCGGATGTAAATGTGATGTAGATATAGTTATGTTTGTATAGATATTAAGCTCTGCATTATAGTTCGTTTCCCAAATAAAATAAAGGAGTATAACTTTTGAAACTATCATGGGAACATAATCTTTACTAAAAACTGAATATTTATCATGATTTCTGAGTTTGAATGTTTCGCAATAAAAGAGGGTAGATCGATTTGTCTGCCACTTACGTTCGTAAGCAGACTTCAGTTCCTCCCGTGATCATGGTACAAGTGCAATAGTGCCGAAAGGAATCCCATTAAAAAAAAGCAGGTTCATAATTTATTATTATTATGTATTATCACACTTTTGCCTTCTAGTTTGAAATCGCCGCTAAAAATGTAACAAACACATTTATAGGCACCCAGCGTTCTTGCCATTCCTGTATCATATTGCAAATAAGTATGTGAAACCCTGTCTTATTTTGAAATAAATTAATTTATTATAAAACATAATATTTACTATCAAAGAAGACGAGCACGAAATGTATGTTCAAAATTTCGTTAGTATGGTTCAGTTTTGACTAATTTGGGGATGCTGAAATGTCCATTTCGAAATTAAAGATCGTATTTTTATCAAAATTATATTTACTTATTTATAAATACATACTTACCAACTACTTATGAATGAATAAGCTGGGTATTTTCTATGTTTATTTAATATGAATATATTTACAAAAAAAAAGTATAGGTAGTATTTATATCAGTCATGTAGTTACCATAATACAAGCTCTGTTTAGTTTGGGGCTAGATGATCCTGTGTAGTGAAAATTGACCAATATTATTTATTTATTTAATTCTTAGGATGCTGCAAGCTTCCGACATGGATCTGCGACCGATAATAGCCGATACCGACATCAAAGAGTATAACGTTGTTTCTAGAGTATAACTGTCATCCACAGACTAGTTAGTGATATTCTGTCCTACATCTTAACGAACAATGAGGACGGACGTTCTTTAAAGCAATGAGGAATCCAAAGAGGTTGCCACCAAAACTATGGTAGAGACAAGGATTTTTGTATTTGCCAAGTGTTGTATAGTTTGGTAGCTATACTACTAGCCCGCAATCTACCAAAGCAGATATCAAAAAAAGATACCAAAAATAAAAGCTAAAAAATTAACTGAATTTAACTGTAATGTAGAATTAGATTAGTGCTTCTTTGTGCATATTATTCAAAAAAAATAAGTTCTGCCCGAATGAATAAGCTTAAAAAAGGAGTGAACAAACACAAAATGACAATGAGTGAACGTTATTAATACAAATATTATGTTGCCAGTTATAAAACGTTTGCTCTTTTATTCTGTTAGTATTTTATTTTCGAAAGTCAACTACATTTTTTTAAATCTTAAATCGACTCTTCAGCCATAATCAGATTATGGCTGAAGAGCCATAGAAAGAGTAGATACGATTCCTTTAAACAGCACTCTCTGCGCAGTTTGACAGATGCATTATTCGGGTATTTATCACTAGCAAGCAAGGCATGCAGTATCATCTGCGTATGTTGCTGTTACAACACCTGCTGTTTGAGGCATGACTGTAGTTTATAATTACGGAGTATAGTATCGGGCCGATCCTTATGGGACTGAAGCGGTGATGAAGTACAACTTCGAAAAAATATCTTTCGAATTACTTGACTTAGAAGCTTCTTTGATTTAAGTAAGATTTTAAGACCATATTATTGAATGATAATAATATTTATGATTTTCTCGATCGTTACACAATATAGTTAAATTAAACACTTTTAATGGGTTTAATCGCTTTGAATAGTTTGTTATATATCAAGAATGCTACAGGAAGCAATAGAAATTCAAAAACATCCAAATTTTAACAGGGATCCTGTCACGAAAATAATTAAATCTGACATGAAACACCATAATATTAGTTAGAATAGTCACCAAACCAGTTTGAAGAATATGTGTAGATTTATTACTAGAGCTGGCAGCCCCAGAAAAGACCGAATGAAGTGCTGCCGGCCCGGGCGGCCGATTAAATACATAATCATTCACTCGGCCATTCGCTCTAGTCGCTCGTCCGCTCTTGTCTTCATCGACCGATTCGTTTTGACGGTCGTGTTTTTTTGCAACAAAGGACTTCGATGAAAATATGTAAATCATAACTGAAAGTGGGATAATTTTTATACAAAACAGTGCGGACGCTGCGTTTCTTACGGCGCATGTTCTCCATTTACAAATCTCTTTCAACTTCAGCGTGTTTATGTTGCGGGTATCTCGGCGTTGTTTTGCAAACAGATAGTTTACCCTCATCCGGTCGGAATTATGCTATATCCTCAGTGAAAAGTGCTGTAAAAGTGTCGGCAACATGTTGAAGTTGTTTTGTGTGTTTCTGGGTGTGGTGGGAGCGCTCGCGGAGCTAGAGAATAAGATGGATCTGCTCAGCAAACACCTTCAGGAAGAGATGGCGGATGTGTGGATAATGTCGACGGTGAATTACTCTGAGCCTGTCATCGACACGATCTACGAGGCCAGCGTGGAGTTTGACATGCGAGCTATGGGCCCGGTGTACAACTCTACGCATACTGTCATCGATGTTATTGCCGCTAAACAGGCGTATCCTGAAGGTAAGCCTCCACATATCTCTCACTCTCGAATGCGCGGGCTACAACTCAACGCGCACAAATCCTCAACAACTCGAGGTAATCCGCCAAGCTTGCAAAGATCCCAGGAAGCTTCTGTGCTTCTGGGCGGAGTTCCACGCACTATGGACTAACTTTGAGTCTGAATGTGGAAAAGGGAGTCCACTCACATACATACATAATCTCTTAGCAGCAAGGTTTAAAAACACTGAACCATTCAAGATTTTTCTATATGTAGGCAAGGTTTACAGAATTCCTATACTACAGACTTCTTCATGCTTTTATATCAATCATTTATATTTTTATTGTGCCTCTGACTGCCACCTTCTTAGTATCTTCAGTAAATGGCTAAGAAATGAATCATAGAAACTGGCCTAAAGTTGAGTGGATTTTTATTTACAAATCAGTTCCTTACAAGGTCTCTCCTCAAATGTTTGCTGGAAGAAAACTCTTTTTGCATGCCATGCGTACATGCCTTACCTAATGTTTTCTATATTTCTTTGTACAATAAACAACTCATTTCTAATGACCATGGAACTGAAGAACTTGTTATTCTAAATAGCTATAGGCCACACCTCCAATTATTTCTGTGTCACTCAAATTAAATTGAAAGTGTTTCACTGAGTTGAAGGCAATGATCTCAGCTGCTGAGTCACTCTGATTCTTATCCAATAAGTTTTTGTTACAAACTAAAAAAAAAACTTTAGACTCAGATTATTAAAAGTAAGTCCACCCCCATCTTTTGTTCAGTAAATAAACTCCCAACAGACACATGCATAGTTTTCATCCCAAATTAGGATTTCCTGTTTCGTGGGTATCAGAAACTACGAGGGATGTTAGAAAGGACTGAAGATTTATCAAGCTAAGTCTTATTCACTCCATCACATTATTCCTCCTTCTTAGGCCTGAATTCATAGTCAAAAGGGGAGGCGCTAAGTAAAAATTCAAGTGCGAATTCAACCTTTATGCACCCAGCCATAAGGCGAATGCTGAATGATGGATTTTGGGGGACTGTTCAACCCCCGACTATGAATTCAAGCTTTAGAGAGTTAAAAGAGGAAAATTAATGATTTCTAGATTTCCCTTATCAAGCAATATTAAATGTTAAATTTACATTATCACACTGAATTCTCTCATCACATACCACAACCTGCCTTCTAATGATAATAGCAAATGCCAATGAATTAATTAAAAGCTTTATTTGCATGAATACAGTATATTAATTCTTAGACTAGTTCATTAGAAAACACTACTAAACTAAGTCTTTGAACAAATTAATTTATTATTAAGTAATAGGAACAAGATAAAAGCATAAATTTCGCAAAAGATTTGTTCATAACAGTAAAATTGTAAGGTTTAGGTGGCAATATATACATTCTTTTAAGTTTTGCACATTGCTCAGCTTGTCAAAATGAGTTGTTAACCATTGACATTTTGTGTAATCAAGGGCCTGCGGGGCGATCACACTAATTTGTAAGCTAGATAAGCCATAGATGGACAATGCGAATCAACAAAATTGGTTTCATATGTTCCGTTTTTTGGATGGATGGGCCATTAAAATAAGGAACTAGTGTCAAAATTGATTGCCATCTCGATAGCCATGAGTTAGTGTGATCGATCACCCCGCTGGTCAGGTCAATGACCTAATGTAGAATGATCAAGAAAGAATTGATGACACACAGCATTATTATACCCTAAATATCTACCACATAGATACAATAAATGAGAGCATAATACATTATCTAAGCATTGGGTCGTCATAGGGTTGGGTGAAGGAGTCATTTCCACACAATGGGCATATCAAAGACAAGGAATAAACAGCAGTAGCAACAATGGCAGGCAAATGGACTCGTAAACATTCCTGAGAACAATACCTGCAACTTATCTGAAATCTCTGAGAAGTGTGGCAGTGAAGCTCATTAATTTCTGAGAAGTGTCTCAGTGTCAAAAAATATTTTAACTTTATTGTTTTTGTGTTAACTCTTTTTTTAGCTATTTATAATACTAGCCTCCTAGAATAATACTAGCTAATTGTCAAATTTTATTCAAATTGACTTTATCCATCAAACATCAGGTAGGTCAGACCAGACCTACCGCGTTGCATCGCCCGTCCGCGCTATTACATCTTCTGCTCGGCTCGTAGCGTGATGTTAAATAGCGTACAACCTTCCTCAAGAATTGGGCTATTTTTGGAATCAAAAATACATTTTCAAATCTGACTGGTACTTCTAGAGATGGATAGATAGAAAATGCTTTATCGCACAAGACAAAACAAGTATATAGGCGATCTTAATGCTAATTAGCATTTCAAGCAAAATAACAAATAAACTCTTCAGCTTTATTTTTATAATATATACATAGATTAATAGCAAACCAGTGGTTTTTCCTTACAATAACTGAGTGTCCGAATTTGTTTATCTATTCTGGGTATTCTCTAATTGTGTCATTGGTCACACTGTAACTGACTTTCCTTGTTTATGTCAGTGACTAGTTTAATTTATTGATTGAGCGAGTGAAGATCTCTCTTTACTTCGACAATCCAGCATTTGTATTTTTCGATATATGTTTATCCAATCTTGAGGAAATGTAGTAACCAATCATATTCTTAGTAACCACACATCTCCAAAAGTTTATGACACTAACATGATACGGACATTAGCTGAATTGTGACAAATAGTTACAAAAGTCATAATCAAGAATTGACGTGAACTGATGAAACGTAGGTAGGTAGGTTATTTTAATAAAATTTTGGAGTTGGATTATGAACTTAATCGGTTGAGGGATTTTTAAACTTTTCGTTAAAAACTATACTTTGCGAGATCTCATTTCGTTATGCAATATAAAACACATATTATATATTTTTTTGTCTTTTTAATTATCAAACTTAGTTTGTCTATAATTATTTCAAATGGAGATTTTTACAAAAGGAATAGTAGATATGAAAAATCTACCTTGTTAAAAAAAACCTACTTTGTTTTAAACTAAGGAACTTAAAGAGATTTAAAAAGGTTGTCTGTAAGCAATCGCCCATTGCATCTTGTTTGTTTATGAATTCCAGTTTTATTGTATTGTTTTTGTGTGCTTTTATTGCACACATAAAGAGTTTAACGTAACTTAACGTAACAGTGTTTTTTATTCCAAAAACTATACGTAGTGCACGGCGCGACACGGAGGGAGTAAGTCGCGATCACTCACCCTGATGAAGACTCTCGAAATGAGGCGAAACTTAGTCGGTGCCTTCACCGATAGTGCAGTACGTGAAAATTACCGTTTTTACAATATGAGTACCAACAGTGTTTTCTGTTTTCTAATGTTGAATTTGAATGTAAAATACTGTTGAAATTACACATGTCAGAAAGAGACAGCAGAGTATATACATATTTAATCAACTGTATGAACATCTTTATAAGTAAGGCACTTATAATATGATGACATAATCGTAACTAAGAGATTAACTGTTTCTTTAAAAATATTATATAGCCTGAGTATTCGTAATATTAAATCAAAAATTCACATACTAATATGACTAACTTCAACAATACCTTACGTATTGTTTGGTTAGGTACATAGATTATATTGTCTAGTTACAGAATAAAAACACAACGTGAAAAATACAAAAAAAAAATCATTCATCTTTTTGATCGCCCGCAAGCACGGGCGGGCCTGCATCAGTTAAAAGAGATAGCTATATTTTTGGACGCGCTTCGAATTTAAATTATGAGCGCTGTACGCCGGATCCTTAACTACCCATCTCAAGTGTTAAAACAAACAATTACAATTATGAAGTCATGACGGTATTTTACTAATGAGCTCAACAAACAATGAAATAATCAGATAACACAATTAACATTCTACTTAGTACTCACTAAGTAACTACTCATCAATTGATGAGTAGTTTCATAAATTACCTCCTTTATCCAAACTTACAAACTTTACCTCTTTTTTAAATGAGTTTTGAGATGAATATAACTCTGATCGTTTTAAGGAAGAATACTTTGCACGATACTGACATAATTCTTACCTCGACCTCTGTGGCGCAGTGGGCGAAGGCTCTCCAGCTCTGCTTACTATGGGGCTACATGATGCTGTGTGATGAAATGTCCAGCAGCATTCTTTAAATTCTTTTAATATAAAACATGTGGTAAATGAATTTATGTACATCATTTTTCGTAAATACGTAGTCTTATCGCTCAGGAGCGATCTCTTCCAGACAACCTTTAAACAGCTGGCTTACATTTAATGTAAAAAGCTTGACATTTTATCTGTTGTGATATAATAGGCCCTACAGGTCTCTGGACATTGTCTTTAGTCCATGAAGCTCAGATAAAGTCGGTATCAATGGAAAGTCGGCGCACAACCGTCCTTGATATTATGTATCTATACTAATTAATAAAGCAGAAGAGTTTCTTTTTTTGTTAGAACGCGGTAATCTCTGGAACTGCCTATCTGAATTAAAACAATATTTTTGCATTTGGTAGCTCTATTCATGAGGTAAGTTATAGGCTATTATACATCACGCTAAGCCCCTTAGGAGCCGAGAAATGATCTCCGTACCGACTGGACCCATTAGGATGAAATGTGGAACAGATATAATTCGTGTCCTAGAATAACGCAGGCAAAATTTCATTCGTTTACCACGCGGGCGAAGCCGTGGCTGGAAACTAATCAACCATACATTTTTTTCTTCGCCACAGTATATTTTGAAACATATTCTAAAACTTGCAACACATCAAAGAGCAAACCATATGAAAGGCTATATCTCTCATCTTCAACTGGTTAAAATTAAAAAAAAAGGCTTTTGAAATGTCGATTAAGCCGCGTTAAATGAATGCCGCTGACACAAGCATGTCGCAATGTGAAGTACCAATGTAAGGCCCACAGTCACTATAGCGACCCTTTAGCTAGCAATACGCCTGTTTGCTGCATTCCTATTCTATTTATCAACGGAGCAGCTGCCATTTCTCAAGCATATTTGTATATTGCAGTGTTGTGTATGTGACATTTTACGCTTTACGCCGGTTGCTGATGGTTGAGTTGAAGTGGCTTATTTTGACGCTGAGACATGCATCAGCATCGTGGCACTCCAAATTCAACAGAAAACACTGTAAAATTATGTGGTCCTGAAGTAAACGAAACATGTTAAAACTACCCTCTCTTTCTATTTATTTTCATCTGACATCAATCTGTGTTTCGAACATTTGTTCGAAACACAGATTGACATTTATTTGTATTTTCAACCGTCTTCAAAAAAATGAGGAGATTCTGTATTCATTCTGTATGCGTGTGTTACGCGAAATCTTTGCGTAGTATGAACTGATTTCAATGATTTTTGTTAATGGGTAGAGTGTATACTTCAAGGGTGGTCCCATATAAATGTTATGAAAAGATAACACCTCTAAGGGTGAGAAAATAAGGGTTTATACATAATATGATATTTAACTTTTTATCAACGTCCCGTTATTTGAAGAGGGTTTATAGTCGTGTTTTTTTTTAATACCGTTTAGCCATACAACTGTTTAAAATATTTATAAGGGATTATATACCAAACGCCAACGCTTCATCTGGGGCCTTTGCAGAACATAGAATAAAGCATAGTTTGTGTAGGCGACGGATGTACAGAAATAGCCAGTTGCCAGGAGGGATGGAATATACACATGTGAATTATTGATGAGTTGACGAGACCTGGTTTTTGATAAAGTTGTTCTTGTAGTCGCTGCTTAAGTTTGCGGCTGAAACATATTGCTGATGTCGATAGGCGACGGTAACTGCGCACCATCAGATGGGTCGTATGTCTTTATGCCTAGACCCTCGCCATGATATAAAAAAAAGTTTCAGGAAAAAATAAAAAGCTACTTCAAATAACGGGAAGTTGATAAAATGTCCATTATGAAATTTCATCTCTCATTTTTTAACACTTCGGTGTGGTATTTTTTTATAAGAATTATATGGGACCATCCTTGAAATATACCTTACTCATTAAAATAGGTTTACAATTTGCGGAGATATCGCGTAACATACACATAAAAAAACATAGACGAGAACTTCGTCCGTTCTTGAAGTCAGTTGAAAAAAAATTCTATTCAACTATAATTTCAAAAGAAAAGAACTCTATTTTATCTTATTTCAAAAACTATACTTAATTTGACCATTCTTTGTACAACGGGAATTACTCACCCTAACGAAGACTCTGCCTTCACCGATAGTACGGTACGTTACAATTACCGTTTTACGAGATATTAAGAGGCCTGCGTAGGATGAATTGCCTATACAAACGTAATACCAAAATCATTTGTAATTAGAGCTTATTTCCACTATATTATGTTATTATTTGCATTCGAATAGTATTTATCTACGTACCTTGCTATATATTTTTTCAAAACACTTACCTAAAATGAAATGTAAACGAATCGAATTTTTGATATTTTTACGTCATACATGACATGTTTTCTTCTATTTGTTTCGTATTAAAAACAACAATACCTTACGTATCGTTTGGTTAGGTACATAGATTATATTGTCTAGTTACAGAATAACAACACAATGTGAAAAATACAAGTTTTCATTCATCTTTTTTGGTGGAAAACCACCAAATTTATAACAGATTCTGAACGGCTAATATTGCTATCGCGCAAGCACGGGCGGGCCTGCATCAGTCAAAAAGAAATACGTTTTTTTTTTATATTTTTGGATGCGCTTCGAATTTAAGTTGTAAGTGCTGTATGCCGGATCCTTAATAGTTTCTGTTAAGCGATCAATCTTTGTTCGTGTACCAGTCAGTTCTCAGAAGTCGAGCAATGTGATCTTGTTGGTACTTCATGAGTTAATGGCTGCTATGAAGCCATTGTTGATTGATATGTGCAATTCGCTCAGGCGTTGGATCCCGTTGCAAGCCGGAGTACCTAAGGGTAAACATAGTAAACTTTAAACATAGTACTGCATCTGCTAACTTTTTTTTCCTTTGAGGTAGAAAAATTTACAACATAGTTTTCATTAGTAATGTCGATTGAATTGTCTTTCTATAACTAGCTTAGGACGCTTAACAGCTTGATGGTATCTTCTGTGTCGTCTCTTTTGTGTCTTGACACAAAACTCCTATGAAAAAAGTGTGTTAAAAGGATTCCTTTCAAATACCGAAACCCTATCTCAGTGCACACTAAAAGGAACAGAATCTCCTAATTCCAGGTCTCCAGGACTTGCGGTTTGGGCCGCGTAAATTGTCATTTAGTCTGATATGCAATGATTTTAATTAATAAGAAGTTAGGTTTATGCAGACCTAGATAGAATAAATAAATAAACACTAACTAAAAATAAACTCATACCTACATAGTACTGACCCCCCCCCCCCATTCCCTGTGTCGTAGGTATCAGGAACTACGAGTACCGTGGTACCACAACACCCAGACCTAGAACAAAGTATCTGCAGAACATGCAAACATATGTCCCGCGGCGGGAGTCAAGCCCGCACCTCTTGCGTCACAGATGGCTACTAGGAAAAAGGTAGAAATTTGCTACTACGTGAAAATGAAAAGACATGCTACTTAAAGTAATAATAATAATAAACATGTATTTCTGGCAACAACATGAACAACATTTAAAATGATGCCAATATGCCCACAACGTAAATACCTGAGAGACTAACATACATCCTACTAATATTATAAACGTGAAGTTTGTTAGGAAGGATGTTTGTTACTCTTTCACGCAAAAACTAATGAACGGATTTTGATGAAACTTTACAGTAATATATATCTGGTGTATAAGACCAGAATAACACATAGGCTTCTTTCTATCCGGGTACAACGCGGGCGAAGCCGTGGGCAGAAGCTATTAATTATTATAATACTAACACTACTTGTTAACACAGATGATTCCTGGTTAAAAGGAGATGAATCACTTGTCTAGTAGCGCGGGCGCATGTCGCGCGCGCGGCCGTCGACCTTGCATCCCGTCTGCGTCTGGAGCGTTACGCACCACTTTGCCTTATAATCACGTTAGAAACTGCACAAGTTATTCCAACTTTACAAATAATGAAAAGAAAGCAAGAAGAAACCAAATATATTTATTCGCCACACGCAATAACACAATAGGTACGTACTTTTACGTAGGTACCGTGTAGTATACCTTAGTCCTCTCCGTGTCGTGCAGACCAATCAGTTCCTGCCTCCAGCATGATTTGCTCGACAACACCGGGATGGGGAACGAACCTGCGCTGGTTTTCCGAACAGAGCCACGCCGTTTCTTCTCTTTTGATGGATGTCGTGACTCTTTAATACGAAGAATATATTCATATACACATTATGTAAAAAAATACATTTACTTACACCTTAAACAAATATAGGTCTAGCAATCATTTTGATTGGTTTTTCAATTATAATGATCCGAAGAACACGAAGAATAAGTTAGGCTACATGGATTTTGTGGCTATTTAAAAGATTTATGCATTTTCTCGTTTTGTAAAAAAAAAAAAAAAGTTAATAGAAAAAATACTTTCACTAAAACAAACATACCTGGCCTAGATACAATATTTTTGTATGTCTGTAGGTTGGTAATAAGGACGAGGAGTTATGAACTGATACCACCCACAAGATAACAGGAAAGTGTAGGTACTTATTCCCAGTTATAATGAGCTCTGCATAGAACAGTAGCTCGTTTTCCTCATCGATGTTTTCACGTAACTCTTGTTGTTCTGTGTCATCCGTCTGCCCATTGTTCCTTTCCTTATTGTAGTACACCAGAACTTATATACGATCCTAGTCGGCCACTGCCTGCCTTCTGAACACAGCCAAAGAATGGGTGGTGTAATATGGATACTGCTGTAGTCTAGTAAATAGGTGGTTTAAAACAAAATCTATACTACTAATATTATAAAGAGGAAATATTTTTTTGTTTGTTTGTTTGTAACGAATAGGCTCCGAAACTACTGGACCGATTTTAACCATTTTTTCACCAATAGAAAGCGAAATTATCAGGAAGTAACATAGGCTATAATTTATTTTCAAAAAATTAGAGATCCATAAGATAATTGCAATAATGTAACCCAATGTAGCAAAATTTTGCCAATAAAATTCATTATTTGGCATGCGCTGAGAGAACTATTGATGATACATAAAAATGATGTACTACATGATTAAAGTACTCATTATTACCTACAAAAAAGTCCTCGAGGAAATATATCTAACTATCAAAGTTAAGTGACAATAGCAGTTTTTGTGTTCTAAAATTTAATTAAATCGCGGGTAGAAACAAAAGTTGGTTACATTCGTATCGTAGTATTAATTCTTATTCAAATAAATAGTTTTATCATCAAAGGTATTTATATAGCAGTCAAATACTAATTCATTCGAATCGGACATTTAATTTCGAAGTTATCACGAGTATAAAATCGAAACTTACGCGGGTGAAACCGCGGGGCGCAGCTAGTATTTTATAATTCCATTGCTTAGTTATAAAACTTACTACTTCAACTGTCTACTTAATTATCTATTTTCTATTGTATTTTGTTTTAGTTCTTGAGCAAAAGTCTCCTCAGCGTAGACCTCTCCTAAATCTCTTCATACGTTCTTTTCTCTCGCTTTCTTCTGGTCCGCATCATGTGTAAAAATAATGTGCCCCCAAATATACTTAAAGTAAGTATAATAAATAAAATAAATAAATAATGCTGGACATTTCTACACAGCATCTAGTCCCAAACTAAGCAGAGCTTGTATTATGGGAACTACATGACTGATATACTACTTATATAATTTTTTTTTTTGTAAATACATACATAATATACATAGAAAACACCCAGACCTGAGACAAATATTTGCATATACAAACATTTGTCCCGTGGCGGGAATTGAACCCGCAACCTTCTGCGTCTCAGGCGGACCTTCGCCCACTGCGCCACAGAGGTTGAATATTTAGTTATTAATTATCTTTCCTTTTTTGTCCATCTACCAACGTCATCACTTCTCTCTCTCCGCAAAGGTTTGCTGGAAGAAAACTCTTTAGGGTTAAGCTTGCCTTTGCGCATTACCATTTATTTTTAACACGCTTATATTAGCTTCACTTGTTACTAACTTAATAACAAACAAACAATGTAATCATATATTGGAAAAGTCAAATTTAACCTACTTTTTTTTATTTAACCTAATTGTCGTATCGAAATGAAACTATGTATGTACTTCAGATAACAATACTATAATTTGGTATCTTGAAGCTAATCTGATGATGGAGCCAGGAGGTGGATAGTGGAACTCTTCAGTGGCTACTAATAAACCCCTCGAGTTTGGGCTCTTATGATTCGTTTTTAAAAGCGTGTGTTTTAGTTTTTTTAAACAACATAATATTATTATATTTCTTTATCGCTAGTTATGTTCAAATATGTCACATTTATTGTGCTCTATATCAGTTTCGGAGTTGTAAAAAGATCTAACATAGTTAGTGTTTTACTCCTATCTACTCACTAGCCTATTCTTGTCCGAGAAGTACCTGAATAGTATTGATCGTTTAAACTCGTTCAAGATACGAGCGCCATAAATAATTCAGTTGCGCCCTGACGGCGTTGTTTAGCTGAAGCATCGGGCTTTTATGTAACAAATATTATACAATCCTAAACAGCGGATAAACGGTATCTTCGAGAAACAGCTGGACGATCACACTAACTCATGGCTATCGAGATGGCAATCAATTTTGACACTAGTTTATTATTTTAATGGCCCATCCATCAAAAAAACGGAACATCCAATATGAAACCAATTTTGTTCATTCGCATTGTCCATCTATGGCTCATCCAGCTTACAAATTAGCGTGATACGATTCATCCCACACACACAGACACACACAGGCACAGGTCTGTGCAGACAGACAGACACAGGCACAGACACAGACACACACACACACACACACACACACACACACACACACACACACACACACACACACGAATGATTTAAGATTATTTACTGTGTCTAATTTAATTGGGAGATAACTGTTTCCTGGGCCACAGCTCACGCTTCTCCGGGAGACAGGGACTCAACTATATAGATGTTAAACTACAATTTGGCTAAATAAATCATTATTATTATTATTATATGATACCAGCCATGGGAAATTAGTGTGATCGCCCCGTGGGTCCCGAACGCTAAAATTGTACATCTAGTTATGATTCTGAATAATTTTAATTTGGTTTGGTCTCCTGCTGGGTGGGCGTCTGTCCCCTGTCGAATCGGCTCTCCTCCAAAGCTAATTTGAGCGAATAATTGAGGGAACTGCAGCTCAACCCGGCTCGTCACATTAACGTCGTTCAGATGTTACTAGACGGTAATCGAGGGCGTCATTTAGACGTTTCAGTCTTTTAAAATTGAATTCAATAGCTGTATTTATCGTAGCGGCAGAACTAGCGCGATGAAGAACGGGGCTTTGCTGGAACTTTTAACCCTACATTAGTCGCGTTACACGGACAATCAAAAAATTCGCAAAATTTTCAATAAAGTTACTCAATACTCAATACATTTATTGCTTTCACATGGTAAGTACATAGATGGTGTTTATAGGTAGGTATCTCACATGAACCCTGTCTAAGGGTATAGCAACAGATAGGTAGGCAGGCCGAAGTTTTGTGTAAACAAAAAAAAACTAGTAGGTACAATAAAATAAAGTCAAGGTAGGCAAAGTATCAAGCATTTGGAATAACACAATTAGGTAAGTAGGTTTAGTCATTTTTTCTTTTGTTATAATTATCATTAGTCTCAAAAATAGGTACGTCACTTTTTATTTATTTTTAAGGTTTGCTAGCTTTCTAGTCTAAATAATCTTTAATGTCATAGTAGCATTTGTCAATTAAGAATGATTTTAGTCTTTTAGTGAACAACGAATCTTTTTGTAATTCTGTGATTTGTTTTGGAAGTTTGTTGTAGATTTTAATTGACATTATGTATGTGCCATCGCTGTGCAATTTTAGGTGTGATCTTGGTTGTATAATTTTGTTTCTACCTGGCCTAAGTGCGTATCTTCGAGGAAGATCATCAAGTTGATTTTTGCATGTGTGGATTGCATACGTAGACCACGCGACCAATGAAGGGTTAATCAAGGTGTGTTACTCGTATACTAGAGGACATATTCATATTCATATTCATATTCATTTATTGCCTTCATGTACATATTCATAGGTCTTAAAATTACATAGAAATAGGTAGGTACATGAACCCCGTTAGGGCGCTGCAATTTGAGTTCAATATACTCGAAATGTCAAGAAAATAATACATTTGAAAAGAAACATGCAAAATATGAAAAATATTAAATTAGTAGGTACAAAGTCAAAAACATTGTCATATTATTTTATGAAAATCTTCATGCTGTCTTTTATTCGCGCAAAGCAATGATACTGAACTGAAGTACGCAAATTCCTATGCGAATGATGATCAAGAACTAATATTAGTATACATTTTTATTTCAGACCATGATTTATATCGGGTAGCGCATAAATAAGTTACCTATAACTATGTTTTTAAATAAAATAATAATATTGTAGCTTAATTAATTGCAACTATTTGAAGACCAGGCGAGTTATTAATAATAATAATAATAATCATGCTGGACATATTCACACAGCAGCATCTAGCCCCAAAGTAAGCAGAGCTTGTGTTATGGGAACTACATGATTGATATACTACTTATATACATTTTTTTTTCTTTTTTTGTAAATACATACATATTATACATAGAAAACACCCAGACCCGAGACAAATATTTGCAGATACAAGCATTTGCCCCACGGCGGGAATCGAACCCGCAACCTTCTGCGTCTCAGGTGGGCCTTCGCCCACTGCGCCACAGAGGTTTGTTTGTTTGTATTGGGTGCTTGGGCCATGGTTAAGTACGCCAGCGTCTCATGAAACTATCCACACCTATTAGATAGATAGTTTTTTATTCGACACATACAATACAGCACAGACAAGTACAAATGAAAAGAAAGACAAACAATTAAAGAAACACAGTAAATACAGAAGAGTAGGTACAATAAGTGGGTGCTAACGAGGGCAGTCTATGCTGATTATGCCGTGTCTTGTCTTTGCTGGGGCTGGGCCTAACACGACATGGAAAGATATATAGAAAGCCCTTTATTTAAATATGTGGATGTGAACTTTTTTAAAGTGGATTAGTCCAAAAAATCCTATACCCTGTAATGTCTCACAACAAAGTTATAACACGAGCCACGAAAACAGTTCAGTTACACGCGAATCATAACACGATTTCCATAACATCATTGTGTTGGTTTCCCACGTCATCCGTCCTACCTTTCTCATGAATCACCTGCTGTGTCTAGCTTATGGCCTCTGTAAAAGTTTTGCGTGCGTCATCTGATCAGCCTGGTTGTCGAAGGTGCTTTGACTGGCGGTCATGTAAACTTGGTTCAATTACCTATGGATCTCGAGAAAGGTATTTATTTCCATGAAATGTAATCTGACTTTTAACTGGGCTCAAAGGAACCTCAAGCAATAAAAGATCTAGCCAAGATACAGACATCGAAATGGAAATATTTATTTTATTCCAAAAACTATCGTGAACTTGACTATTCATATTGTACAAACGGGAATTTTCACGTACTGCACTGACTAAGTTTTGACTCATTCCGAGAGTCTTCATCAGGGTGTGTGGTTGCGACTTTCTCCTTCCGCGTCGCGACACACGGGAAGTGCACGGCGCGACGCGGAAGGAGAAAGTCGCAACCACACCCTGATGAAGACTCTCGGAATGAGTCGAAACTTAGTCGGTGCCTTCACCGATAGTGCAGTACGTGGAAATATTTATTTCAGAAAAATTGTTAGCACCAGTATCCTTACTTTTTTTATTTAAACTGAAATATAATCTTACTGCATGAATTATGAATGGAATGTTATTAAAAATGTCGCCAAGCTGAAACTCGTGTATGACTATGAATGCATATAGTGAAGTGCTTTTTGTGAATGCCAGAAAAACCTTGATTATAGTTTAACTTATGCCTCTAGCATGTTATTTCGCCTTTTCACTGCCTAACTTGTCATGGCAAATTGTAAGTGACATTAAGCATTTTACACGTCAGGTTTCTGTCAACAGGCTTCTATTTGGTAGTCCACGTATTACATTGTTCTTCCTCTTGATGTCCCCCGTCCTACATCCTTCAAATGCATTTTATGTCTTGCTTTCTCTCCTTTAATTAATTTTATTCTATGTAAATTTGTAAATATGAATAACATAAAATTGTAAAATATGTCTACATTTAGAATAAGTAACCCGTTTATTATGTACATAGTCTTTAGTTTTTAAGTATCATAATTTTTGTAAAATCATCTTGTAAGTCAAAAAATCTTGTTGATTCTCCCAATTTTTGTAACCAATTTTAATTTTCTTAGTAATCTAATCACATATCTCCAAAAGTTTATGACACTAACATGATACGGACATTGGCAGAATTGTGACAAATAGTTACAAAAGCCATAATCAAGAAGTGAAGTGAAGTGAAGTATTACATTGTACTGTCAATGTATCTGTGGCTAAGGCTCCGTTAGACGCGCTCAGCTGCTCCATTTTATGTAGAAGTTTACGAGACAGGTCTGAAGGTATGAGTCGTGGACGAGCTAAGTTTATGACGTGTTTGAATTAACTTGAATGTGTGTGTTTTTTTAGTTACACCAAGGTAGATCCGTGATTAGCTACTAATATTTTGTACGATCAACAAGGTTTAAGACGTTTATTCCCATAAAGACATAGTCACTTACATGATAAATATCATAAAAAATTCAAAAGCATTATTTCCTTGTTCTAGTAGGTACAAGTTAATAGATAGGCAGTAAAATATTTAACCCCTCCAACGCATATTTAGGTATTGGCCCCGATTCAGTAGTACACTGACCGAACTAAATTTAAACTGTCGCTCTCTCTTCCTGATAGTGCAAGCAAGAAAGAGATAGCTACAATTTTAGTGCTGTCAAATTAGTCAGATTTAATTTTTCCATACAAATTTAATCGTGATATCAAAACATGCTGACTATAAACACGAAGAAAAGCGGCACGTAAACTGATTTGACAGCAGCACACGGCACTAAAATTGTAGCTATCTCTTTCTTGTGTACACTATCAGTAAAAGAGAGCGATAGTTTAAATTTAGTTTAGTCAGTGTACTACAGAATGGAGGCCAATGTCTTTTTATTACACATTACCTTTTTATTATAGAGTACGATGTGATTGCATACCGCTAGGCAAATAAAGGTTGATCTGTCTGCAGCATCATGGTGCAATGATTGTTCTTATAGCAGTATTAAAATCTTACAGCATGGCTGCAAGTCACGGCTGAATGCAGCGGCCACTCCTGTACTGATAGCTTGCTTTGTGACGCTGATTGCGTTCCTATTCAATGTTGACTTTATCGGTTGGGCAATCGATCCCTTTAGATTGGAGATACTAGTTTGAAAATTAGCTTTTGTTGCTCATGCATCGAAGCTTTTTCTTACGGTACGGCTGCTGTTGTATTGTACATGGTGTTCAAAAGAATCACGACAGTTAGTTTCGAACCTGTTCAGAACTGAAAGGATATAGGTAGGTATGTTTATATTTCGGCCCTACCGTGATAGGCTGTATTAGGTACTGCAGATAATACATAGTCCTCTCCGCGACGCGTGGGCCAAACGTCTTCAGCATACGGAACATATGGGTGACCGCGTTACTTAAGTATAATCAACAAAAAAATATTTTAAAAATTACTATAGTCTATTAAGGATCCGGCGTACAGCGCTCATAACTTAAATTCGAAGCGCGTCCAAAAATATAGTTATCTCTTTTAGACTGATGCAGGCCCGCCCGTGCTTGCGCGATAGCAATATTAGCCGTTCAGAATTTGTTATAGATTTGGTGGTGTTCCGTAATACCAAAAGAGATGAATGAAAACTTGTTGTATTTTTCACATTGTGTTGTTATTCTGTAACTAGACAATATAATCTATGTACCTAACCAAACGATACGTAAGGTATTGTTGTTTTTTAATACGAAACAAATAAGAAAAAAACATGTCAAGTATGACGTAAAAATAAAAGGTACGTAGATAAATACAATTCGAATGCTATTTCCATTATATGGTGGAAATAAGCTCTAATTACGAATGACTATGGTATTACGTTTCTATGGGCAATTCATCCAACGCAGGCCTCTTAAGCAGGTACGTTGTTAAAATAAAAATATGTATATATAATACAGTAGGTAAATAAAATAGGCAATTTAAGTGCGATGTTTGATGATTATTGGCAATAAGTCTTCGGTTTTTTTGAATCGGTAATATATTTCCTAGCAAATTACTCGTCTCTACAAAATGAGTGATTCGTTCTGTCGATTGCTTCACACTTTAGACCAGCTATAGAATAAACCATGTGGCCTTCTATTATACTCTCGCCCTCACCAATGTACGGTTATGATCTGTTTCATCACCGCTTACAGCGAGCTGTGACGGCTTTCAATGGCTCCGATGACGTTTCTGTTCCTTTAAAGGTCGTTGTGATTTATGTGTCCTCAAAACCTGAACAATATATTTTATGTGCTGACTTCATAGCTGGCCGCACCCTTTAATCTGTTGCAAAAGCCTATTTCATTTACTCTGCAAGCTGGGTGCCAGACAGTGGTAAATAAAATTATAAATAATAATAAATAAATACATTTTTGCGAAATCTCAAAACCATGAAAGCGTTTTTCATTCTATACTGCAGCACCTCTAGAAGCTTCTGGCGATAAAACCTAAAGAACCATTCTTGTAGAAATACAGTTCGATAACAAGAAACCGTATTACAATCTGATAAGCCGTTTCGGAGATAAATAAATAAATAATGCTGGACATTTTTCACACAGCATTATCTAGCCCCAAACTAAACAGAGCTTGTGTTATGGGAACTACATGACTTACATCGGTCATCTACTTATATTTTTTTTTTTGTAAATACATACATATTATACATGGAAAACACTCAGACCCGAGACAAATATTTGTAGATCTTACAAACATTTCTCCCGAGGCGGGAATCGAACCCGCAACCTTCTGCGTCTCAGGCAGGCCTTCGCCCACTGCGCCACAGAGGTCGACAAAAAAGTAGCTTATGTGTTATTCTGATGTATAAGCTATATTACTGTAAAGTTTCATCAAAATCCGTTCAGTAGTTTTTGCGTGAAAGAGTAACAAACATCCATCCTCACAAACTTTCGCGTTTATAATATAAGTAGGATAGGATTATTATATTGAAGCAATTTCAATATAATAATCCGTCAGTTCTCAGTCTTCGTCAGTTCAAAATTTAACAGTTTACACAGGTTTTAAATGCTTCCATATACAGTTAATCATGTGTTTTGTCCATGTGTTGGGATTAGAGCAATTATATCAATACTGGACTTCTAATTAAGGTCAGGTTATGTTTGCAGCCGGCCAAGGTTGCCCTGCTGTAACTGCATTGCTCAGTTTACATAGTCTAAAAGCTCTGTATTGTGTAAACGATCCTAATCCAGAGGAGACAACGGAATTCTTTGTCTAAAAAAAATCTCCCCTTTATGCGTAGTTTTTAGCAGCGACGTCAGAAGCACGTATATGTGTTTGACGTAAGAAGTTGTTTGTTTTGGATTATTATAGTTAGGGACTGCGGTGAAAATGGACTGGGGGGCCCTAGAGACACCTTTAAAATTAATATTATTTTTAACCACTGCTTTTCTGTTTATTTTATTTTATTTATTTAACAAAATCACACAGCTCTCAAGGAATAATAACTTCAACTAATTTATTTTTTTCCAAATAAGGATTTTCATTTGTTGTACTTAAACAGTAAATTAAAACTAGAAGATGTAGGTATAAGATTATTAAGCTATCGCAGATTTTACTTCAAGGGACAAAAATAATGATCCTACCTTTTTATGTGTTACTATTTATCTCCT
This sequence comes from Perizoma flavofasciatum, assembly GCA_958496245.1. Classification (NCBI taxonomy): domain Eukaryota; kingdom Metazoa; phylum Arthropoda; class Insecta; order Lepidoptera; family Geometridae; genus Perizoma; species Perizoma flavofasciatum. The sequence goes on along the minus strand of OY292430.1, from coordinate 777,932 downwards.
GTGATGCAGTAGGTTGCGGGTTCGATTCCCGCCGCGGGACTAATGTTTGTATAATCTGCAAATATTTGTCTCGGGTCTGTATGTATTTACAAAAAAAATTACATAAGTAGTTTATCAGTCATGTAGTTCTCATAATACAAGCTCTGTTTAGTTTGGGGCTAGATGAAGCTGTGTGAAACTGTCCAGCATTATTTATTTATTTATCTCCGAAACGGTTTATCAGATTGTAATACGGTTTCTTGTTATCGAACTGTATTTCTACAAGAATGGTTCTTTAGGTTTTATCGCCAGAAGCTACTAGAGGTGCTGCAGTATAGAATGAAAAACGCTTTCATGGTTTTGAGATTTCGCAAAAATTTACTTAAGTAGGTATCTATTACGTTTTGCGAAGCGAAAACTGTTTAGTTACGACTTTTATTTTTGTTTACGTAAAACGGATATAAGGAAAAATTAAGTTTTCCTACCGGGAAACGACGCTGTTATTTGTTTTCAATTAGTAATGAATAATGTCGCTACTGGTTTTCACATAGGTATTAGTGGCGTCGATTCTCTTTTACATCAGCTAAACTTAATTTAAACTGTCGCTCTCCTTTACTGATAGTAGTGCACGTAAGAAAGAGAAGGCAAGATTTTAGTGCTATCAAATTTGTCAGATTTAAGTAGAAAAAAATGCTGATTATAAACACGAAGCGACGCGTAAACTAATTTGATAGGTGTACAATTCTTCCATCTCTTTCTTGTGTGCACTATCAGTGAAAGAGAGCGATAGTTTAAATTAAGTTTAGCTGATGTACAAGAGAATCGACGCCACTAATACCTATGTAAAAAACTAGAGAATCGATCTAGGGTATTATTTCCTTGTTCGATTGGCACCAGACTAAATATGACTTAGGGTTACTAAAAAAAATACACCCTCTGTGTTTGTTGTCTGACTATTTTAGGATTAGTCACAAGAATTATTTTAGTTTAAAAGACGATTCTAAATAATAATTGTGTTTTCAACGAATAAAAACCTACCGGCTTTGATTAAGCAACGAAACTATGATGCAAAAGCGTTAAATAAATTGCAATTTTCGATATGAAAGCAACCGGTCTTTTGATCAGTCACTTCCCAACTAGAGTTTCTTGACGTAGGCGTCTCACTGACCCCAAAACTAATAAGATAACCGTAGTGTTCCTTTACCACTACGCAACGCACAATAACCTCTGTGTTTTATAGTCATAGAGTTCATTTTAACAGCGTGAGTTACCACATCCTCCTGTCACTAACGAGTGTGACGAATCCAAACTGCACAGCAAATGGTGTGATTAGAGGGCATTAAAATTGACGACCGATGTGGCGCGGTGGGCGAAGGTCCGCCTGCGACACAGGAGGTTGCGGGTTCGATTCCCGCCCTGGGACAAATGTTTGTACGATCTGCAAATATTTGTGGGGGTGTTCTGGGTATTTTCTATGTATAATAAAAAAATATCTATCTATGTAATGTATTGTATTAAGTATATCAGTCATCTTGTACCCATAACACAAGCTCTGCTTAGCTTGGGGCTAGATGATGCTGTGTGGATTGTCCAGCATAAAAAAAAAAAAAAAAACTGTTTGAAGTACTAGCTTCTGCCCACGGCTTCGCCCGCGTGGTACCCTGTAAAAAAGTAGCCTATGTGTTATTCTGATGTATAAGCTATATTACTGTAAAGTTTTATCAAAATCGGTTCAGTAGTTTTTGCGTGAAAGAGTAACAAACATCCTCACAAACTTTCGCGTTTATAATATTAGAAGGATAATAATAATAGGATTGCTAGTACCGAACTACTTGCTCGGTGTTTCGGTACTCTCTGCTCAATTATTTTTCCTGTACTTTCCACAGCAGTAATTGACGAATACGATACAGCGGTATATCAAGAAATAATAAAACTGAAGAGCGAGTTTCTTTTTTTTTTTTTTTTTGTTTGAACGCCCTGTACTCTAGAACTACCAGACGGATTTGAAAAATTCTTGAAGAAGGTTATGGGCTATTTAGCAAAAGAAGTAATAGCGCGGATGCGTGATGCGACAAGGTGAGCTGGGGCCGAAAGCGGCCGTGGCTCAACTAGACTTTAGTACTTTTGCTTGAGACGCAGAAGGTTGCGGGGAAAGAACTATGCTCGGAGTCTCTCTGAAGGATAGGATTCGTAACGAATACATCCGTCAGATAACCAAAACTATCGACATAGCTCAACGAATTAGCAAGCTGAAGTGGCAGTGGGCCGGTCATATCTCGCGAAGAACCGATAACCGCTGGGGTAAACGTGTTCTTGAGTGGAGACTGCGACTCGGCAAACGTAGTGTAGGACGCCCTCCGGCCAGGTGGGATGACGATCTGCGAAACACTGCAGGCAGATGCTGGATGCGGCAAGCTGAAGACAGGGCGCTATGGCGCTCATTAGGGGAGGCCTATGTCCAACAGTGGACTAATATAGGCCGATGATGATGAAAAAAAATGTATTGAAGGTGAGATAAATATACCTAAAATGGTTAAATTCTGTGATTCTTTAGATGTTGTACTGATTTCTAGAATATAATTTCGTCCACATCCACGTGTTAAAAGTAAAATTGCATACCTGCCAGACTATTAGTTGACCTGTTCCATAACTGCGATTCGATCGGCAACCGCGCCGTGACCTTCACACCATTGTTGCTTAGCGGAAATAATTGAAAAACGTAAACCAAATCCACAAATAGAACTAGAATTTAACTGTTCTGCTTCACCATTGAATATTTATAAATAAATAACATTCTCAACAGTCAGACCACCAGCTATCTCTGTCCGAACAGACACTCTTACCTCATAAACAGATGCACACCACCATTTGTTTGGACACCTGTCCTAGGGGATGAACCTTAAAATTGACTATGTTTATGAAGGTCTGCATTGTGAGTGAGTTCATGAATCTTAATGGTAATTGAAATTCATTTTAATATCTAGAAATATTTAGTGATTCAAGTTTTTCAAACTTCCATTTGTAAATTAATTAATTTGGGAAAGCCAACATTTAGAATTTATCTATTTCTTTAGACGTTACTTAGCATTTAACACCAAAACGCAAACTATCTTACGATAGACATAGTATAATTATCTTAGCTAAAACGTAAGTTCTCAAAACACTGATAGAACATATACTGTTGGATACAGATACATATAACATGGAACATATACATATAAGACGTATACTGCTGGATAGGTGCTCTCGAGTCGCCTCATCCAAAGCTTTTCTGCCACCGATTATTTGACTACTGGTGGGTTACTTGATTTAAAAAAAAAAACTAATTAAACAGATGCCGCCTCCGCTTGCCGGTTTTGCTTGTACCAATACGTGAATGACATTACCCGAAGTCTACCTTGGCTGCATTTAATACTATTTCAAATTCAAACACTATTGTTTACTGGAGTTGGCTTCGTAACTAGCCGTGCGGGGCGGTAGACGCGCATGTGTCCGTGTGTAGACGCATCTTATGGCTCACGATCCTCAGTTCCTCATACATAACTAATGAGATTATGGGTGTTTCCTAGTAGACTTTTAGCTCTAAATTCTTCTTGTTTTACCATTGCCTTGACTTTCTCTGATTTAGTTAGGTTGCCGCAGCCCACACCACATCCAGTTCCCGGTAATGTGCTTCCTCCTGTCGACGGATGTTTGACGGCTTCCAGCCCCGCTTTCCAGTTTGCATACCATCCTCTGTTTGTTCGTTTGTTCAGTCAGACCTTCACATTGACACAGCTATTGTTTGTTCTTTATTGTTTGGCGCTGCCTCGTTCTCCTTCATGATAACAGTACCTGGCTGTACATTTATACGTTATTTTTTACGGCTATTTAATTGTAGTTTCTAGTACATTTGTTTTAAAGTTCGTTCTAGTGGACAACCGTTACTGCTGAAACTAGATTAAGATTACGTGCTACTCGTTAGCAATGCAATTGGTTTAAAAATAAGACATTAATAACATAATTTATATAATAGCATATTAATTATTCTCTAAAATTTAATTTCATATGAAATGTTCATAAATTTCCCTGAAAAACGGGAAGTTTAAGCTGTAATTTTGCAAGATCTACCAGGCTATCATAAACGTTTAGGAGTTGCCTAGTTAGTGAGTAGTGACAATGATATTTTTGCTCGGCGACCGTAGCTGATAAGATAGCGTTGTGTAACTGTAGCTGGCGCTAAACACAGATGCGGCTCGACGTCACGAAGGCCGCCCCGCCCCCCGCCGGCATCGCCGCCCCCTCGCGCTGATAACAATGACTGCTATCGGTTCATGTTCGCCTAGTACTTTTTCAGGAGGAGCGCTGTGAAAAGCAGTTTTCTCTGTGACGTCAGTGTGATTTTTTCAGCCAATTTTGTAAGAATAGCGTTAAAACACTGTTTACGTTTGGCGGTTGTTTGACCTAAATATGGGGCATTATCACAATATGCCGAATGCATCGCGTGCTGAGTCCACAAGAATTTGTGGATAACGCGACCGGGAGCTTGCCAAGCTTCATTTCAGGAGTACGCATCTCCTCTCAACTACCTGAATGTATATTCTATGATATTAATTGTTATACTGCTGTAACTTACCATCGGAATGACGTAGTAAATGAAACAGCTGTCCCACTTCATTGCCTCACGCTTTCAGTGCCCCAGTTTACGTTACGTTTACAAAAAACAATAAAAAGTTTAATTCAAGCCTGACACACCTATTAAATTGCAGTAAAACTCACGATTTTACTACCCAATTATGTATCTAATTTGCTCAAATTACGTTTAATTCTCATGCTGATTATCTCGGCCTTTGTGCGCGAGTAGGTCAATACAACCTTTTGTCGGAGAAACACGAAGCCTGCCAAAATTAAATATGCGTGGATATGTGTGTCAGTGGGTCCAGGGGTGAGCAATTGTGCAGAGTAATCTACAGGAGTGGGTTGTCTGCAAAGATTTTAGTTTTAGCAAAACTAATAGCTTCCCTTGAATTTTTGTTAGCATTTTCAGAATCGTGAATGATGTTTTTCGGCATTTTAAACTAGTATTTCAGACAGGATCCACACTAAGTGTGATTTGTGTTGTACGTCCTGCTTTCCTTCAAGAGACAATAATAATTTCGTTGCATAGCATAACAATACTACATACCAATATCGCAACGCATACGCATTACCAATATCGGTAAGGAAGGCCTCGTCTCTAGCCATATTTAAAACTCCCGTTAAAATTTTCATACTTCACTCAGCAGTACGCCTCTGGAACGCATTACCAATATCGGTAAGGAAGGCCTCGTCTCTAGCCATATTTAAAACTCGCGTTAAAATTTTCATACTTCACTCAGCAGTACGCCTCTGGAACGCATTACCAATATCGGTAGGGAAGGCCTCGTCTCTAGCCATATTTAAAACTCGCGTTAAAATTTTCATACTTCACTCAGCAGTACGCCTCTGGAACGCATTACCAATATCGGTAAGGAAGGCCTCGTCTCTAGCCATATTTAAAACTCGCGTTAAAATTTTCATACTTCACTCAGCAGTACGCCTCTGGAACGCATTACCAATATCGGTAGGGAAGGCCTCGTCTCTAGCCATATTTAAAACTCGCGTTAAAATTTTCATACTTCACTCAGCAGTACGCCTCTGGAACGCATTACCAATATCGGTAAGGAAGGCCTTGTCTCTAGCCATATTTAAAACTCGCGTTAAAATTTTCATACTTCACTCAGCAGTACGCCTCTGGAACGCATTACCAATATCGGTAGGGAAGGCCTCGTCTCTAGCCATATTTAAAACTCGCGTTAAAATTTTCTATCAATCCCAGAAGGTATAGTTCGTTATGATCCTGTTATTGTTGAGTTGCTGTTCGTATGTATAAGTATATATTTATAGGTAAGTATTGTATTCGTATGTATATAGACATAAATATATATATATATATAATAGGTAATTGGTATATATGTTATTATTTATTATATTCTGCTGTAGTATGTCTTATGAATAATATTATTTAAGGTAGTTTACACAAAGTACACCCCCGGCCGCTTCAAAATCATATATAATCCTCTCCATCCAAAGGTTGTCTGGAAGAGATCGCTTTTAAGCGATAAGACCGCCCATTGTACCTTTATCATGTGTTTCTGTATATTTCTTTTGTATCTTAAGGTGTACAATAAAGTATTTTCATTCATTCATTCATTCATTCATACTATATTAAGTAGTACATACAATAAAACAATATTCCTCAATTATAATTATCTAACGGACTATTTCAAATTATTGTAAACTTCATGCAAATATAGGCGAGTACATTAAAAACTATTGATTTATAATAATTCTAATTACATGTAGAATAAATGCACATAAATTTATTTCATTGGGGTGTATGTGTTTTTTAGATTTTTTGAACTCATGTTTTCGAATTTTCAAAACTGATAACCAAAATTTAATTTCGATGAGTCACATTATATTGGAATCCCCCAAGAGTTATGAACTTTCCGTAAGGAATTTGCTGGAATAGGAATGTCGGATGGTACTCGGAGCTTTGAGAGTCGATTTTCCTTCCGACCTTCCTCCTCGGAATCATGCTTCGCTTCGTTGCGTCCCTAGCCCATTGAGGGTATCAGCCTGTGGATTTGGGTCGCACCTGCACTGCGGTGGCCCGACCCCGCACTCGACCTCTTTCACAATCGTTGCATTGCGTTTAGTACTCGCTTTGCAATCAACAACTCGGTAGGCGACGCCAACTGGTAGATAGATTTCAAGTGACATAGATAGCTCTGCAGTTTTGCAGTTATGCCTAAAACATCCAAATTATCTTAGAAATTGTATAAAATGTTCCTAGGATTTTATGGTGAAATACCAACTGGAACATCTAGTGATTTCGGTTGTTAGTAGCTTTAGTATCGTTTAAATGAAGTGGCGTGGTATAGAAAATATAGAACGCTGTTCTAATTCGACTGTTAGGTTCTCGTTAAACGGTCACCATTTATCAATCCCAATTGCAAATACCCTTTGAGTGTGGGATCATGACAGAAATAGCGCGGACGTTCGTTGGTTGGATGAATACTGGCCCTGCTGTGCCACTTTAATGGGTGCAATTGATTCAACCTTCCCGACTCCCCCTCGCCATGCTACTGGAAATTGAATGTATTATAGATATCCTAGAACATTCTGGAACCCTAGTTAGAGCGCTTAGCTGATTCGAATTTTGTTTGTCGTCGGCAGATGAATATTTACGTTTTACGAACTCAAAACTGCGAGAAAGAAAGAATTTCACTGAACTAAAAATAATGTAAAATAATGTGTTTCTGCATGTCTGACATGTAGCGCTCCCTCTTCAATAGATACAAGAGGGACTTTTACTTCCCGTTTTTATCGGTTCTGCGAGTTGTATGTATGGCCAGTCCGCTGCCTGTTTCAACTTGCTAAGTCTGAGAGCTATGCCGATGTCAAAGAGACAGTCGTTCGGATGTTTTGTGGTCCTGATGTTTGTTTTTAAGGACATAGATATAAGAGACAGTCTAAGGCCCGAATCACAGTCAAATAGGGGCTCCCCTAGGGAACTGTTCAGGCGCTAAGTAAAAATTCATGTGCAAATTTAACCTTTATGCACCCAACCATAAGGCAAATGCTGAATGATGGATTTTGGGGACTTTTCAACCCCCGACTATGAATTCAGGCTTTAGTGATGAGCTTAGAGCTGATAATGATTATTTCAATGACTAGCTGTTATTACTATAAACAACTAGGTACTTAATAGATTTATGTCAAGGATTCGTAGAATTACATATGCGATTATAACACTCGACGTTATCATATCATCAGTGGAAAGTCATTATCGTGGACAATATTAGTTGTTGACAGCGATATGGAAACTATCATTGGTTAGATAAGCTCTTCCTCGCTTTACTAATTTACCGCTTTGATTGGAACTCTATGATTTCATACTCCGTTCATATCAGTTCAGCTATCTATCTAATACCTTTATTGAAATACCTTCTAGTTTTATTCCAGTAATATTATATGCAGTGCAGTGCATCTACTGAGCTAATACACTGACATATTTGTTGTTTTGCAAAGCTTCACCAGCTTTGTGCAAAATTAGCTTCTCTACCGGGAATTTTTATTCGTTTTGTTGAGAGGAACCAATTAGCATCCTTGTATGCCAGCGAACAAAGCCGAATAAACGTGCATATAGATATATCTGGGCGTAATAACGAAATAACATCCAGACGCGTCTAAAAATTGTAAAGGGTATATTGTTGGCGCACTGCTATTGCCAATCTCGTACTGAAGTGCGATTTTTCTAATACTCTATCCCTTTCTATCCCTACTATTTGCTGATGTTCAAAGCTTTGTGAATGCGGCACCACGAAAGACGATTGCTGCTCAGTCTCCATCGCGTTTGTTGACAAATGCTCTTAAAGCGTGGAATCTGGAAACGCTGGGGATTTATGGGAACGCTTCAAGAATTTTAAAATTCGGTTGAAATGTCAATATTGCTTAGGCCACGATAGCGAATAAAGACAGTAGAAACTGACTGCGTTGGAGATGCATTAAAAAGCGACTTAATTGGTACTTACGTCTTTGATCTCAGTCCTGACATGTGTTGCATGTGTCGTCTCTCGAACAGTGATCTTTTTGTGCGGGGATGAGTGTGTGTAGCCATGCAACTAGGTCATGCAATTGTACAAGAGCGGTTATTTGGAATACAAACTAACATCGATAGCTCTATACAAACATCATATTATCCTCTTTTAGACACTGAGTTCTTTCACCACGCATGCACTTTCACAATTGTCACTAGCAACAAGACTCGGAAGTAACACGATTCAGCTGAAATAGGCCGAAAATGTAGGAAATCTCACAACCTCAAAAATATAATTGACTTTGTTTTGTCTAACCCGAAACTGATAACGATAAACATTGTGTAACATAATTTATTAATCAGGATTGTATTACAACCAAAAACATTAAGCTCTGAGATAACAGTGCAATAACCTAATAAATCATAATTTCAGCCAGCCCAGCCCACCCAGCAGTGGGTATAAGGCCTTCTTTCGCTTAATGCCAGCCTCACTTTCCTGACCGGCTTTCCTCCAGAGATCGCAGGACATTATTTCTTGCTACTATCGTGATGTCATATATCCTATCCTACTAATATTATAAACGCGAAAGTTTGTGAGGATGTTTGTTACTCTTTCACGCAAAAACTGCTAAACGGATTGTGATGGAACTTTACAGTAATATAGCTTATACATCAGAATAACACATAGGCTACTTTTTAGCCGGGTACCACGAGGGCGAAGCCGTGAGCAGAAGCTAGTAAATAATAAAAATGTTTTATTTATGTTTTTTTTTTTGCCAAGCTACTATAGTTTGCCCAAAAAAAAAATAGTTTATCGGCATCGTAAGACGACCCGGATTTCTTCGGCTTATCCCTCAGACACCGCTCCATCACCACGTCTGGCCAGATGTCCTTTTCAACTCAATTTTGAGGCCTATCTCTCTATAACCGACGTCATGAAATTTATCGTAACGTCGGATTTCAGTGTGGTGCAGTGTCTGGCTAGCTCTTGGTCTTTGTGCAACTCTTACTCCTGTCTCCTTGAGCGTCCATGTCTCGGCATCGTAAGTGAAGGTTGGATGGAACACTGTGTTCAGGAGGTGGGTTTTCAGGTATTGAAGCATCTCCCAATGATGTCATACATTGTTTTATTTAAATAGAAGTCTACACTGACTCATATCGAGGTGTATTATTACGAGTATACCAAGTCCTTTACTATTCTCCTGCTGACGTTTCGTGGACCGTTTAGAGGTCCTTCCTATAATGATAACCACGATAACTTCAATTCTATCATATCAAGGTGTTTGGAAATAACCATTTAGAGACAATAAAAGGTGTATTGTTTGTAAATTGAAATGCGTTTCCTTGGAGTCAATGTTAATGTTCGGTGACCTCGGCTTTTTACTATTCAAGTAGGTATCTGAAGTCTTCTATATTTTTAGGCACAAAACAAACTTTAGTGACAATTCAATTATTTTTTTGTGATGTTGACCGAAAGTATCGACTTAAATGTATCGACAAGTACGTATAGATAAAAACTACTTATCCGATTCCTTATAAACTCCTCTCATGCACATGTACTTTCTCAGACAATTCAATTATTTTTTGTGATTTTGACCGTAGTATCGACTTAAATGTATCGACAAGTACGTATAGATAAAAACTACTTATCCGATTCCTTATAAATTCCTCTAATGCACATGTACTTTCTGTTAATAATGATTAATGACAGCATGACACACGTATTTCCTGACCAGCTTTGCATCCAACATCAAAGTCGGTTCATCTGTGTTACGAGTAAATAACTAGCTCATTGGGTTAGTTAGTCGCTTAACGGTCGTTTGAACACCTACCGTCATTTGTCGATGACTCATACCTATCTCTTACCTGCTATTATTGCTGAGTTTTAGAGAGGAATTCTGTGGAATTCCTAATCTTCAGTTGTAATACTTTAACGGCTTTGTTTATTGAATACTTGACTGGCAGAGGAAATAAAGGATTATGTTTTGTTATTAAATCTCTGATTCATCATCACAATATCTCACTAGAATGATGACACGCAATGAATTTGATACTTAACTTATATACTTACGAAAGTATAGATGCTTGTCTCTGTAATCTTCTTAAAGTCTGGCTGGACCCGTTAAGATGAAGTTTAGAATCGTATAGTTCGTGGTCTAGGACAAAGCGTAAGGCAAAATTTTTATCCGAGTACCACCTGGGCAGAAATGTACTGGTAAATTCGCTTGGGCCATGTCACTGTCTGGAAAGATAACTGATAGAGGCATATAGAACTGAGCGCCCTTATGTTTCAGAGGACACGATAAGATCGGTCTTAACTAATAAACATCCTTGATAACAGAGATAGCCGCAGTTCAGAATCAGAATCATTTATTATGAAATACTAACATCTGCCCACGGCTTCGCCCAAGTGGTACTCGGTTAAAAAATTGCCTATGTGTTATTCTGATGTATAAGGCTATATTACTGTAAAGTTTCATCAAAATCCCTTCGGTACTTTTTGCGTAAAAGAGTAACAAACATCCATCACAAGCTTTCGCGTTTATAAAAGTATTAGAATGCACGTCAAGTATAGAACAATATCGCACAATGTGTGAAAGTAAAAATAAAAACAAGTTTATGATCTAAGTAGGTACTTAGTTGGGTAATATCGTCATCACATTAGTAAGTCAAGGTCATACCAACTAACACTTGTTCATAGAATGCACCATTCACGAACAATCTCCATCCACTGACTTCCTGCGTTCTTTACAAGGTCATGGTTAAATCAGATAGAAGACCGTACTTCTGCGTCTTTCGGTTTATGATCATCCCTTACGCGAGAGCCTATTCCAATGAATTTAGGAACTAAATGGTCTCATCAATAAGTAAAAATTTGACAACATTCGAAATGTCCTTACAATATTTGAACTACTTGCTGTCTGCGAACGAGGTTTTCAGTAGATACTACGATATATATGTTGAATTAAAGTTCATATTCCTCTGGCTGATGCAAAAGCAGAGCTAGCGTGGTAACCAGTTTGGTACAGTCATTCCAAAAGTATGGGAAGGCCGTAAGATCGTGCGCTGCCTTTTCTCGCATTTCTGCAAATTCCTGATGGACGATTGTTTTCTAACAAAGACCTGTTTGCAGTGTTTCGTTTTTAGTCCATTATCTACACTTTCACTGAGGTCAAGTTAATTTTATTTTCTTTATTTTATGCACGCATTACATGTTACAAACAAAAAATAATAATAATTCGTAACTGGAATTAAGTTTTGATCTGGTTTTGAACATAACCGCATAACACGCAAACTGCCCGGTATGCTCCTACGACTCTATCTGCTCAATCTGCTCAACGCCTTGCTTGCTCAGGAACCAGAAAACGACGTACACTTTTCAAATTTTAATGAAATTTTAAACAGCTGTATTAGTTTTTTTAGTTAATTGTTACATACATACTACATAAGTGACAATATTGTAAATGGCTCACTGCACGTATTGGTTTATACTGTTAGTGCAGTAAGCAGCTGAATCTAAATAAATAATTAAATAAACATTGCGCACAGCAAAACAGTAGGTATATAATAAGCAGAAAAAAAAACAAATTAAAATTATTCTATCCACCTTCAAACTGTTCGTAAAATCTAGTATCATAAGTCATTTCCTTTACAATATCTCTGACGATATAAAGTTTTCATAAGTCAACAATCTCCATGAAGGATAGGATTAGCTCTCATAAACTCTTCAGTTCTTCATAATGTTTTGCACCGCGTTTCTTCTTAAATTTCGTTGTTACTCTCATCTCCCGTATGGTCTAGTGGCTAGGATACCTGGCTTTCACCCAGGAGGCTCGGGTTCGATTCCCGGTACGGGAATTGGTTTTTGCATTTAATTTCGTTTTCTGTTTATTTTCCGTGTACGCGTTTATCATTAGAGGTTGCTTGTTTTGCAATCGATTCATAATATGTCTTCAAGAATGGCTCTTAATAGGTTTTATCACCACTAGTCCAGGGTACGCTGTAATCTATAATGGAAATGCACTTCGGTTCTTTAAAATTTTGCCATTGTATGAATGAATGAATGAAAACTTTATTTGCTTGAATACAGGTACATTGGTTTTTATACTACGTTATTAGTAACACTGTACTCGACAAAATTTGTCGTGCACATATTAGACACCTACCTAGGTACTCGGAAGAAATTTATATTTAATTAAATTGATTTATTCAATTTCATGCATTACAATATAAAATAAAAAATTTCAAAAGAAAAAAAAATATAACAATTAAAATACGAACTTAAATTTAAAATATTCATCTATGTTATAAAAATATTGTCACAGAGCCATCTATCACACAGGATACTTACTATCCTAGCTTAGGTTATTAGTTGTATCACTTAAACTTGTTTCTAAAACTACCTTAAGCCTACTTTTAAACAGTTTTCTTTGATTGTAAAATGTTTTCTTTTTTTGTTTAAGGTGCAAAAATAAATAAATAATTTTCAATTTTCAATCTATTTTATGGTTGAATTCATTGCCTTTTAGTGCTCTAAATTCATTTGTATTATAATTATTTATTTATCAGCCATTTCTGTCCCACGGCTGAGCAAATGTACCCTCCTTCCATCCCACGCGATTTAACGCTGTCGCAGGCCACGATTTCAGATGCGCGTCGAGCTCGTCCCAGTGATCTCTTGATGTTTTTGCTTACCAGAGCGGGAAATCACTGTGTATGACGTACGTCTGTGACGCCTCGCGTGTTGTACCAGCGCTTCATTATGTTATCATGATGTAACTAAGCAGTTAATTAAACCATTTCATAACGTTTGTAATCTCTAATTAAACAGAGTAGTTACTTGTCGCTAAATAAATAATAATAAATAAATAAATAATGCTGGACAATCCACACAGCATCATCTAGCCCCAAGCTTAGCAGAGCTTGTGTTATGGGTACTAGATGACTGATATACTTAATACAATACATTACATAGATAGATATTTTTTTTATACATAGAAAATACCCAGAACACCCGGAAAAAATATTTGCAGATCGTATAAACATTTGTCCCAGGGCGGGAATCGAAACCGCAACCTCCCGCAATAAATAACGCTGGACATTTTCACACAGCATCATCTAGCCCCAAAGTAAGCAGAGCTTGTGTTATGAGAACTACATGACTGATATAGATACTACTTATATATACTTTTTTTTTTAAATGAATTCATATACATATTATACATAGATTACATACATTATACATGTCGCTGCGCCTGTGAAATGAAATATCTGTCTCGAGTCTGTGTATTTACTATGTATAATATGTATCTATTAAAAAACAAAGTACATAAGTAGTATCAGTCATGTAGTTCCCATAATACAAGCTCGGCTTAGTTTGAGGCTAGACGATGCTTTGTGAAAAATGTCCAGAATTATTTGTATATTTATTTATTTTCTAGCTTCTGCCCACGGCTTCGCCCGCGTGGTATTCGAATAAAAAGTAGCCTATGTGTTATTCTGATGTATAAGCTATATTACTGTAAAGTTTCATCAAAATCCGTTCAGTAGTTTTTGCGTGAAAGAGTAACAAACATCCATCCTCACGAACTTTCACGTTTATAATATTAGTAGGATTTATTTATGTTACGTTGTAACTGCTGCCTATTTACCATCAGTTTTAACCTTCTTCTTCTCAGTCGTTGCGCTCTTGACAGAGAGTTCGTGGTCGTCATAATGTATTATTGAGGGCGGATGTGGCTCGTCTCACGATATCTCGCCATATCTACTATGCCTTAATTAAACAGATATTTAAGCATTTGTTAAGTTAATCAACTGTTTCAAAATCTTTATAGTAAGGGTCCGGTCAATCTGGCCGGTCCTTGAGGGAGTAAATCTTCAACTTTGGGGATCATTCAAGCGAATAATTTTAGCCTGGGGCTAGACAAATACCACTTTCTGTTGACGTTAACGCCTGCGGAGTGATAAAATTGTATGAAAATGCCACGTGACATTTCCGCAGCATATGTCATTTCCATACAATTTCATTTTTCCGCAGGCTTTAACGTCAACAGAAAGTGGTATTTGTCTAGACCCCTGGTTTTGTATTTTGTCTTTTAACCCTCTTATATCGTACAAGGTCTATTTGACCTCTTTCTTGTTGAAAGTAAACACGTTTTTTTTATTATGTGCTAAAATGTTTCCAGTATTATGATTATATTCCAAAAACTATCGTGAATTTGATAGTTTTTGGAATCCTACTAATATTATATACGTGAAAGTTTGTGAGGATGTTTGTTCCTCTTTCACGCAAAAACTACTGAAGGGATTTTGATAAAACCTTACAGTAATATAGCTTATACATAAGAATAACACAGGCTACTTTTTATCCGGTTACCACGCGGGCGAAGCCGTGGGCAGAAGCTAGTATAATCATAATACTGGATATTTTTTTTCATATTGTAAAAACGGGAATTTTCACGTACCGTACAATCATAATACTGGATAAATTTTTTCATATTGTAAAAACGGGAATTTTCACGTACCGTACTATCGGTGAAGGCACCGACTAAGTTTCGACTCATTCCGAGATTCTTCGTCAGGGTGAGTGATCGCGACGCTCTCCCTCCGCGTCGCGTCGTGCACTGTTAGTGCGGTACGTGAAAATTCTCGTTTTTACAATATGAATAGTATTATGACTATTGTGATCAGTTTGTCTGACCTTTTCTAAGTTATTTCGAATTGACATGTTTTATGAAGACTTTTTCACGGGTAAGTGTGAAAGTAAGTCTTATAGAAGATAATTAAATTATGCGACGCAAAAGGTAGCTTGCTATTAATATTTGGTGGACGGTTCATTGGCTGACGCGCCTTGATTATCCCGTTATGATTTCATTTCGTCCGCCTGCCCGCTCCCGCCTTAATATTTATTGACCTTTTAGGGAATGGCCGTTCAAAAGGGACTCGACTACCCAACCAGCGCGATAATGGAAAAATACGACGTGTATTTGGTACACGGAACTCTGTACACTGCTGGAAAGTGGTGGAAATGAAAATTGTTTTCGGTGTATCTGCGTGAATGCCTTTTAGAAAGTGTTGGTAAAACCTATGCACTTTAGTTTCACATATTTGAGCACTGAACCATACCGGCTTGCAGCAATCCCTATTTCAAATTGAAACATAATATACTAGCCTCTGCCCACGGCTTCGCCCGCGTGGTACCCGGATAAAAAGTAGCCTATGTGTTATTCTGATGTATAAGCTATACTACTGTAAAGTTTCGTCAAAATCCGTTCAGTTGTTTTTGCGTGAAAGAGTAACAAACATCCATCCTCACAAACTTTCGCGTTTATAATAGTAGGAGGATTAACCTGCTATTTTATTCGTGCACGTCGATATGTACGTGTGGAATCTCAGTTTAGCCGTCTACGATTTCAACTATGTAGTTGAATGAGTGACAGTAGACCGTCGATGCGTTTATTCAACGTGAACGGTTGATTCAACTAGTTCGTTTATTCAACGTCCATAGCGAATAGAAATAATCAATCTCCTGCATCGTATCCTATTCTCACATCCATGGTAAGCCATAACCTTCCCCAAACTGCTGACAAATCGTTTCATAATCTTGTTTACCCACAGATACGATAAACCCATAGTAGATAGATAGAGCCCATCGATCTCAACTGCCCGTAAAGATAACGGTTTCGTATACGTGTCCTGAATACGCGATCGCATGCGAGAGTCGATCGGCTGTTAGGCCTAATTACATTGGATTGGACACGTATTTGAAGCTCCTATAGACAGTAGGACAGTGATACTCTTCTGGGAAAACATTAACCTCCATTCTAGGATATATACATTAGGCCTCCGTTGGCCGTGAGTTTCCATCAAGTTACCGCTTCGTGAATAAATGAAGTTTTTGACGAAATAAAACAGTTTATAAGGCCCTTTATCATTATAACAAACTAGCTTCTGCCCACGGCTTCGCCCGCGTAGTATTCGGATAAAAAGTAGTTTATGTGTTATTCTGATGTATAAGCTATATTATTGTAAAGTTTCATCAAAATCCGTTCAGTAGTTTTTACGTGAAAGAGTAGCAAAACATCCTCACAAACTTTCGCGTTTATAATATTAGTAGGATTATATAAATACCAAACAACCACATAGTCTTCTGTCCCCACACTAGAATTCCCTGTAACGTGTGGGTATATAGTACCACAACATCAGACCCGGAACAAATATCTGCAGAACACGCTAAAATCTGCCCTGTCTCAGACAAATATTCTCCCGCCGCGCCTCCAAGGCCATGTATGTATACCCAGCTTTTACCATTTTACGACACAACCGATGTTTTTTTATTGAAAATGTCACTCCGGAATCGGATTTTAAAGTACGTGCTGCTGCTCGGTCAGCTGTGGTGACTGCGATATGACGGTGACTGCTTATCGAACTGTCGGTCCGTCGACCTCTGGCCTAAAGATCGACACACTCGCTTGTGGCTGTGATCGTTAACTGCCTATTGCCGGTCCATATATTAAGAAACTGATTCTGGAGTTGAAATGCGCCTGACTTAAGGCCCCATTATTAGATGCGTCTAATTTGAAGGTGCCCTTAGGGCCCGGTCAAACTTAATTATGGCGATCAGAGGGAAACGAAACAATAATTTCCCTTTGATCGCCAGCGCCTCCGCGTTATTTTGCCGACACTTAGACGTCTCTCAATCCTACTTAATATCCTACTATCCTACTAATATTATAAACGTGAAAGTTTTTGAGGATGTTTATTACTCTTTCACGCAACTACTGAACGGATTTTGATGAAACTTTACAGTAATATAGCTTATACATCAGAATAACACATAGGCTACATGTTATCCGGGTACCATGCGGGCGAAGCCGTGGGCAGAAGCTAGTATTATAAATGCGAAATTTTGTGAGGATGTTTGTTACTCTTTCACGCAAAAACTACTGATCGGATTTTGATGAAACTTTACAGTAATATAGCTTATACATCAGAATAACACATAGGCTACATGTTATCCGGGTACCATTCGGGCGAAGCCGTGGGCAGAAGCTAGTGTTTTATATGGAAATCTGTTATTTAGACATGCCCCATATTTTTCTAAGCTTGTCTAACACTAAGACGTGAGAGCTTCGTGGAACTTGTGTATATGTTTGTATTCTTTCTTCTGAAAGTTAGGTCAGTTGCCTGTCGCTAACTTTAATGAAACTCTGAGATTTTCTCTTACCACACTTGTCTGCCAAACAGGTTATACATACTTCGAGTGCAAGTTAACTGGTAAAAGCCGCGGCATATTCTACTATCAAATAAGCATATTTTTACTTATTTGATTCTATAACTTTATCTACGACAAGTTTCTCGTCAGACGTGTCGCGGGAAAGTGGACCGAAATGGTGGCAATTAAATTTTACACGCATTTCTATATTATGCCGTTAGAAGTTCTCTGTAACTAGTAATGGAAATAATTTCATGTTTCAAATAGAACGAGAAGATTCATGCTTGGCCAAAAAGCTATATGTTAATTATTTTCAACCCTCAAACTTTTTTTTTTTGTAGTTCATCTCCCTTTTGCAGGCAAATACCACTAGTTAGGTTCTCTTGGAAGTTGATTTCATTCGATATTATGGTGGGCTTGGTCATATATTCTTAAACTCACTGTTATCACGGCAACGGGCTAGTCCTTACTGTGGAGTGTGACGGTGGACTGGTCGTCGGTCTCACGGCGCTCACTGGTCCGAGACCTTCCTCATTCCATCGTGTCATGACGATCCCAGGAGCAGCAAGGGGCATCTTCATCTTCTGACGACCTCTGTGGCTCAGCGGGCGAAGGCCTGCCTGAGACGCAGAGGGTTGCGGGTTCGATTCCCGCCGCGGGAGAAATGTTTGTAAGATCTACAAATATTTGTCTTGGGTCTGGTTGTTTTCTATGTATAATTTGCATGTATTTACAAAAAAAAATGTATATAAGTAGTATATCAGTCATGTAGTTCCCATAATACAAGCTCTGCTTAGTTTGGGGCTGGATGATGCTGTGTGAAAAATGTCCAGCATTATTTATTATTATTTTGACTAGCAATCAACGTGGCTAATAACCATCTAGAAAACTGAAATTTTTCAGGGCCACCACAAAAATCTTTTTTTAAATACAAATTAATGACAGAAGCTAAAGTTACGCGGAACCCAATACTCAATGCATTTATTGCTTTCACATGGTAGGTACAGAGATGGTGTTTGTAGGTAGGTATCTCACATGAACCCTGTCTGAGGGTATAGCAACAGATAGGTAGGCAGGCCGAAGTTTTGTGTAAACAAAAAAACTAGTAGGTACAATAAAATATAGTCAGGGTAGTATCAAGGTATCTAGCATTTGGAATAACACAATTAATTAGGTTTAGTTATTTTTTCTTTTGTTATAATTTTCATTAGTCACTTTTTATTTATTTTCAAGAAGGTTTTTCTAGTCTAAATAATCTTTAACGTCATAGTAGCATTTGTCATATAAGAATGATTTTAGCATTTTAGTGAAAAGCGAATCGTTTTGTAATTCTGTGATTTGTTTTGGGAGTTTGTTGTAGATTTTAATTGATAACCCATGTTTTTATTAACATTCTTATAGATAATAATAATGAACGGCAAGTCATCGTCTGCCTATGGTTTAATCTGAAATTCAGTAAGAATTGGCATGTGTGCCGTTTCATCCTACATAGCCCAGCAACCATATACCTATCTATACATGTCTACGCGCAAAGTGGCGTTCCTTAGCCAAACGTAAAATTGTTTTTATTTTATTGTCACCTACCACATGAATGCAATATTTTACCAGGTGAAGGGGGGGGGGGGGGTCCTGATATCCTAAACACAGGGAAACCTAGTTAGGAGTTAGAGTTAGGAGTTAGAGCTCGGCCATGTACTCGCTACTATATAGTGTCGTGACTGTGATCGCAGTTAACATAGATACTTACCATCTGTATGAGCCAAGGTATCAAGACATAATTACTAATAAGTTAATAACTAGTACCTACCTACTTAGCATGTAGTACATGGAAAAAAAAAACAAAATAAGCATATACTTACCATTCCATAGCCTAGTTTATCACTCATATTACCAATAGTTACATCAGTCGCCATCCGCAAAATTAAGTTTTTGATATAATACAAAAGGCCTCTTAGTGTTGGCTTTGGCTCCACTAATGCCTGTAAAGGCCCCAGGCATAAACCTGAGATTTGAAATTAATAATAATACTGGTAATTTTTCACACAGCATCATCTAGCCCCAAACTAAGCAGAGCCTGTATTATGGGAACTGCATGACTGATATACTACTTATATCCTTTTTGTTTTTTTAAATATATACATATCATACATAGATGATTTTGAAGATGCATAGCGACGGCCCATACATTATGTCAATTAAAATTTATAATAAACTTCCGACACAACTAAAACATACAAAAACATACACTATTTATAAAAAAACTTAAATCTTTTCTAATTGACAGATGCTATAATATTGACGATTATCTAGAACAAGCTTAGCAGTAAATTAATTTAACATTGTAAATAATAAAATGAAATTAAAAACTAACATTAAATCTAAATTGACATGAAATAATATGACCATTACTAACAAAATAATGCACTTATACCCATCTTCTAAAGTACCTACTTTGACTACCTACAATGAAAATAAAACCTCGGTCTGCCGCCGTACCTTAATATAAAGTTCATTTGAGAGACTTAACTTTATTTACTGTAGATATTAATAACTAGTTTGTTTACGCAAAACCTCGGCCTGCCTACCTATCTGTTGCTATACCCTTAGACAGGGTTCATGTGAGATGCAGCTACCTATAAACACCATCTATGTACCTACCATGTGAAAGCAATAAATGTATTGAGTATTTATTAGAGCTAAAGTTTTATATATCCAAGATGTCAAAGTATTTATTTTGATGATTCCATTAAACAAATAAGTATTTAGGGTGAACGGTCTACCTATGTCCCTTCTGTGCTTGGATCTAGGGATAGAAAAAACTACTCTGTGAGTGACCAGACAAAAATTTCCCGTTGGGTCAAGTGCTCCCACGAAGATATGTATATCTTTACGAGCAATCAAACCTTCTCTAACCTCAATAACAGGTTGAATAAGGCTATTAATCAAAGGTTGGAATTTTATTCATTCTCAGATCATGAATTTTATTAAAAAACGTGATGAACACAATAATTGAACAAGGTGATAAAAAAAACCCTTTTCGTTTTCTCATTTTCATTCCCTTATCAAACGGTAACTGTTGACGAATTAAATAAAATAAAAAATAAACTTTAAAATGTTGTTTTTAAGCTGACGTTTTTATATGATCCTTGTGATTCCGATAAATAATAATATTATTAATAACACTTTCCAAAAAAAAACTACATAAATGATTCTTATTCATATTTATTCATAATATGAATAAGAATCATTTATGCAGCTCTTAAGTTTTGTGACGACCTCTGTGGTGCAGTGGGCGAAGGCCTGCCTGAGACGCAGAAGGTTGCGGGTTCGATTCCCGCCGCGGGAGAAATGTTTGTAAGATCTACAAATATTTGTCTCGGGTCTGAGTGTTTTCCATGTATAATATGTATGTATTTACAAAAAAAAAGTATATAAGTAGTATATCAGTCATGCAGTTCCCATAATACAAGTTCTGCTTAGTTTGGGGCTAGATGATGCTGTTTGAAAAATGTCCAGCATTGTCCAGCATTTATACTTTTGGATCACAAGGAACACTTAGTCACGTCAATTCAAAGAAGTAATGGAAATTTACAAATTTACTAAGATAGTTGCAGCTGTATATGGGCTTTGTCAAACCAAGATCAGTCTAGGAATAAGCGGCTTGCTTAATTAGGTTGCTTAAAATATGTATTTGTGTGCTGAAATGTGAACAGCAGTGTCCGAACCGCACTCCGGCCTCACGAGCCATTGACTTGGAATCGCAAAGGCTGCCCCTTGAACTTTTTGCGTCTTCGCACATCATTAAGTTTTTCTACCTTTCTGCTTTATTTACCCTGGAGCTCTGGAGTAAGATTTCTTAGAATAAAACAGCTTAGTTAAGTACAAACTTTGGATGGAACGGACTGTAAGAAAGTTTAGGAGGTATTTTAGAAGTTTAGATTGTAAATAGAATTTACAATCTAAATTTTATCCCTCAAATACGAGAATTAAGATAAATTAAGATGTTCTTTTTAATAATTCTTGTTTGTTCGAGAATCCTAGTACTAGTAGGATTGTTATTCTCTTAAGTTTTGTGAGGATGGATGTTTGTTACTTTTTCACGCAAGAACTACTGAACGGATTTTGATGAAACTTTACAGTATTATATGTAGTTTTTTTATTCCAAAAACTATCGTGAACTTGACTATTCATATTGTAAAAACGGGAATTTTCACGTACTGCACTATCGGTGAAGGCACCGACTAAGTTTCGACTCATTCCGAGAGTCTTCATCAGGGTGAGTGGTTGCGACTATCTCCTTCCGCGTCGCGCCGTGCACTACGGCGCGTAGTACGTGAAAATTCCCGTTTTTACAATATTATATGTAGCTTATGCATCAGAATAACATAGGCTACTTTTTATCAGGGTACCACGCGAGCGAAGCCGTGGGCAGAGGCTAGTTTACAATAATTATTTCTCTCGTAATGACTGTAATTTGTGGAATGTATTAAATTGTTATTTTTCTGTTTTCGGGTAAGTTTTTTTGCTGTAGTTGGAGTATGAGTGTCCCAGGTTTGAGTTATTAAGTTTTCTTTTTTATCCATTTTACGAATGAAGCCTCTAAAATCATATTATCATGTGGTATCTTTCTTTCTAATAATTTCAAAATGTCTCAAATAAATAACGCCCACAGGGCTAACCATCAAGTCTTATTGCGATTCAATTCAGGTAAAGATGTCAAATCCCGCTTTGCAAAAGACAACGCTTTAGCTACGCCATAGCGTCCTCAATCGCAAAGCGGAAAGTGACATCTTTACCTGAACTGACTCGCTATAAGACTTCATGGTTAGGCCCCTGTTGCTTCTCCTTATCTCCTAGCAACCCACTTGTACCCTCTGCTGTAATAGGCCTGACGAAGACACCCGTTAGTCCTCAGAAGCTCGCGATAACCACAGGAGCCATTCCACCAAGACCTGCAGATGCCACCTCACTGTATGCTTGTTAAGGTTCAGGGAATTCTGGTGGCTGTATCAAGTGTTACCAGCTTAGTTAAAATCTTCTCGTTCATTACTGTTTGTTGGATCCACGGATCAGGGTATGCTGGTGGTGGTATGGAGTGTGTCACGAGTCGTCACGCACGTGCACGTATCATGTGTTCTACACATTCGGATAATTGTCTTGTTCCACATTATCAATCAATTCTTTGCGTTTGAAAGTTTTATGAGTGGCTATAGGTTAATTTTTTATGTTTGTACTCTATACACTAGCGTTTTTTTTGTGATGTGATGAACGAAGTGCTTTACTCTTTAGACAATTTAGTACTTTATAGACACTTGTCTACTCTTTTGAAGTCACTTACTTTAAAAAAAAGGAGGGTCTCAAATCAGCTATATTTTTTTATCGTGTTTGTTTTGTTACTTATATCTCGTCAATTGTTAACCGATTTTGATGATTCTTTTGTTCTTGTAATAGAGTATGATCTCGAGATGGTTCCATAAAAAGTTTTATTCCTGAGGGATTGCTATTTTCCCGTAAAACTTAATAAAAAGTTCATTATCTTATGTAAGAGACTAGCAGAAATATAATTTGTAGGCAATTTTTCTTCTGTTTTTAAGCACTGATTTGATGATTGAGTAACTGCAGGATAAAAACCGTTAACTTGGGGCTTCCCGCTAAGCATGAGCACCCAAGACAGCGTTTTGTCTACGAAAGAGAAGACAAAAACTATATATGTCGCCTATTCTGTCAAACATATATTATGCGATATATTCGCCAATGGGTAGAGGGTAGGCTTCAAGAGTGGTCCATATAAATTTTATGAAAAAATTCCACTCCTAAGTGTAAAAAAAGGGTGACGAAATTTAATATTGGTCTTTTTATCAATTTCCCGTTTGTTTAATGTCTTATAAATAATCTTCTTTCTGTTCATAATTCAAAGCCCTAAATAAACAAGTTTTGCTTTGAATTATCTCGTAAAATAGTTACTCCTTTACCAATTCTAGGCAAGGAACAGTTTAAATTCTGAAAATATCGTCTATTGAAAATTTTAAAGGAAATTTCCAGTTCGCTTCTTCTAAAAATACTTAGACAAGAGCTTTGAAGTTTTATAGCTTCGTGTCGAATAAACTTCTTAGTTTATTGGTTAGTCGTTTCGTCGGGAATAACGTTATTACTTTGTTATGTATAAAGAATCCTCGAGGAGCGGCCAGATCAATGCTTATAGCGATATCTTTTAATTATTCAGCCTGAAGGCTGTGTGAGGCAATAACTTCTTTTTTTCATGACTCATTTTATTAATTGCTTTATGTTTTTTTTTTCTCAACTCAATTACATTTTAACGTAAAGTTTCTTTAATTACTGTCTGAAGCATCTCTGTTAAAAGTTATATGCTATGAAGTATTGTCTTAGCAGAATAGATTCGTTTTAAGAACTGGTTTTCATGGTATGTGTAAGAATAAACCTTTTTTCTTACATGTAGTATATGACACCACACCACCATCGCCCACAAGATCATTTACTTGTTCATTACACACACAGCTGGATATCCTTTACATAATTATCCTACTGCTATTATAAACGCGAAAGTTTGTGAGGATGGATGTTTGTTACTCTTTCACGCGAAAACTACTGAACGGATTTTGATGAAACTACAGTATCATATGTAGCTTATGCATCAGAATAACATAGGCTACTTTTTATTCGGGTACCACGCGAGCGAAGCCGTGGGCAGAGGCTAGTACTTACATATATACAGGTTTGGTGTAACGACTCTTGCTTTCTGCTTATTAACAGACACACCATAAAAATATCATATTGCTATGAAATTAATAGGTACTTTGAAATTGAGTATGCTCGCTCAATTTATATAAAATGTTTGCTAGATAATCTCTTACATAGAATATATGTCAAAGAATAAAAGCTCTTGTTCAGAAATAGCGTCAAATCAGCTGGACACTAAAACAAAGGAGTTTTCAAATGTAAAACCGTTCACCATTTTCAATAGACTGTTCTCAAAGCGTTTCGTTTCAAACAGCGCAGCAGATCCCTCTAACAATTCCATAGACATGTCCATACTTCACTCAGCAGTACGCCTCTGGAACGCATTACCAATATCGGTAGGGAAGGCCTCGTCTCTAGCCATATTTAAAACTCGCGTTAAAATTTTCTATCAATCCCAGAAGGTATAGTTTGTTATGATCCTGTTATTGTTGAGTTGCTGTTCGTATGTATAAGTATATATTTATAGGTAAGTATTGTATTCGTATGTATATAGACATAAATATATATATATATATAATAGGTAATTGGTATATATGTTATTATTTATTATATTCTGCTGTAGTATGTCTTATGAATAATATTATTTAAGGTAGTTTACACAAAGTACACCCCCGGCCGCTTCAAAATCATATATAATCCTCTCCATCCAAAGGTTGTCTGGAAGAGATCGCTTTTAAGCGATAAGACCGCCCATTGTACCTTTATCATATGTGTTACTGTTTATTTCGTTTGTATCTTAAGGTGTACAATAAAGTATTTTCATTCATTCATTCATTCATGAATCCTGTTCGCT
Source organism: Perizoma flavofasciatum (assembly GCA_958496245.1). NCBI lineage: Eukaryota > Metazoa > Arthropoda > Insecta > Lepidoptera > Geometridae > Perizoma > Perizoma flavofasciatum. Next base: position 752,585 of record OY292430.1, on the reverse strand, counting down.
TTGTGATCCTCCGACAACGCGGTGCCATAGTTTCAACAATGTCCTACCACGTTCCTGTGGGTCCTATGTCTGCAAAGGATACCGCCAATATTGGTGTTACTACTGCAGGCAGACAGACACATTCTGGCACCGATTCCCACTCTACCAAGTCTACCAACACGTCCTGTGTCCCGTATATCCTATTCCGTGTACAGCACTCGGTTCGACTGTGTGCGTGCGAGCGATACCGCCAATGTTGGCTACACACGCTCAATTGCCGATTCGCACGTTGAATTGCACGAGTGTGGGTTGATCATAGGCTACCGAACGGGCACAATGCAGAGCTCTGTTACAGTGCATCAACTCCACTGTTCTACTTGCAAGAATCTATATGATAGGAAAGATGGAGAGCAGTCAAACTTCACCAGACTTGTGAAGTTTTACTGTTCCATCACCATCTATAATTTTTTCTTTAACTTATGCCCGCCTCTAAGAAGGAACCTCAGTCAAAGACGTTTCAGTTGTGTCTTACTGAATTATTCGTAGATAACAAACACAACTCAAGCAGTTAATCTGAAATGAAGCGGTGATTCATTGCCATCTGAGCATTGTCTCTGGGGCAGTATTGGTTCTCTGTTCTTCGTGTACTGTGCGTGGGTGTGGTGTCTGTGCTGGCGTCTGGCTGGCAATCGATCCAATGCACCGGCGCACAAAGCCCACTCACACCCCGCCTCCACCCATTGCCCAACCTTACCCTACCTACTTACATATATTCGCTGCAATTTAGATTTAGAATCTATTTTGAAGAGCAATGCACACAGATGATACTCAATGGGAATGCGGTTTCCGAAATATTTCGCTCGTAACTTTATCGTAGACCGAAATTTATCGGCTACAATAATAATATTTATGCCCTCGGTTAGTGTTCCAATATCCGTAATATAATGCTTGGACGTGCCTCTGTGTACCCCTACTTGGTATCCTCAAAGATTTACATACTGAGTATGTATCTGAGGATGTTCAGGGGAATACAGACGTGAGCGTGTTTGTTTTTTGTTTTTCGTAATTATAATAATATTCCCTAAATGATGCGGTGTGAAAATTACCAGCATTATTGTTATTCACAATTTCATCCAAATCGGTTCAGGCATTAACCTGAGTGAAATTTCTCTCAGTCTGTTCGATAACGTTATAAAATTACCCTCGCATACCTAAATACGAAAGCACCTAAATAACTCTTGTTAGGGTTAAGCTCGCCTTTGTACATGTCCTTTATGTAAGCTTTTTTGTCTGTTTTATCTGTGTGTACAATAAAGAATAAAGAACGTTGAATATGTTTTCAATTTGTAAAATACTTGTTGGGAAAATATTTAGAGCACTTACATAAAATCTAATAACAGTCGCAACAAGAGTGTTGTTTGTTTATCGACGTTTTATGAGTACCTAGCCCCTAGCCGCCGCCATTTTGTAAATAGGGGTGCCTTGGAACGAACCCTTGTCTACTGACATACATTTGAAATTGACTACATACTCGCAGTCTCGTACATATTTTGGTGAAGGGTAACGTACGTAGACACATTGATGATACTTAAGGTAGACTTACCTATAGGTCAACAGAGGCTGGGTAATGATGATGACGAAGAAGTACAAATTATGACAAATTATGACACTATGACCAATGAAAAATGACATCCTAAGACCAGATTATGTTTTATTTAATTTTATGTGAATACTGACATCTGTTTTAATTAATTTGTAGTTCTTAGTGATATAATTTAATTCAATCTAATCTAATTGTACCTAATTTATTCTTTATATGTTTTTCTTGATTCTAATCTAATTTAATGAATTTGACAATGTTTTTGACTTTGTACCTACTAATTTAATATTTTTCATATTTTGCATGTTTCTTTTCAAATGTATTATTTTCTTGACATTTCGAGTATATTGAACTCAAATTGCAGCGCCCTAACGGGGTTCATGTACCTACCTATTTCTATGTTATTTTAAGACCTATGAATATGTACATGAAGGCAATAAATGAATATGAATATGAATACATTAACCTAGTATATGATCTACAGGCTTAAACAGAGGTAGGAGTTATCTGAAACCAACTTGACACAAGTTTCGGGCTCTATTAAAAGGGCTTTATAAACGACTGGCTTCCGAGTAAGCAGGAGAATAGTAAAGTACGTGGTATAGTCGTTATAATATCCTAAAAATGATACCAAACGATAATAAAAAAAGTGTTCTGTCCACAAAATCAGAGAAAATTCAATTAAAAACCCCCGACGAAAATTCTATGACAATTTTAATTAGCCAGACTAATTCCTTTGCACATTCGGAGCACGCTGGCTGTGAGGTGGTAACCCTAATTATCCGCCACCTCCTTTCTCCCCCTTTTCATTTACACCGAGCCGAACGGAGGCTCCATCAACAGGCTGTATTTCAAGCGAATTTAATCGGACAGTGCATCGACCTATCGATCAATTTATTTCAAACTGGATAGATTGGTATTGTATAAAATTTATTTTAAGTGCTCGAATGCTGTGCTGACTTATTTTGCTTGGTTACCCCGCGTTATATTAGTGACCTGACATTATGACCGACCGACGAAGTTGTAAGATACATTGAGATAAAAAAAACAGGCTACTTTCATTCACGTGTCTCATTAAGGCCTTCTTGAAGTCTTCAAAAGCAAAGGTCTTCTTATCATGACATTTCTGAGTAGATCAAGTATTTTACTGAAGAGTTGAGATAAACTTCTTTGATTCGAGTGTTTATGGATTTTGTCGTTATTGTAAACAGTGAAGTGGGCGCAAAATAATTTGTTATCATTTATTCAAGTTTCCCGTTTTGGTTGGTGTGTACAAAGATTTCGCTAAATTTCGCAGCTCCCGTATGGTCTAGTGGCTAGGATACCTGGCTTTCACCCAGGAGGCTCGGGTTCGATTCCCGGTACGGGAAAATCTTTTGCCATTTTATTGTTGTTTTTCAGTTACAGTTGAACATGTTTTTTCATTTTTAATTATGTTTCGGGGAATTTACAAATGAAATTTGTTTTTGCTTAACAAATTTTTTTTCTGTCAAGAACCAAGTCTTGACCTCCCTTGAGCCTTTAGAAGAGACCCCAAGGGTTTTAGAATCTCGGTAACAAGGACGCGACGCGTAATGAGGTTCTTAGTGAAACCTTCCAATAGCCCTTGAATGTACTGTAAATTTTTTTGCTTCAAAAGCCAAAACCTTTCCACATTTCCTTTTGAAATTGTTCAGCTGTGAACACAGTACGGTTTTGGATATAGTAACAACGAGTTGAAGATCCTTGACTTTTATAATATCTGGTTTGCCCTTGTTACATCATCTTGATGAAATTATGAGTTCTTAAAACGTGTTTTTACATCTGGATATAAAATGATTTATCTTACACCGACACGATATTACGTTATCTTTTATTGGAGTGCATCTAGTCGGTGAAATTGTCACAAATTCTATTATCGATTGCGAATTTTGATTTCTTTTTTGATAATGACATTAAATAAATAATATAAAAATAAAGTTGGTAATTTTTCACACAGCATCGTCTAGCCCTAGCTAGCTAGCTTGTATTATGGCAACTACATGATTGATGTACTACTTATTTATTTTTGTAAATACAAACATATAATACATACACCCAGACCTGAGAAAAATATTTGCAGATCATTATTTACTAAGTGGGTACTAAACATTAGTGCTCGTTTTCAATTTACATCAAATTTGATATTTATGTACCTAGATACTTATAATTAAATACCTATTGATGGTAATTTTGGTAACTTCAAGCTAGGAAGAGATCCTATCGAATGCTAAGATCTCACACCTACACTATACCTTTTAATTACAAATTCGTATCTTGGGGTGTGAATGTGTACACCAATATCAACGTTGAAAAACACCAACATGGTCAGGTGCTGGAAACACCAACATGGAATATCGGCGATCTAATTAAATTTTAGAACACAAAAGCTGCTATTGTGACTTAACTATGATAAAAAGATATATTCGCTCGCGGACTTTTTTGTAGGTAATAATGAGTACTTTAATCATGTAGAGGTATAACGCGTATAATTTTCAGATTGTCTGTACAAATGCATAACGCAGGAAACACAATATGGCGGCCTTGGCCGAGCGCGTTCGCGCCTTACCTCTCACGATTAATTATATATTCAACAATACAACCATGGGCTACGGAAGGTGGGATCAAAAAGGTGACGATGGTAATCAACGGTCAGTTAATCTGCCACTGACATACAACCGCAAAGACTTCAGTTCCTCCCGTGATCTATACTAATATTATAAAGAGGAAAGATGTTTCTTTGTATCGAATAGGCTCCGAACAAATGAAAGCTATATTATCAGGAAGTAACATAGGCTATAATTTATTTTCAAAAAAAATCGAGATCCTTAAGAAAATTGTAATAATGTAATTCAAAGTAGCAAAATTTTGCCTATAAAATTCATTAATTGGCGTGCGCTGAGAAAACTATTGATGATACATAAAAATGATATATACTAGAGGTACATTTCTTTGGATATATCAAGGTTTTTGATGGAAATTTACGGTGCTATTACAATACAGCAAGCTCACGTAACATACATGTGGTTTTAGAACATTAAGGAAACTTTGGAGAACACTGAGTATTTGTATGTGAGGATTTACACCACTAGTGAAATAGATATTTGTATGTGAGGATTTCCACCACTAGTGAGCGTGTCAGTCTATCTTTGAAAATTAATGATGAGGTCAAGTGACCTGACGTCTGTTGTTTCGGGGTTAAAACATTCCAACTAGACAGACATGTTTGATTCAGGAGTGATCTGTAAAAAAGATGTAGATCCCTCAGAAAGATTGATTAAATCAGTAAATCATACGTTTTCTAAATACATCTTAAAAGTTGCTACGGTTCATTCAAGATTGACTGAACCATGAAAATATGTAGATTGAGAGTGTGTGAAAAGAGACAAAGAAGGATTGGAAAAGTGTGCGCATGCGTATTGCGTACCTACGGCAAAGTTTGGTTGAATCTGGAACTTTTTCTACCTATGTAACAAAGTGCAAAATCCAATGTAACCGTTGATGATAGTAGAGCATGATAGATTGAAGATATAATGTGATGTGTGAATCAGATTTTGTCCTTTGAATTACCGAGTTATTTGTAATTTAAAGATTTACTAAGAGTAATTTAAATCTTCTGAACAAAAGATTTATCTATTCATATTGTAAAAACGGGAATCTTCACGTACTGCACTATCGATGACCGACTAAGTTTCGACTCATTCCGAGAGTCTTCATCAGAGTTAGTGATCGCGACTTGCTCCCTCCGCGTCGCGCCGTGCACTACACCGATAGTGCAGTGCGTGAAGATTCCCGTTTTTACAATATGAATAGTCAAGTTCACGATAGTTTTTGAAAAGATTTATCTGTTTCTTCAAAAGATGATCTTTGCGCATCTCTAATTCCAACTCCTAAAAACTACGTAAGATCGTATGAGAGAAGCCCGTAAAAATGACGCTCGGAAGTGCGTTCACCTGTCTCGGTGGATGCTCCTCATCATGAGATCAGCGGCGGCAAAGGTCGTGGCCACCGAAACCATGGACCGTGCCATCCGTTACACCATTGTTCTCGTTCAATTAAGTTTTTATTCGAAACAATGTTATTAGGGATCACAACCGAAATTAAATATTGCAAAATGGCGTCAAAAATTATACTAAACTAAGGAATATTTTTTACTTAAAATTGGCCTAGTTACGGTAGTTACATTTGAAAATCTGAAAAAAAAAACAAAAACTTGGGCTCGTCCGGGATTTGAACCCGGGACCTCTCGCACCCTAAGCGAAAATCATACCCCTAGACCAACGAGCCGGCTGACGTTGTGATCGAAATTCAAGTTTAGCTGGTTGCGATCGCGACGTCACTGAACTTTCACAAGCTTTTAGCTGACTTTGCGAAAGACGTATTATTTTAATTTCGAAGTGATCGCCGAACAGCTATCTCGAACTAGGCCATAGTCGATTTAAATTAATCATAACATCCAATAAACTGACAGACGCGATAAAATGGACTAACTTGTTCTAATTTAGGATCATAAAGAATTTCCACCTACTGTTATCGATGCAAGATATATTTTAGCATGGCAATACAACTTTCCTGCCATCATGTTAATTAAACACGCTTTATGAGGTGCAGTTGACGATCAACTGGTTTCATTCGTTACTTTAGTACGAAGGCGCTAAGTGCATAACGGGTATTGATAAAAAAAAAAGAATTGAGTGAGAATTGGTAAATATTTACTACGAGGTTCATGACCAACTGCAAAATAAAAGTCAGCCCGACGTGATACTGGTCAATCAGTATTGTTTAATTAAGTTAAGGCTGTCCTTTGGTAGCAGTACTTATATCTAAAAGAGAGATAAATTCAAAATTGATTTAAAAAAACGACAGCTTGACATCCAAGTTCAAAAAAGTGTTTTGTAGTCCCACTGTTTCTCATAGTGGGCGATAACGCCCCCTTGTGGGCCCTGGAGGCCTTCAGGGGGGCGGTAGAAGGGTAGGGTAGAATAGAAGATATGGAAGCAGTAAGGCGGTCAAGACGGGAAAGCATAGGTTTTTTTTTTTATTCTCAAAGTGGGCTGTGGGAAAAATAAGTTTGAGAACCTGTGATCTAGCCCGATTGCATTATGCTTCAAGCTTAAGTTGGAACTCGTTAGTATAAGCACGCGAAAGCCTATTTGTTAGCGATTAGCTTCACGTAAGCTGATCAGCCATTCGGACCCTTTATAAATGAAGTAGGAGACTATGATTGTCTTCAGTTAGGTCAGCCTAGACGTATAAAAAATATACGTATAGGCTGACCCTGTGCGTAGGCAGGTATCGAAAACTAGAGACTTCGAAGCATTTACAGTTTTGAACGTGGGGAAATCATAATGGATACATAAGCCTATTTGAGAGGCGCACGCGAAAAAGGTCTTTTTATAAAGTTGTCTATGAGCTCCTGTTATGGGAGATATTTTTTAGCATACGCTCGGCTCTCCTTCGACGGGTCGGAATGGTGCTTCGCCTCCCTGAATCAGTGATTGAACCTTCATCAGTGGGTTGGTTGTCAATATTTTTTGTTGTTGTTTCAGGCATTGTATCCGTGTCTGATGCGCACTTCGAGCTGGCGTCTCCTCGCGAGGAGTGGAAGCCTCTGCTGTCGCACTACGCCGGCCCCACCGCCATCGTTGTGGTCGCTGTGCTGCTGGCGGCCATTCTTCCTCTTGCTGGGTAAGTATCTATACACACCATGAGATTTCTCAAACTAGTATCCTAGACAATTTTTTCTTTGACCTAGGTATTGGTTTATCTAGTCATACAATGAGTTTTTCTGCTTCGCCGATAAAGCTGTTGGAAAAGGAAATTTGAAAAGAAACAAAAATCACCAACATAGCTCTTAGAATTAGCAAGTTGGAATGGCAATGGTCTGCCCATTGCTCGCCGTATCGATAAACACTTGGGAATTACACCACGAACCGGATGACGAAATATAGAAATTTCCCTCCAGGCGATGGACCAATGACTTCTAAGCGTCTGAGTTATGGAGATGGTTTAAGACCAATATTATGATCAGCACTGGAAATCTGATTATTGTAGCGGTAGCCCTATTCGAATAAAGTACGTAGCGTGTTCCGAAAATAGCCAGGAAATGATACCCTACGTTCTCAGATACATTTAAAATCTATTGTGGATTGGGGACTCTATTATCACTTTCTGTTTGGTGTTACAGACTCTTCTGGTGTTGCTGCTACTGGTGCCGCGTTGGACGCAGACGCAGACCGTTCGACCGCAAATACGACTCGTGTCTCAAGGGCATACTGGCCATCATACTCATCTGCCTTCTCACTCTGTTCCTGTAAGCATTTTACCATATCCTCCTTTGATGCACCAGTAACCATGCGATGGAACTGTTATTTCCCTGTAGAAGAAGAACAACAATAACATTGTCAATTGGCAGACTAGCTACAGCGAAGCTCAAGGAGTTATTATAGCGGGGCAGGTGACTACTTCCATGTGGTATGATGATACGAGCATGAAAGGAGGGTCCGTGAGACTCACTTTATACTTTTACCACCAGCCATCAGTCACTCCTGATGGCCCTGTTTTGGCTTCAATATGCCTCAATTATCTAATGATTTAATGAAGTAGTATGGTGCTAAATACATTAGCCGGTACATTTTCTGCTACACACAGGTACACGTGCCGTGACTTCTACCATCACTAGGCACAAGTTCACATGAATATTGTGTGGGATCCAATTTGTGTTGGGTTTGCTCACAAGTCGCTCGACATGCGGCATGCATGCGATTATAAAAAGGCATACTATAAAATATCTGATTATTTAGATGACAAAAACTCTTGGGATTGAAAATGCTCCAACTCGAACCTATTGTTTTGTAAAAGGATCATTAAAAAGAATAACCAGCCTTGTTTTCTTGCCTTTCCTTCCTGGCTTGGTCGCGGAGGAACAGGCACTAGATAAAAACCGACGTTTCAAAGTGGTCCTTGTGATTTTATTGAATAAATGAATTTTGACTTTGACTTTGCAGACGTGTCCGGCCCAGTTCCACTGTAGGCTGTCGGCTTATTGACCAACGCCAACGATTCGTGTTTTGGAGCGTAGTTAACTGTTCCGCACGCGGTCTGATAGTTTAACTCCTAAATTACTGTGCTCCATGGCTCGCTGGCACAACCCGAGTACGAACTTCTGGCGATCAGTCAGATACCAAGTGACTGATCGCCGATCGTGTCTGTTACATTTCATGTTATTGTGTCACTGTTTGTTTACTCAAAAATAAATGAAATAACGTTGAGGTATTGTTTTTCTTTCCAGGTTCGGCGTAGTATGTCTGTTCGCGACCGACTCCCAAGTGGAGAGCGGCGCCCAGGACGCGCCCGAGTCCATCCGCGTGGGCATCCGCGACGCGCGCGAGTTCCTGAACGCGACGCAGGCGCACGCGCGCTGGCTGCTCGTCGTCAACTACAAGCAGCTGGAGGAGCGGCTGAAACTGGTGCTCACAAGTATGTCACTTCCAAACATTACCGAACTAGTCAGTCGCTTAATAGACTTCGCACCTATGTTGGCCGCTGCAGAAGCAATCTAGCCAAATTTGGGATAATTGATCCAACCCAACCCACTTCCAGCGTAAAGGTTCCTTTCCCACACAGAATTTGGTGCGCTTTCTCTCCTGCTCTCTGTGCCCCATAACCTGTACCCGGGAACAGCTCATAGACGCAATCGATGAGGCTGTACAAGTGGCCACACATCGTTCAATACGAATTAAAAAAACGAGTCATTGGCACGACTTGAATGAATGAATGACCGAGGTAATCCGAGTTAGAGTGAAGACTGTCCAGTGAAGATGTAAACTGACATCCCCCGCACTCACACTGGAACGTGGCTTGGGTCAACTATCCCCCATTTGGCTAAGTTGCTTCTGAAGCGGCCAACTTGGGTGCGTAGTCTATTAAGCGATTTCCAAATTGGCAACTGCAGCTCGCGCCCAGGAGGCGAACGTTCTGCGGGATCTATGAAGTTCAGTGCGAGTAGCTCGAAGCTATTGGGATTTTCTTAATTATGTCGAGCCGTTCGAGCCTAGCCTTGGAGCCCTGCTTGAAACGACATGCTTTTCGGTAGACGGTGCTGCGGAGACTGTACGAGCCGATTCGCATTTGTTGGCGAAACGATAGCTTTCTTCTGGTTCCTTTGAGCATTCGGTCTTGTGAACTAAAGTATAATTTACACAATGTGCATATGCAGCATAACTTTGTTTTTGATGTATTTCGTGGTATGTTCCAGGCAGTGGCATGTTCGTGTCTATGAAGCTGGGGGAGTTCTCCCGCGCGGTCTCAGTGACCACTCTCAACAAGCTGGTCATGCGTTTGGACCACGTCCGATCGGACCTGCAGACCGTGCAGCAGCTCACCGCCGATCTGAGGACCAATGCGGAGCGTCTCAACTCTGGTCAGTACTGATGCCTAGTGTACATGAAGCTAGACAGAGTTACTTATCAGATGTCTTTACTAGGGTTCCGTACCTCTGAAGGGAAAATATGGAACCCTTTTAGGATCATTTCGTCTTCAAATCCAATCTTTACAAACATTTCATCTCTCTACAAAATAGTCAATTAAATTGATTATATTTTGTATGTATCTAAATATATATTTGGATGTACGTTTTTAAGTATGAATTATTTTTCGTTTTATGTATGTAGTTTAGTTCTATTTTAAGTAACTAGTTATTTTATTTAATAAATTGTTTTCTTATTTTTGTAATCAGCCAAACGGACTACCGCTCCACTCTTCATAACACAAAGGTTATCTGGAAGAAAATGCTAATTAGGATGAAGTTCGTCTATGTATTCATATTGTAAAAACGGGCATTTTCACGTACTGCACTATCGGTGAAGGCACCGACTAAGTTTCGACTCATTCCGAGAGTAGTGCACGGCGCGACGCGGAAGGAGAAAGTCGCAACCACTCACCCTGATGAAGACTCTCGGAATGAGTAGAAACTTAGCCGGTGCCTTCACCGATAGTGCAGTACGTGAAAATGCCCGTTTTTACAATATGAATAGTCAAGTTCACGATAGTTTTTTGGAATAAAATTCGTCTTTTTTTTGACGACCTCTGTGGCGCAGTGGGCGAAGGTCCGCCTGAGACGCAGAAGGTTGCGGGTTCGATTCCTGTCACGGGATGAATGTTTGTAAGATCTGCAAATATTTGTTCCGGGTCTGGGTGTTTTTCTATGTATAATATGTATGTATTTACAAAAAAAAGGTATATTAGTAGTATATCAGTCATGTAGTTCCCATAATACAAGCTCTGCTTAGTTTGGGGCTAGATGACGCTGTGTGAAAAATGACCAGCATTATTTATTTATTATTAATTTTATTTTTATCTTGTGTAATAAATCATTTTCCATCTATCTATCTATTTCGTTGTCCGTCCGTCTGTCAAGGCTTATTCTCTGGGTAGCGTGCAGGTATCAAGTTGAAATTAATATCAAATACGGTAGGTCTACGGTAGCCGTTACCTACTTTTCACCATTGCTATCATAAAAAAAAAATATTGCTTATAGTTGTAACAATAATACCTGAAACGCCTTGACAGGGCCAATGTACCTACCAACCTACTTATGAGCCACACTAGCCCTAAGCTTGACCATTGTATGTATGACACTAAGCATGTATATATGAAATATGTTTGTCCCCCCAGGCCTCCGCAAAGTGAAGAACCAGCTGCTTCAGACCCTCAAGAGGTGCAAGCAGCCGAAGTGCGTCGCCTTGCAGGACAAGTACAAGATCGGGGAGCTGGATACTGAGATCCACTATAGTCAGGCACGTATATCATAAGTCTCAGTCTGAAGTTTGAGCCTATTTTGGGACAGATTAAGATTGTTTATTCCAAACTACAGAGCTCGTTCAAGGCAATAATATGAATATGGTCGACGAAGTGGCATGACGCTTGAAGGTTTAGACTAGGAGATACCTTTTCACCCTTACCTTATCCTATTGAAATTGATTACCTTCGTCATCATCATCAGCCTATATTAGTCCACTGCTGGATGCTGGATGGGCCTCCCCTAATGAACGCCATAGCGCCCTGTCTTCAGCTTGCCGCATCCAGCATCTGCTTGCAGTGTTTCGCAGATCGTCATCCCACCTGGCCGATCACCTTATCCTATTGAAATTGATTTGTGTATAATTTCGATTTGTTGAATTCGATTTGTGTATCACGTCAAGGATTGTTCGTAGATAGGTTTTATCGCCACAAGGGGGCGATGGGATAGACGGTGAAATAAAAGTAAAATTTAAATTAAAAAAAAATAACTCATAGAGTCATTTAGGTGCTAGAGATAATACGCTACACCAATCTTAAAAAAGTGCGAAGAACATACCTTCCTCTTTCAGATTAATTTATTGAACACTAGCTTCTGCCCACGGCTTCGCCTGCGTGGAACCCGGATGAAAAGTAGCCTATGTGTTTTTCTGATGTATAAGTTAGATTACTGTAAAGTTTCATTAAAATCTGTTCAGTAGTTTTACTGTGAAGTCACACTTAAAACACATGCAGATCAGAAAATTTAGAATTTAAATTTTCCGTTACACGGTAATTTAAGTGATTTTCGAAAAAAGTAGTCAGTTTAATGTATTCGGCTCATGTTTTTTCCTGTACCAACTAAAGACAAATCAATAACTGTTCTCTAATCTAGAGCATCGTGAAAATAGCTTTTGTATTATTTCACGCAATCGTGGATCAGATGCTGGACAAATACTTTCCAACGGTAAGTTTTATATTTCACAAAAGTATTTTCCTAGTGTATATTAGTAAGATAAGCTAATGATTCGTAATTTCGCTACTTCAATCACAATCTTCGGTAGTATAGTGGTAAGTATCCCCGCCTGTCACGCGGGAGACCGGGGTTCGATTCCCCGCCGGAGAGATTTACTTTTTGCGTTTTAAAATTTTTATTTTTAGGTTTTTGCACTAGATAGCGAAGCAGAAACTTCTATTTTTTTATTTTTGATGCAGTTATGTATAATTTTGCTACATCTTAAAAATATTTAAAAATCTTTCGCCATTTTGTCACATAGTAGAATTCATGATTATTTTGTTAGCTAGATTAAGAAGTCATATTTGAATATATTTTTTCCTGGGATTAAGTGAGTAATAAGATTATATGCATCACATTTTTTTGCGTCTATTTTAACATTTTCTGGTGTTTATGTTATGCTTTCATTATTAGACAAAAACAGTTTTTGAAATTTATTAAGAATTAATCCGTGAAGAGTAAGTTGTTGTTGCGGATTGATTAGATGACTTCTTATTTAATTTTCTCATAGAGGGGAGGTGAAAAGTAGAGTACCACTCGGTCGCAATATATTTTTTTCCTCAGACGTCGTATGTTGAATCCCTCGCTGCGCTCAGGATTCTACTATACAGTCCTTCTCTCAACTCTGGATTGAAAATAGCGCCCTCGCCATAAAAATATTATTTTGTTCTATTATAGAACAATCTATTTTTATTTTACACCTTACCATATTGCACTTGGTTCTAAAAAAAAAAACATAAAAACTTATTTAAAGGGGTTTTATAGCAAAATGTTTTCCGTTCCACAGATGCCCGACGTATCGGATCTGCTGAGCAACGTGACCTCGATCCTGAACAGCAACATCAAGGACGAGGTGGGCGCCGGGCAGAAGGTGTTCCGCGACATCCAGGCCGGCATCAGCCGCTCCGTGCTCGAGCACATCCCCTCCGTGCAGGCTGCGCTCGAGCGCACGGGTCAGTAACACCTCCATTACAACACCCCCTGGATCCTGGACACCCCATTCCAACACTTCCTGGATCCTTGACACCCCATTCCAACAACCCCTGGATCCTTGACACTCCATTCCAACAACCCCTGTACCCTGAACGCCTCCATTCCAACACCCTCTGAATTCTGGCCACCCCATTCCAACACCCCTTGGATCCTGGAAACCCCATTCCAACAACCCCTGGATCTTGGACTCGCCATTCCAACACCCTCTGGATCCTTGACACCCTATTCCAACAACCCCTGGATCCTGGACACCTCATTCCAAAACCCCTGGGTCCTGGCCACCCCATTCCAACACCCCTGGATCCTTGACACCCCCATTCCAACACCTCCATTCCAACACCCCCATCCCAACACCCCCTGTACCCTGGACACATCTATTCCAACATCCCTGGACATCCCTATTCCAACGCCTCCTGGACACCTCTATTCCAACACCCCTTGGATCCTAGACTTTTAAGATTTTTACAATAAGTTATATGTTGTTTAGGTAAACGTCTGGAAGCAGTTGCGAACGAGATAACGTGGCGCTGCGGCAACGCGAGCCACGAGCTCGCCCAGCAGCGGGAGGTGGCAGACGCGCTGGAAGAGCTGCTCGCCGCCTACGGGCCCTACCGCAAGTACGCGGGGCTCGCCACCGCCACCGCGCCCTTACTGGTACCTACCACCACAGCAACGGGACTCACTCGTAGTCATACAATTAGTTTACCTCCGGAACACAGGGGGAACACTTGATTTTGTTGATTGGTATATAATATCACATCAGAAAGAAGAAAGAAAGAAAGAAAGAAAATACATTTATTAATCACAAACACCACACAACAGGTGACAAAATACAAAAACAAATAAATACAAACACAGAAAGTTTCATTAGAAAGTTTGTCAAAAGTTTGAAAGTCAAAATAATTTCATGTTAGTTTATGGGAGTGTATCGGCAGCTATGGTTTCCACCTGTTTCGCAGCCATGGCACAGACTTCCATAGAATTATGGGGAGAAATTAACCACCACTGGTCGGTCATGTTTGTGAAACGCCAAGTCATATTTTTTGACCAAGATTTATATATATATGGAGCTTTATAGTTAGGGCTTAGTAGCTTGGCTCTTCATGATATCTGATAACATTTTAACAGTGAAAACGTGTTAGGGCAACCGTGTTTTACATGAAATGTTTTTGTGGGATTTCATTTATTGTGGTAAGATTACCTAGTTATTCTTTTTTCGGATTGTAATTTTGAATACTGATCTGCACTCCCCTTTATGGGGGTTGGAGGGTGATTCTTATTTTTTTTTATTTGTGTTAGGTTCCATACCAAGTTTCAGCTTTGTAAGATTTTGGGGAGTACCCTAGAGGTTTTGATGAGTGAGTGAGGTAGGCAACTACCTACTTACCTTTTCTCGACGCGTTTCGTCTTACTTCCAAGCCCTCACAGCTTCGGCCTGGATAATACTTGAGAGCCCAAATTCTCAGCATAAGATCAGACATAAAAACACAAACTTTTCATTTTATGAATACTTAAAAGACGTCGATTTTGTTACTGTCTTTTTCTCGTCTTGGCGGGGGCACTACTGTGCCCCTGGGGCTGTACATAACTTGTCAGATTGTACATAAAATCATTTAAAGAATAAACAACTATTTGACACAAAACAGACAAATATCAACAAATGATAAATTGACGACCGATGTGGCGCGGTGGGCGAAGGTCCGCCTGCGCCACAGGAGGTTGCGGGTTCGATTCCCGCCCTGGGACAAATATTTGTACGATCTGCAAATATTTGTTCCGGGTGTTCTGGGTATTTTCTATGTATAATAAAAAAATATCTATCTATGTAATGTATTGTATTAAGTATATCAGTCATCTAGTACCCATAACACAAGCTCTGCTTAGCTTGGAGCTAGATGATGCTGTGTGGATTGTACAGCATTATTTATTTATTTATTTATTTATTTATTAATCAGTCAAAAGTGTTGCCATGTCATTAATTGAATGTCTTATTAAACCTTAAGTAATTTAGCGACTTAAAATATGCTTTTGGTGTGTTTAAAGAGGAGTCGGTTGAGTGTGCAGGCTCGATGACTATATTTTCGTTGGTTGCAACCAAAATTGATCAGTTTCAAAGTGTTGCTATGTCATTAATTGAATTTTTAGTAAAACCCTAGTCCTTTAGCGTGTGTTAAGAGGAGTCGGTTGAGTGTGCAGGCTCGATGACTATATTGTCATTGGTTGCAACCAAAATCGATCAATTTCAAAATATTGCTATGTCGTTAATTGAATTTGTAGTCCTTTAGCGTGTGTAAAGTACCCTAGTCCTTTAGCGCGTGTAAAGTACCCTAGTCCTTTAGCGTGTGTAAAGTACCCTAGTCCTTTAGCGTGTGTAAAGTACCCTAGTCCTTTAGCGTGTGTAAAGTACCCTAGTCCTTTAGCGTGTGTAAAGTACCCTAGTCCTTTAGCGCGTGTAAAGTACCCTAGTCCTTTAGCGTGTGTAAAGTACCCTAGTCCTTTAGCGTGTGTAAAGTACCCTAGTCCTTTAGCGCGTGTAAAGTACCCTAGTCCTTTAGCGTGTGTAAAGTACCCTAGTCCTTTAGCGTGTGTAAAGTACCCTAGTCCTTTAGCGTGTGTAAAGTACCCTAGTCCTTTAGCGTGTGTAAAGTACCCTAGTCCTTTAGCGCGTGTAAAGTACCCTAGTCCTTTAGCGTGTGTAAAGTACCCTAGTCCTTTAGCGCGTGTAAAGTACCCTAGTCCTTTAGCGTGTGTAAAGTACCCTAGTCCTTTAGCGTGTGTAAAATACCCTAGTCCTTTAGCGCGTGTAAAGTACCCTAGTCCTTTAGCGTGTGTAAAGTACCCTAGTCCTTTAGCGCGTGTAAAGTACCCTAGTCCTTTAGCGTGTGTAAAGAGTAGTTTGTGTGGTGTGCTGTGTCGGTTGAGTGATGTGGGTGTGGTGTCGGTTGTGTGCAGATAACGGTGCTGATGTCTCTGGGTCTGGTGTGCGGGGTGTGCGGGAAGCGGCCCGACGTCTACGGAGCCAGCGACTGCTGCAACAAGGGCGCCGGCTCGCGCTGTCTGCTCTGGTAATACACTATAATACACAATATTTCATTTCATATTGTAAAAACGGGAATTTTCACGTACTGCACTATCGGTGAAGGCACCGACTAAGTTTCGCGACTAGGTGGGAGCAAGTCGCGATTACTCAACCTGATGAAGACTCTCGGAATGAGTCGAAACTTAGTCGGTGCCTTCACCGATAGTGCAGTACGTGAAAATTCCCGTTTTTACAATATGAATAGGTATTTAATCCATATTCCAGAACGGCAATTTTGGCGAGAATTTTAACGGGAATTTTAGAGAGTTGGCTAATGAAACTTTTTACATGGTTTACATAATTAGAGGATCGGTAGGGAATCCTCAGCTGAAAGCAGAGATCCTTGATAAATTTGAATCAAAATCAATAGGTATTTAATATAGATTATATTGCATAGCGAGAATTTTAGCTAATCCCAATGCGTTCTGTATTTTCCAGCGGTATCGGCTTGATATTCCTGGTCGGCGGGGTGGTATCGCTGGTCCTGGCAGCTTACTTCCTGTTCGGCGTGGCTTCTCAGCGGTTCGTGTGTGACCCTCTCTTGTGAGTACCATTCCACGCTCTCACCTTACAGACGTGGTCCCTGACGGTGCGGAGGCCGAGCAGCCGGCTGAGACACAAGAGGTTAATCAACAATGCTTGGCATTTTTCACACAGTATCATCTAGCCCCAAACTAAGCAGAGCGTTTACTTATGGCATTGTGTTTTATATGTAAGGCCAATAACAGATAAATTATTTTTTACCACGGGTGGAAAAAATAGTTGTCAGGCCGCGGGAATCGTACCCGTACCTCTGTGGCGCAGTGGGCGAAGGACCGCCTGAGACGCAGAAGGTTGCGGATTCGACCCACGAAGAAAATCTTTGTCTCGGGATCTGTATGTTTTCTATGCATAATATGTATTTACAACAAAAAAGTATATAAGTAGTATAACAGTTCCATATAGTTCCCATAACACAAGCTCTGCTTAGTTTGGGGCTAGATGATGCTGTGTGAAAATGTCTAGCATTATCTATTTATGTATTTTGTCCATGTGTACTGTAAAGTTCGTACGGTGAATAAATGAGTATGTTTGTTTGTTGCAGTGAACCAAGGAACAACCGTCTGTTCGCGGACGTGGAAAAGTTCGTGGACCTCGAGAAGGCGCTGTTCAACGAACACAGCGACCCTAACTTCAACATGACCTCTGTGATGGTCGACTGCCACGCCAACCACACACTCTACAAGGTACACACATACACTCTAATTCAAACTAAATAGGTTGTTTTCTCATTGAAATCACACGAGGATCTTTGAAGCCAATGTATCACATAAGTAAGCACGGGCGGGCCTGCTTCAGCCAAACAGAGATATAAGCTATATTTTTGGACGCGCGTCTAAATGAAGTTGTCCGCCGAATCCTTAAAAAAGTAAATCGTACGTTTTCTAAATAAATCTTAAAATCATTGATACTACGGTTCATTCAAGATTTACTGAAGCATGAAAATATGTAGAGTGAGTGGGACGACTGATGCAGGATTAGACAAATGAAAGAGTGACAGAGAAGGATTGCTGTCCGCCGGATCCTTAAGGTATCGTTGTGTGTGTCGCAGAGTCTGCAGCTCCACCGTCTGTACGAGCTGGAGTCTGTCCGCGCGGAGATCTCCGGCGAGATAGCGACGCGGGTGGCGAGCCTGCGTCCCGCCTTCCCTCACGCCGGCGCCACCATCCTGCGCTCCTCCGCCAAGGCGAAGCTCACGCAGCTCGCGGCCACGGGACTCTCCGATTTCAACTTCGACAAGATACTGCATGCCGTAACTATAATTCTTATAATTCTTATAATTCTTTATTGTACACAGAAATAAAACAGAAATATTAAACAAGATATTAGGTGAGGCATGTACAAAGGCGAGCTTAACCCTAAAAAGAGTTTTCTTCCAGCAAACCTTTGAGGAGAGATAGAGAAGTGTTAAAGTTGGTAGCGCTGTACAAAGTTGGTGTACAAAGTCATGAAATATACTTAAAATACCACTATATTTTAATAAACTACATATTATACATACCTACTTGAACTACCTATGAATACACATACACCGAAAATAAATACAATATCATCATATTAATACATAAATACAAATAATATATATAATACATAAAGTACATACTACAAAGTACATACTATCTCATACTAGCTTTCGTCCACGGCTTCACCCGCGTGGTACCCGAATAAAAAGTAGCCTATGTGTCGTTCTGATGTATAAGCTATATTACTGTAAAGTTTAATCAAAATCCGTTCAGTAGTTTTTGCGTGAAAGAGTAACAAATATACATTCTCACAAACTTTCACGTTTATAATTTACCAGACGAGCCGTCTATTCGGATATCTCGTCGC
Organism: Perizoma flavofasciatum; assembly: GCA_958496245.1. NCBI lineage: Eukaryota > Metazoa > Arthropoda > Insecta > Lepidoptera > Geometridae > Perizoma > Perizoma flavofasciatum. The sequence goes on along the minus strand of OY292430.1, from coordinate 733,754 downwards.
TTCACTTTTTTATGTTCATTCTCCAGTAGAGCAAATAACATCGTCGTTCTTTTTCATCCTAAGTTTGTCTGGAAGAAATTGCTTTCAGCGAGAATACCCATTGTGGCATCACTTTTGTTTTTGTATGTTGTACTGTAAATGCACAATAAATAGTTATCCATCCATCCATCTTCTCTCCAAACATATTTTCAGTCTTTTTATGAAACCAGCAGCCAAATTCACGTATCTGTTTACATATCGTATGACAACGTAAAAATCGGTATTCTGCCCAAAAAAAATACATTTTTTTCTTCCTTAGGAAAACCTCAAAATTGAGTACGAAAGTGAATCGACAAAAGACTGATGCAATGATACTCGTATATCGAGGCTGTATTGTGAAGGAATTAAGAGAATTGGGCCTCTGGTGTATTTTAAATTTACCTTCGTGAAGTCTATTGATTAATTAAAAAACACTTTGCTCGCCCGCAAATTACCCATGTCTCCAGACACAATTAAAGTCCGCACGAAATTAAATTCTCGCGACACTGTCTCCAAACCGACAGCCGACTGAGACGGGAGGCATGTCTCGAGAAACTATTCTTATAAACGTCTCGATCCATCAAGAGTACTGTATCAGCTGGGTTACGGAACAAAGTAATGCAGTCCAATTGTATACCGAAAAAACACCGTATTTAACAATATCACGCTATAAAATCTACACCGAAACAAGCAACATAACAAAATTACTCACTTAAAACAAAACACTTAAACATTGTATAACGCTATCGCACAATAGATCCGACACTAACACTGGGTATCACTTTCGAATCACTTCCATTCGCATTCAAAGCTTCAACTGAACTGTTGCTACGGATTACATGCCGCCAAAACGCGTTCACGTTCATCTAATACATTCTCGTTTCTCGCTCTCTGCAGAGTGCGCTGCCTCGAATATTCGAGGCAGCGTGCTATCCCTTTCTAACACACTGCCGTATCTTACTAACGTGGTTAAAGTTTCAATACGATACTAGATGGCGGTAAAACAGGCAGTGCGTTTATCTGATAAGAGATGGCGCTAATGTATCGTAATTAGCTAGCCGGGCACGTTACAATGCGACACATGAAATCATGTCTCGAGACACTGCATCGAGACAAATATTGTTGTGCATACTTGGAGATATGGATAGTGCGTGGATGATTGAACGTGTGCTTTTATTAGTCCGATAGACATCACGGTTGATGTGGAGAGTAGACTCGGAAGATATCTGGTTTCATACAAATACAGAAAACATGTTTGGAGAGTGTTAAAACACACACTAGCGCGCGTTGCACACATCCGATTATATACGTACGCATATAATCCTCTCTACACCACTACCGAGCGGGCCGCCCGCCTTCTGTGGCTGTCAAGTGGTTACCTAAGTAAGCGTCAGTTTGACCGGGCGTTAAGAGTTGTTAAGGTTCTCCTGTACCCTCGTATGTAATTCCAGTTGGAGACCAACATGACGTCCCTGGCGCTGGACTCGCTGGCGCGACAGTTGAACAGCACCGCGCACGCGCTGTCCCCGGGCTACTCGGCCGAGCGCGCCTCGCTGCTCGACGCCTCCGCCGCGCTCGCAGACCTGCTCACCGGCACGCTCGACCCCATGGTGCACTACACCGCCGAACTTAACGTGAGTCAACATGACGCCCCTGGCGCTGGACTCGCTGGCGCGACAGTTGAACAGCACCGCGCACGCGCTGTCCCCGGGCTACTCGGCCGAGCGCGCCTCGCTGCTCGACGCCTCCGCCGCGCTCGCAGACCTGCTCACCGGCACGCTCGACCCCATGGTGCACTACACCGCCGAACTTAACGTGAGTCAACATGACGCCCCTGGCGCTGGACTCGCTGGCGCGACAGTTGAACAGCACCGCGCACGCGCTGTCCCCGGGCTACTCGGCCGAGCGCGCCTCGCTGCTCGACGCCTCCGCCGCGCTCGCAGACCTGCTCACCGGCACGCTCGACCCCATGGTGCACTACACCGCCGAACTTAACGTGAGTCAACATGACGCCCCTGGCGCTGGACTCGCTGGCGCGACAGTTGAACAGCACCGCGCACGCGCTGTCCCCGGGCTACTCGGCCGAGCGCGCCTCGCTGCTCGACGCCTCCGCCGCGCTCGCAGACCTGCTCACCGGCACGCTCGACCCCATGGTGCACTACACCGCCGAACTTAACGTGAGTCAACATGACGTCCCTGGCGCTGGACTCGCTGGCGCGACAGTTGAACAGCACCGCGCACGCGCTGTCCCCGGGCTACTCGGCCGAGCGCGCCTCGCTGCTCGACGCCTCCGCCGCGCTCGCAGACCTGCTCACCGGCACGCTCGACCCCATGGTGCACTACACCGCCGAACTTAACGTGAGTCAACATGACGCCCCTGGCGCTGGACTCGCTGGCGCGACAGTTGAACAGCACCGCGCACGCGCTGTCCCCGGGCTACTCGGCCGAGCGCGCCTCGCTGCTCGACGCCTCCGCCGCGCTCGCAGACCTGCTCACCGGCACGCTCGACCCCATGGTGCACTACACCGCCGAACTTAACGTGAGTCAACATGACGTCCCTGGCGCTGGACTCGCTGGCGCGACAGTTGAACAGCACCGCGCACGCGCTGTCCCCGGGCTACTCGGCCGAGCGCGCCTCGCTGCTCGACGCCTCCGCCGCGCTCGCAGACCTGCTCACCGGCACGCTCGACCCCATGGTGCACTACACCGCCGAACTTAACGTGAGTCAACATGACGCCCCTGGCGCTGGACTCGCTGGCGCGACAGTTGAACAGCACCGCGCACGCGCTGTCCCCGGGCTACTCGGCCGAGCGCGCCTCGCTGCTCGACGCCTCCGCCGCGCTCGCAGACCTGCTCACCGGCACGCTCGACCCCATGGTGCACTACACCGCCGAACTTAACGTGAGTCAACATGACGCCCCTGGCGCTGGACTCGCTGGCGCGACAGTTGAACAGCACCGCGCACGCGCTGTCCCCGGGCTACTCGGCCGAGCGCGCCTCGCTGCTCGACGCCTCCGCCGCGCTCGCAGACCTGCTCACCGGCACGCTCGACCCCATGGTGCACTACACCGCCGAACTTAACGTGAGTCAACATGACGTCCCTGGCGCTGGACTCGCTGGCGCGACAGTTGAACAGCACCGCGCACGCGCTGTCCCCGGGCTACTCGGCCGAGCGCGCCTCGCTGCTCGACGCCTCCGCCGCGCTCGCAGACCTGCTCACCGGCACGCTCGACCCCATGGTGCACTACACCGCCGAACTTAACGTGAGTCAACATGACGCCCCTGGCGCTGGACTCGCTGGCGCGACAGTTGAACAGCACCGCGCACGCGCTGTCCCCGGGCTACTCGGCCGAGCGCGCCTCGCTGCTCGACGCCTCCGCCGCGCTCGCAGACCTGCTCACCGGCACGCTCGACCCCATGGTGCACTACACCGCCGAACTTAACGTGAGTCAACATGACGCCCCTGGCGCTGGACTCGCTGGCGCGACAGTTGAACAGCACCGCGCACGCGCTGTCCCCGGGCTACTCGGCCGAGCGCGCCTCGCTGCTCGACGCCTCCGCCGCGCTCGCAGACCTGCTCACCGGCACGCTCGACCCCATGGTGCACTACACCGCCGAACTTAACGTGAGTCAACATGACGTCCCTGGCGCTGGACTCGCTGGCGCGACAGTTGAACAGCACCGCGCACGCGCTGTCCCCGGGCTACTCGGCCGAGCGCGCCTCGCTGCTCGACGCCTCCGCCGCGCTCGCAGACCTGCTCACCGGCACGCTCGACCCCATGGTGCACTACACCGCCGAACTTAACGTGAGTCAACATGACGCCCCTGGCGCTGGACTCGCTGGCGCGACAGTTGAACAGCACCGCGCACGCGCTGTCCCCGGGCTACTCGGCCGAGCGCGCCTCGCTGCTCGACGCCTCCGCCGCGCTCGCAGACCTGCTCACCGGCACGCTCGACCCCATGGTGCACTACACCGCCGAACTTAACGTGAGTCAACATGACGTCCCTGGCGCTGGACTCGCTGGCGCGACAGTTGAACAGCACCGCGCACGCGCTGTCCCCGGGCTACTCGGCCGAGCGCGCCTCGCTGCTCGACGCCTCCGCCGCGCTCGCAGACCTGCTCACCGGCACGCTCGACCCCATGGTGCACTACACCGCCGAACTTAACGTGAGTCAACATGACGCCCCTGGCGCTGGACTCGCTGGCGCGACAGTTGAACAGCACCGCGCACGCGCTGTCCCCGGGCTACTCGGCCGAGCGCGCCTCGCTGCTCGACGCCTCCGCCGCGCTCGCAGACCTGCTCACCGGCACGCTCGACCCCATGGTGCACTACACCGCCGAACTTAACGTGAGTCAACATGACGTCCCTGGCGCTGGACTCGCTGGCGCGACAGTTGAACAGCACCGCGCACGCGCTGTCCCCGGGCTACTCGGCCGAGCGCGCCTCGCTGCTCGACGCCTCCGCCGCGCTCGCAGACCTGCTCACCGGCACGCTCGACCCCATGGTGCACTACACCGCCGAACTTAACGTGAGTCCACATGACGCCCCTGGCGCTGGACTCGCTGGCGCGACAGTTGAACAGCACCGCGCACGCGCTGTCCCCGGGCTACTCGGCCGAGCGCGCCTCGCTGCTCGACGCCTCCGCCGCGCTCGCAGACCTGCTCACCGGCACGCTCGACCCCATGGTGCACTACACCGCCGAACTTAACGTGAGTCAACATGACGCCCCTGGCGCTGGACTCGCTGGCGCGACAGTTGAACAGCACCGCGCACGCGCTGTCCCCGGGCTACTCGGCCGAGCGCGCCTCGCTGCTCGACGCCTCCGCCGCGCTCGCAGACCTGCTCACCGGCACGCTCGACCCCATGGTGCACTACACCGCCGAACTTAACGTGAGTCAACATGACGTCCCTGGCGCTGGACTCGCTGGCGCGACAGTTGAACAGCACCGCGCACGCGCTGTCCCCGGGCTACTCGGCCGAGCGCGCCTCGCTGCTCGACGCCTCCGCCGCGCTCGCAGACCTGCTCACCGGCACGCTCGACCCCATGGTGCACTACACCGCCGAACTTAACGTGAGTCAACATGACGTCCCTGATCATCCGGACACCGATTTCGAAGATAATTACTCATAGCGGTCGTCATCTCTTGATGTCTCGATAGTATGAACATTGAGCACGAAGGTAATTGCTCATCATCAAACATAGGCCTCCCCTAATGAGCGACATAGCGCCCTGTCTTCAGCTTGCCGCATCTGCCTGCAGTGTTTCGCAGATCGTCATCCCACCTGGCCGAAAGGTGTCCTACACTACGTTTGCTGAGTCGCGGTCTCCACTCAAGAACACATTTACCCCAGCGGTTATCGGTTCTTCGCGAGATATGACCGGCCCACTGCCACTTCTTCAGCTTGCTAATTCGTTGAGCTATGCCGATAACTTTGGTTCTCTGACGGATGTATTCGTTACGAATCCTATCCTTCAGAGAGACTCCAAGCATAGCTCGCTGAGCGACTTTGAACTGCCGGACCAGCCCTAACGTGAGTGTCCACGTCTCAGCTCCGTAGGTCATGACGGGTAGGACGCACTGATTGAAAACTTTCGTTTTCAAGCATTGCGGTATGGATGACGAGAAGACTACACGTAGTTTTCTAAACGCTGCCCAGCCTAGCTGGATCCTCCTCTTTGCCTCCTTTTCGAAATTGTTTTTATTTAGATTTAGACGATGCCGGGACGTGAGTTATTAAGAAAGTTTGTTTTATGTGTTGCAGAAAACTGCTCTGCGGCTGCGCGACGAGCTGCGATTCAACCACTCGTCCCTGAAGACGGCCATCGAGTATCTCATGCACGAGGCCACCGAGGCGGAGGCCTTCCTCAACAAGCAGGGCCCGGACAGATTGCAAAACGTGAGCCGAAATATATACATTCGTCTAAATGCTGATCTTCTAACAATAGTCTCTGTTAAAGTATTGTTTGAGAGGGCTTTTTTTTCTTGGCGTTCCATCTAAATGCTGATCCTTAACAACCGTATCTGTCATATTATTAGGGAGGGTTTTTTTCTTGGGGTTCCGTCTAAATGCTGATCCTTAACAACCGTATCTGTCATATTATTAGGGAGGGTTTTTTTCTTGGGGTTCCGTCTAAATGCTGATCCTTAACAACCGTATCTGTCATATTATTAGGGAGGGTTTTTTTCTTGGGGTTCCGTCTAAATTCTGGTCTTGTAACAATAGTATCTGATTGCAGCTGACGCGCGAGTTCGCGTCCGTGATCGAGGTCCGTCTGAGCGAGTACCTGGACCGCGTGGTGGAGGCGGCGCAGCACCGCGTCGCGCGCTGCGGACCGCTCTCCAACGCATTCAACGCCACAAGAGACGCCGCCTGCACCAAGATACTCATGCCCGTTGTACGTACACACACACACACACACACACACACACACACACACACACACACACACACACACACACATAACACTTCCTAGATCACTGTGCTAATGAATACTCATACTGATTAATAAATGAGTATGATTATTCATTAATAAATAAATAATCTTGGACATTTTTCACACAACATCATCTAGCCCCGAACTAAGCAGAGCTTAGTTCCGAAACAAATATATGTCCCGCGGCGGGAATCGAACCCGCAACAATTGCGCCACTGAGGTCGTTATGTTAAATGTTAAGGTAGTTCGTAAATAGTCCATGCGTTTGTCTTATAGTAGGTACCTAGGTGCACTCATGTTTCTACTTATACAAATTATGAAGTGTTTTACTTTATAATTTGTATTAGTAGAAACATGTATGGTCCCCCCATCCTTAAAATATAACTTAAAATACTCTCCATCCAGAGTCACATGACATCTCAAAAGACAATAGTATCTACATAAAATTCAATGTTTCCGCAGTCGTTAACGCCAACAGAAAGTGTTTGTTGTTTAAGAGGCCTGGCGTGGTATCTATGCGACTTCAGTATTAACGTAGGTCTAATTTGTTCCAGAACGGGTTCTGGATGGCCCTCGCGTGGTGCGTGCTGCTGTTCCTGCCTCTGCTGCTGGTGGCGCAGCGGCTGGCGCGGCTCTATCTTCACCTCGACCCCTACCCCGGACCGCTCGTCGAGGCGTAAGTACTCTCATACAACAACACTGACTCCCGCTGTCCAATAAACTACTCTTTTCATATCTAAACAGGTTCCGAGGGAATCTAGACCAGATTCCCTCGGAACCTGTAACTTTAGTCATTTTTAATATCCCCGACTTGTTTTCCATCGTCCATCGCAGCGATTCCTAGTGACTTGTACCAATAAAACCTACCTAAGAACTACATTTGGAGTTATAAAAATCGATTGCAAGAAACCGCATCACAATCGGAAAGGCCGGATAAGTGTACGAAGAAAACGGTTGTTGTTGTTTGTGTCCTCCATTTGCAAAGAGGATGATCTTCTACCGAGCTGATACATCTGATCCACTTGCCCGGAGTTGCCAATTCAATTTATTTCTCAGAAGGCACATAAAGTCATTGAACTTAAGAAAGTCAACTTTACAAAATAAAAATAATAATAATCTTCACATTAATATAGTTACAATAAAATCACAAAGATATGTAGGTAATGTCAACAATTAATATATCAAAAATAAAAATATAAAAATATCAACAGTTGTTTCTTGGAGGTATTATGTGTTTAGATTGCGTTAAAACTTCACTTGCGCGATCTAGACACTCCGATGGCCATCTGTGTATTGTATTTGGCAACTCTTCGTATATCAGTAGTTGGTTGCTCTTCGTTGATGTAATGCCACGTAGTTCAAACATGTGGCGATAGATGTCGCTTCAAGTGGTAACTCACCTTACGGAAAACGCATATTATACGTTTGCAATCGATTTCTATGTCTTCAAGTATAGTTCATTAAGTTTTATTGCCAGTAGGGGGCGCTGCAATCATGACGGAAAACAAGAGGAATGTTTTAAAAGTTGCTAAAATTTACTCGTTGAAATGTTGACTACTTATTTACATATTCATCGAATCAAATGAACCAAGAGAATCCAGTGTGGTAGCAGCATTATATCAAAAAAACGTTATAAAACTATAGAGGATACTGAGTAATTGCTTCATTTGACTCGATTACATATAAAAATTATTGAATCTGACATTATTATAATATAGTTTTATGTGTTTTCAAAGTTTAATGCCCTTTTGCAATATACTAAAATTTATAAAGACTCGGGGCCTTACCAAAGATCAGTTGTTTTAAGTTACACAGTATTTGGTTTTATACTGTTGAAGTTGAAATGACACTTATCAGACAGAAACAAAACAGTGTTTATAAAATCAACTTTAAAAAAAATGTAAAGCCTAATGCCAAAAGATTTTTAAACACTTTTTTAAATAGATAGAATAACTTTTTGATAAAAATAGTAAGACATAGGTACAACTTGGTACATAGTTTGAAAATAAAGTATGTACTTGGCGGATCGCTAAAAGCAATCTCGTCCTGGCAACTTTAGAACGGAATTTAGCTTAACAATGTTTAGTTTGTTTCTGTTGAATTGGAAATTACACTTAACAGAAGAGAGAAAACATCGTGCTTACTAAACGAGTTAATCAATTGTTTCAAAATCTAAAAATAAGACTTCTTTTTGTAGTTTTATGAGAAAAACATCCGGTAAGACACGCCCGAGTCTTTGTCTTAGTTTGGCGCAAGCGGGCTTGAGACTCAATAATTTTTATATCTCTCTTAAATGAATTTACCCGATGGTATTCCTTCTATAATGTGGTCATGACCTTACATCATCAGGTCTCATCTCATCATTCATATCCATTGCGAGAGCTGTTTGCAGTTACCTTCCAAAACAAAAAAAATACCCAGTTCTATATATTGGTCTTGTTTTTAATAATATTAAAGTTATTTGTGTAATTTTAAATTGAAATACGGCTGATCACCGCTCTTGTTCAGAAATTGTATTTTAATTTTGCATTTATGTTCCTTCTGAAACAACATATGCATTTTTAAAGTGATTTTTAAACTTTTGCGATCAATAAACAGAGTTATAAGTTTTATGCGGGTCTTTATCGTCTTTTTGTTATTTTCGCGACGTTTCGACTGTGTTGCAACAGCCGTGGTCACGGGACGACTGGAGTGCATGGAGCTATCGTCGAGAAATAAAAGCCTGAATTTCTCGACGAAAGCTCCATATACTCCAGTCGTCCCGTGACCACGGCTGTTGCACAACAGTCGAAACGTCGGGAATATAATTAAAAACATAAACGCAAAACATAAAACTTGTATAAAAAATATAATTTTATTGAAATGTTTAAAGAGCAAAAATAATCTTTGCCATAGCGTGATTAAATTGGTCTGAACAATTAAACACGTACTTTATGTTATTTGATTTGCAATAGCGCCATCTACAATCGTATTTCTTAAACACCTGTAAGCTGCAAACAGTTCATTTAATTTGTTTGTTTGTTTCGTTCTTTTGATTTTGACTAATTTGATTTTGAGTTGGTCGTTTGATTTTGGTATGTTTTAACAATTTGTTATTGTCCGAGTTTGGGTAATTGTGCACCCCTCATCTCCCCCTCCCGTATATAGTGGAACCTTGTCGGACCAACGCCGCTGGACCGGACCTACCTACCAGTTTTTTTGTGACGTCATCATTTTGAGAACGATATTGGATTGTGTATTTTTCTCATCAAAATGGGCACAGATTGAAATTGGCATGACGATTCAAAATTCTAAAATCATGATCCAATTTCCAGTAAAATGAATTTAAAATTTTCGTATGAGCTGCAGTGAAAATTTTCGGTAGTAGAATTTAGTAGAAGAGCTGGCGCTGCGCTTTTGTACTTTATATCGATTACTATAATACTTATCTACACTTACAAAACTATTGTGAAAGTTAAAAACACATGAAGATAGGTGACAGTCCCTAGATTTTGTTCCTTTTTTAGTTTAAATATTGGTTGAATCACGCCATCGCCATATCGCGTTTTATTTTTCAAAATTCATCTATCTCCCCTCCCTATTCGAAGAAAGAGTAGTGGTAAAAAATTGTTCTAACGTCGGGGCGGGTGTGTTGGCAGCGAGTATGAGCCGATGTGCCAGACGCGCGGCTGGTGGCGATGACACAACGCCACGTCCGGTAACACTCACATACATTAGCAACTGACGTACCGATATTATTCATAAAATATAACAAATTTTCATAACATCCCAAAAGTTCAACCTCGGTGGGACTCGAACTCGCGACCATGTGTGCTACGCGAAGGCTTTACCGATTAAGCTCGAAGCGCAGAGGTTCGATCAGGCTGGTAAAGACCTTTGGCTTAGTTGGTATAGTCCCCGCGTACGAAGCGGGAGGTCGGGAATTCCAGTCCCGCCGAGTTTAAAGATGTTTGGGATGTTATAAAATCTTGTGATTTCCTTTTATTGTGTGGTTAACACTTTAAAAAACTCTGAAATTAAGTCATAAAATTCGTTAAAATATATATTGGTACGGCAGTTGAATATTCGATATAGTTCGTGGCGTGAGCTCTTCGACTATAGCGGCTTGCACGACACCGTATCTTTGTAGTATAAGGTCTGTTTTGTTTATTGGACCGTACGAAATAACATATCACAGTTCGATTATTTAAGATATCGAATTAATAATTTGGTAATTTGAGATATCGAAGTTCTGCCTACAGTTATATGCAAGTCGTGAAATTAGACTTTTATTTGGATACTAAATATCTCTTGTGTTCCAATGAACAAGATAGATGGAGCTCAGTGTTTCCCAGTATCGTTGCAATCAGTACTGTGTAGGGCATGCGTGTTGTTTCATTGCTTGCGGCCCGGTTCGTTTCTACCTACTTCTAGAACGCAACCAGCAGTGTACATTGTACAACTAGAATAACCCATTTATTTGCAATGTCCCGGTTAGTGTTTTTTATATTAGTTTGTTTTAATTTTATTTGGTTTTTCATCATCATTCGTCATCTCGATAGAATAATCTGTGTATTTAAGATAGCCTAAGAATAGCTCTGTACATTTCTGGTAATATCTTTATCGTTTTCAATCTTTCTTCATAGAAAGTTCTCTAGTTGTTCTGTTAGATTGTTCTTTTACTGAAATTCCCAAAATTGTTTATCAAATCGATTTATTATTTTTCAAAAATATAGTTCTGATACATCTGCAATTGAAGTCCCGATATGTTTTGTTTTGAAAGCGGTGCCTCGCAATGTCTTTGTATGAACCCCAAATCCGCGGTACATAGAGCAAAAATTGTATCACAAATCTAATTTCTAAACTACTGATCAAGTTGAAATGTTATCTTAGAATCGGTTGCTCTGTGTAGGGGCACAATACGAAAATATAGATCAGTAAAGAAAGTAGGACGAAATGTTGAATTTCAAGCCTTGCTCGATTCTGATTGAGTTCAGGGCATGAAATCGATGAGCCATGTGCACAGCGCCAGTCCAGCTAAACAGGCATTTTACAAGCCAGCTGGAAATATACAATCACTCTCTAACTTAAGCAGCGTGCTAATAGTTGCCATAGTCTAGATAAACAGGGCTCGCTAAGTTAGCGAATGATTATGAAACAAAGATCTCGGCATATTGGCCTGGTTTTCTAGACTATTGCCTTGTGCTTCATGGACTACGTACGTTTCTTTCTAAATTCCGTACTGCTCGATATTTGTGCTGTGTCACTGATGAGCCTCTTCCCCTCCCCCCTCCCCTCCTTCCCGTGTGTCGCGACGATGACTGACGTCACGTCTGTTGTCTGTTGCAGCGAGTATTTGTATGACGCGTACGCGGACCGCGATAACGTACCCCTTGCCAAGTAAGTGCCCCTAGGACACCCCTAGCCTCTCCTAGCCTACCCGCAACGCATGGCTTTAAACATCTTTAAACATCAGTGTGCGCCTATCTTTACAACATCGCTGACCAATGAACGCGCAGCGGCGCCTTTGAGCGTATAAGGATGGGAGTACATTTATAAGGCCTAGTATAGTTGAGCAGAGATGGGTGAAAGCAACCAATAGAATAATAGATCTTGAATGACGTGATGTTGACGTGCGATTTTATTAGTTGATTGAACCCTTTGTTCCGCATGGCCTTATGCATGATTTTTTAGCTTTTTATGTTAATTTTAATGGGTAAAAGACTTGTTTCTGTTACGGTAACTAAGTTAAAAGTTGAAAGCATGATTGTAAAACAAAATCCACTATGTTCTAAGCATGTGTAACTCCCGCATGGATTTGTTAACTTATTTTATTGTTAGTTTATTTTCTTTTATTTGTTTCTGTTTGTTAACAACGGATAGGGACCACATTACATTGGTTAGGTTATGTCTAAATATGTACTGGTGATGGTTTGATGTGATACTGGCATTCGAGAAGTTGTATTGTGCATCAAAATGAAAATGTGATTCACTAAAGAAACGTTTCTATTGACAGCAAAATTACAATAGCTAATTCAAATTATACTTGTCGGTATTCGGACATAGAATAACAATCTTCGGTCATATAAAACGCATACTATTACAATAGGTTCACTAACGAATCTGGCTATAGACTAATTTCACTCAAATCCTTTTGCAAAAACACGTTTTTCTACAAAAAACATCACGTCAGAACGTCACGTGGAAGGTTCCATTCGGGCTTCGAATGGAACCTTCCATTCGAAGCTCGAAAAATACTCGCGACACAGTATTTTTACTTCTGCGAGTATCATCGTAGGTATGTAATTTTGCTTTCAAACACATGTAAGTGTTCAAAATACAGTTTTTTTTTGTGGGACGAAACACCCAAAGCTTTCTATAAATATTTTCCGTGTCTGAAAACGGCGTACCGTATCGTAGCGGGTCGAAGCGAAGCACGCTCGACATCGAGGGCAAGATAGCGGAGTGGCGCGAGCGCAGCGCGCCGCTGCCGTCCGCGCCGCCCGCCGACCCCGCCTCCACCTCCGCCTCCGCCTCCGCCTCCGCCGCCGCCTCCGTCGCCGCCTCGCCGCCGCACTCCGGCACGCGGCTGCTGTTGGACGGCGACGACGTGGTGTGCCAGCTCGTGGTGCCGCCCGCAGCCCTCATCGACGATCTCAAGACGCGCCTCGACGCCAAGGACGAGGACAACGAGTCGGGCATACACGAGTCCGAGTAACCGGTCGCAACTGCGATACACTCGGGGGTAGTTTCTTGACCGGGTACTAGATGGCGCTGCTTCTTTGGATAACCAAAGTTTGTTTGTACGAAAGCTATTATGTATTTTTAGCGATCCGAAGCAGCCGACAAATGCGTTGTGAAATTGTTATTGTTGAAAATCTGTCAGAAGGCGTCAATCGATGAATTAAATATTTTATTTTTCAGGAAAAGATAGGAACCGACTTCAAATAAGAGGAAGATGATAAAAAGTCAGCCAAAAATGGTGGGATTTTTTCATCATTATTTGTTTGGTATCCGCCTTCTTTGAAGTCTGTTGAAAAAAAATATCTTTGTCGTGACAAGTTTGCAAAAACACGACAGGCATCCGTCATTCGAATTATGTCAAGGTTCACAACTGATTTCAAATCGTGAACCTTGACATAATCTCGGTTGCCATTGCTTTGGTCCTGCAAATTTTACGTAGTAATGGGACCGCCGCTATCAGTCTTGGTCGATTGAATGAACTATTTAATCCGTAAAAATGAACATGTATAAGAAAGTTCGATCTTTTCATTCCAAAGTTCACTCATTTGACAAATTTTATTTTTTAGACTCTTCATTGTGGTAGCATAAGGAATAAGGGCTGTTTCTTATACGGTTACTAGATGTCGCTACCAGCTATCCGATACAACTGTTGAGCATCTAAGAAGGGGCTAAAAAAATTTTGCCATAATGATAGCAACGAAAGTCTGGTAAAAAAACCCACAATCAGGAAAATTCCCGTAACAGGGAAATCTTGAAGGGTCTGAATACCCTTCAAGATTTCCCTGTTACTCCTAGCTCCGTGTAGCTGCCAGGTCGGTATTTAGTCGCCACATTGGTATTAGGATAAGCGGAATTTAGTATTAGCCCCTATCTAATCATTTTCGTTATGTGAGAAAAACTTGAAATTATATTTTTTATAAAAAAATAAATCTTTGTCATTTCTGTCCAATAGGACGGTTTTGAAGCTAAAGATCTGATGTTTTAGATAATTATGTGCGTAGATTTTTTTATAGGATTTTTAATTCAATTAAGTTTTAGTTATAAAAAATGTATTTGATTAATCCATAGACGTTTTGAATTTTGATCTAGTTTATTCGGAGTGTTCCAAAATGTCGTCGAATGACTCTAAAGTTTTGAACGCGACCAATTTATAGTAGATGGAATGTAGTTTGGTCCGAATGTCTTCCAGCGTTGTTTGTGATGCTAAAGGCCAGCGCCCACTGATACATGACACGTAAATAGGCCACGCAGCGACTGTAAGTTTTTAATATGGGCCAGGATTCTCGCCGTAACGCGTTAAGGACTTGTCTTACGTTTGTTACTAAGTGAATTTTAAATACATAACGAGGGACTTTGTTTCCCATAACATTACATCACAGGCACTTTTCTGAAACAGGATAGAATAGCACAGAAAGGATAGGGTCGAATGAATGAATGAATGAACGAAAACACTTAATTGTCCACCATAAGAAAATAGATATAATTTAACAAAACTAAAAAAAAAACTCAAAGTACAATGGGCGATCTTATCGCTTATAGCTGGTCGAAATAAATAAAATAGACAATTTAAAGATAACAACAAGATTTTTACAATAACACAGATACCAGAGTTTTCTTGTTAGAGTGTGAATTTCTATCTCATTGAAGAATGATGTACCACGTGCTTCGGTGTACGCTGGCCTTGCGACCTTCAAACAATACTGTCCATTAAAGTATCCATATCAATATTGTATGATTAGCTAGGGAAAAATGCTTGCTTGTGTTAATGTGAAACTAAAACGTCCATTCGCTTTTATAAGAAAACCGCTTCGACCTCTTGCGATATCTTTCAAAGCTTGATGATACTGAATGAGTTTTTTTTTTGCTAAACTGGTTAATTGGAGAACTAACGGATTCGGTTTCGGGTAAATTGGGAACTGAATTGATTTTCTTGGTTAAAATGTATAGTTTTCGAGATTTCGAAGAGATGAAAGTCTTTTTGATAAAGATGTTGAAAATCTCTTTCAGAAAGAGCAGGGGTATGTGTCAAATAATATTGTTTGGACGTGCCTCGAACTATACCCTACTTTGTATCACGGATCTATACCGTATATAGATCTGAGAATATGCATCATGGGGGTAAAACTTGCGTCGCTTTTTGTGACCCTTGACACAAAATTTTCCACTGGGCGTGTCTCCAATGCTGTTGACAATCTTAGCTCGTCTTAAAACCCTGACGTGGGGTCAGGGTTTTCAGGGCCGTTAGTGTCGTGGGTATCAGGAACTACGAGTACTATGATACCGCCACACCCACACCCGGAAGAAGTACTTGCAGATCATGCAAAAATTTGTCTCGTGGTGAACCGAACCCGTATTTGATTCGTCTCAGCCGCCCTATTGTCCGCCGCGCTACCGAGGTCGGTCATGTCCTATTAACCCGTATACTATAACGCAAAGCTTGTACAATTTTGATCTCAATTGATATTACTATAAGTCACTATTGATAAATTAATGTATTTATTCATACTGTAGATTTTGGTACATAAGACATTTTGAGGCATTTTCACATAGTCTTGATATTCATATACTGTAATCCTTTTATGATGTTTACATAATATGATATATAAATGCATATTGTAAATGCTTATTTTTGACATTGTATTGTATTAAATAAGTCCGCTAAACCCATATATTAACCTTTTTTTTTTAAGAATTTCTGCCACTTATCCATTTTGGATGTCCTTTAAACATTTAGTAAAGGATTTTTTTTTGTAAATAACTGTACGGTATTTAAATAACTTTGCATATCAAAATGTTACTTACCAGTTTCAACATAATTCGTGCTTCCCAAAGAATCTCTAGGCTTATTTAAAAATTACGAAATGTAATAATCTCTAATAATAATCTTGTAATAGAAGGTATTTATGGTCACTAGTTGTTGAGGAGATTTGCAATCAAAATCAAACAAAATGAGTGCACAACTTGCCACCATTGTAACCACATTGAGGCTACACAGAAAAACAATAATACTCTAAAGAGTCTAAGGTTTTAGGATCATAAAAAAGCACAGGCAAAAGCTTGATTTTTGCTTGGTCACGATGAATCAGCGATTCTAGAATATAGTTTCCAGGGGGTCTAGACAAATACCACTTTCTGTTGACGTTAACGCCTGCGGTAGGAATAAGTAGGTAGATAGGTTATTTTAGAACAATTTATAAAGTATGATTCTTTTTTTTTATTTATTTTTTATGTATTATTTGACATTCATAATGACGATTTTGTTATTAGTATTATCTCATTTTAAATAAATATTGACTGAACTTGCAGCGCCCTTACAGGGTCCATGTACTCCCCTACAGCTACTTTGATGTAAAACCTATGCTGATGTACATTTGAGCATGACTAAATGAAGATGAATATGAAGATTGAATTGTATGGTAATGACATTAGCTGCGGAAATGTCACGTGACAGCTGCGAAAATGTCACGTGACAGCTGCCAAATTTACCTTGAAAAATTTGCGTTAGCGTGAAAGGAAGAGTAGCGTGAGGTATTTGTCTAGCCCCCCAGGGTGGAAAACTAGCATACGACTCAAATATTAACGCGCATTATTGAAATTTAAAAACACTCTTTTTGTAGAAGTCTGTCTGTGTCTTTAGTTACTTGGGAAACCTCAGCAAGATGATCATTCCATAAGCAGAGACTCTCTCACCCTTGTGATTTCCGTTAGTAAAAAAAATAATTATTAATTGGACATCTATAGTAAACGTCTTCTGTATGTATGGCAAGGAATTTGGTCGTTATAGATTAGTTTTCTCTGTGATGATGATGAAGATGTCACTTTAGAAAAAAGTATTGTATGTTTTGAATGCAAATTTTCGTCATTGGACGTGGCGAGCACTAAAGTGAATTGATCTAAAACAATCCTAAGAAATGTTAAACTCATTATCTTAAACTTAAAACTTAGTGTAATGGTTTTTATCTATTTAAGCGACATTTTGATGTTTTACATTTATACCTACATTGTAAGATAAAAATAACTCATTACTATATTATAGGTACTTATAATACTTAGTATGTGAGACAAAATAATATCAAAATTACAAAAAGCTTCACATAGAAATATCTGCGAATGGTGGAATAGGATATTAGATTAAGTAATTTTTAATTTATTGACTGTATTTTATGTGAACGTTGAGCTATCGTGACTGAAGTTACTCGGACTCTGAATTATCCTTCTCGACTGAACGTGGTAAAACCTTCTAATATGATTGCGTTATGTAGCTTGCTTCGGATGCTCCTATAACAAGAATCCTGTGTGTTTTAGCATGTTTATTGTATAGTGCTGTCCTTGTTTCTTCATCGTTGTTGGCTTCTCTGTGTGGTTTTACTAATTTTGTTTTTTTTTCTAACAAACTAACGTTGTTTGAGGTTCCATAACCATCGAACTAGATTTCATTTTTTTTTAACAGTCTTGTATTTTTCGCTCTATTATTATTAGTTATGCATGATTTTTGACGCTGCTTATTTTTATTTGAGGTTGGATTTAAAACCTGCGGTGAATTTTACGTTACAATCTAAAATAATGAGTTCTTTATTAACACGATATAATTATGTTTTTTTCCTCCCTCTTCCATCAAGTGGCCTAACCACTTTACCAGTAGCTGTTCCCTATTGGCTTTTTTTTTATTAATTAAAAAAAACTCTTCAGTAAATCACGGTGTACGTTGCAGATTTCAAAAGGTTGACGTTCAGACAATTTATATTCTATCAATACAAAGATTTCATGTGGGTATCATGAACGTGCGATCAATAATGTGTTATTTAAAAAAAACCCCACGTCTCAAATGGCTAGATCGAAATCTGAAGTCCAATCGTATTAAAATAACAGTCAAAGTCTCGATCTAATAATTGTCGACATCGGTATTCTACCCAAAAACAATTGACAATACTTTCTAAAAAAAACGTCAAGATTGTGATTGATAATGGATAGAAAATGGACTGACACAAAAACATATCGAGACTTACCTAGTTATGAAATAATAAAAGTGCAAGAAGACGCGCCTAATCACAGCTATTGCAAGCATTTAAAGAGACGTAGCGATGTCCATAGCTAATAAAACTTCAATAAAATAAATATAATGACCCACATTTTTCTTTTAAAAATGATTGCCAATAGCCATGTGATGAGACGCGTCCTCATAGAATGCACGAACTGAACCTGATAACTGTAAATTTAATTGAATTTTGAACGTTCTGCCTTTTCGAATCAGCAGCGTAAATCTCCTAGAGCTTAAGTTTTGATGTAGCTCTTTCTGTCCAGCGCCTATAAGGTCGAGAAGCGGTCGGGGCGCGGGCGGGCTCGCGAGGTCGAGGGGGCGGGGAGCCGCGTGTCCGGGGTCGGGGGCGGGGGGGCAGCCGGCGGGGGCGGGGGCGCGCGCGGGGAGCGGGTCGCGGCCGCCCCCGGGGGCGCAGACGCACAGCCGCCGGCTGTCGACGCACACCACGCGCGCAGATATAATGATATGGCGCCAAAGTGAGTACTCGACTTCTTTTCTCAGGCTTGTATTCCAGAATCTCATTACAGAACGTGGGATAGCCTAGTGGGGACTGACTGGGCTATGTATTTTTGACTGTTGGATTGTATTTAAAACATTCGCGATCTTTTAACATTTATATTTGTTTTCTGAAACATCAAGGATAAAGATTAAAAAAGGTAAATGCCATATAAAGACTCATAACGAAAGATATGGGTGATATTTAGTTATGTTATAAAAATAAAACTAACATACATATTACCTTGAGAACAAACAGGTTAAAGCATAATTATTTTGCAACATATTCATTGAAAGCTTAGAAATATAATATGTATACTTGAGTTTACTCAAAGTAAGATTCGTTCTGGAATACAGGCCTACAGCATGTAAAACCAATTTCACTTGCACTCGCACATCTAAACAGTGAGTAAAGGAATGTTATGTTACATCCATAAGTATCTGAGTTTCTACGATACCATTCGGCTTATTTTAGCGCCCAATATTTTCAAATAGGTTGCATGGGAAAAATACCTTGCTTTTGGTTACTGGATTTATTTCGAAGTGGTCTTCTCTCACTCTTTCGCTTTGAACAACTACGATCTTAAAAATGATATATTTTTAGAGTTTTCAGTGGTAGTTTGGTAGTTACAGCTACATCAGTAGGCGAAGTTACATACTTACATACATACATACGTTTTTATTATATCTACTTATTATACAGTGTATGTAAATAAATGCACTTTTATTTTTTTATATAGATATTTCTTTCCCATGTTGCACTGGGGCGAAACAAGTATAAACGAATGAATGTTTGTGCGATTTCGTGTGACATAAAGTGGTGTTTGCACGTACACGGTGACGGTAGCCCGGCGTGTTGGTTGCAGGCACTGGGAGGAAGGACCCCCTCGATACCACGGACCCACTGAGTACGAGCGACCACCTCCTTACTACTATCCCGGACCAACGTGAGTTCGCGCCTACAGTACTTTTTAAATACAACGCATCATTTGATCTCTATGAAAATACGCGCCATCACGATGTGAAAAGGATGGATTCGGGGCACGAGGGCGTGAAACCAAATTATTGGCTCTAAAAAAGTAACCTATTCCCGGGTATTTGTGGGACATTACTTATATATTTTATATATTTTTTTAAGTATCTATCTATTTGGTTCAAGTTGTTGCAGTTTACTGCAGCATTCAGCTGAGCATGGACCCTTTTTTGAGAGTACCGTACACAGCACACAACTATTGTATTATTTTCCTATTTATGTGAATTTTCATTTTTAATACTAAGTTGTACCTAACAGTGTATGGTCCTGCTCAAAATTAACTTTATATTTCAGACTAGACTTCTTAAGCCTTATTTTGTAACACCATTTCTTAAGTTAAAAATTTCGGCTGTTTCCTGTTCGTGTATCTTTTATAACTTTCCTATGTATCACTTAACATTGATGCTAACCAGATTATCTAATTAACTATGCTTCTATTTAAAAATATTCACAAATATCTCGATGGCGCGGTGCATGCTGCTGAGACGCAAGAGGCTCGATTCCCGCTGCGGACAAAAAACAACATAGGGATGTCATTTTTGCTATAACTGTCTAAAACTATTCTAACCTCGAAACATATTTTAAATTGTCAAAAAATATATTGAAAAGTCGATTGAGTTTTTGATAGTTACGTTCATTAGAATAGAATAGAATAGAATAGAATAGAATATCATTTATTAAGACAGAATACCACATTAACAATTATTAAACTTAATTAATATGATTGGTGTGACATCAGTCTCTCGTCAATTTAATAAAAAGTTATAAAATAATATCCTAGTTAATTTAAATAATTTCAATAGTCAATAAATTAATTAATAATTAGGTTCTTACGCCGCAAAATGTTTGTACAATCTGCGAATATCCATGATAATCGTAGTCACAAAACCCACTAGAAATACTATTAGGTTACAAGGTAGGGCGCTGCCTCGAATATTCGAGACACGTTCATTTCCGTCTTTTACTAAGCACGGTTAGTACCTTCAGTCGATACTAGATGGCGGTAACAAGTAGTGCGCCCATTTGATAAGAGATGGCGCTAGCGTACCGTAATTGGCTAGCAGCGCACGTCATACTATAATCTTAGTTTGGCCTGCATAGGATGTATGATTTTGTTATAAACCTGCTTACCAACAGGCGAGCTGTATGATTGTTTTCCACTATCACTAAATAACATAGAATTGACGATGCAGTATGCCGCGAGCGCAGCTGTTCCTCGAAAGACGTCTGCGGCGCCGACGCGAATTATACTACCACATTTACTATGACTAACTTATAAAACAATCAATTTTGGGTAACTACTGGGTGTTTTGCAAGAGGGGTGATTTTGTTTTGGTTTTGTGCTCGTTTTGCTCATACTAGCAAAAACATTGAAGTATTTGAACGTCCACACTTGGTCATTCATTATATTAGTAGGATTAAGGTTGACTGGCTTCTGTCCTGCTTCTCATTTTACAACCAAAATGGAGCACAAAATCTTTTATTAAAAGCTTAGCGATGTCCAAAATACTAAGATTTAAAATGAGTGAGTTTATGTCTTGCCATAAACTTTCAAAAGGGTACTCTTGATGAAGTTTCCCTCTTTTTCCCTTATGAAGTTTTGGACTATGCTGAGCTTGTCAGAATGAGTATCATGATTTTGTTCCTCATACCCATTTTGCTAGTGTACTCAAAGGGGCTAGATAAAAAGTGATTTTGAAATAAATGTTTGTATCATTACTAAGTTATGCTCAAGCCTTCTATATGTAAAAAATCATTGTTTGTTTCATCGGTGAAAATCTACACAAAACTGTTTGTCTCTATACGCAAATGTTAAATCGCTAGATGTCGCCAGCTTGTCGTGAAGTATCCAACCAAATAATTAATTTGTCTTGATCTGTTGGCGGATAGGAGGTTTTCTTTTTGATCTGTGGCAAGTGTCATCGTGTAGTTCTTCAAAGTGACACAGATGGTGTTGTACCAGACATATACCTACATGTGGTGCCATCTAGTATGCTTCAAGGAACTATTCAGACCCGCCACAAATAAAAATAAAACCTCGCATCACTCGCTTGCAGTTTTTTCTATCATAAACTATCGTAATTAAAATAGTTTTTTTTATAAAACGGGATTTTTTACATGCCGCATTCTTTATCGGAATAAAGACTCGGAATTAGTCGAAACTTAGTTCTTCACTGATAGTACAGTATGTGAAAAATTCCCGTTTTACAATATGAAGACGTAGTATAGCTTCTTCTGAAAGAGTTCGTCCCACCATACTTATTTCTGCCGCCAGTAATTCCATTGCTGTGTGATGTACCGGTTCGAAGGGCATGGGTGCCGGGAAATTACAAGCACATGAGACTTTCCACCCGTCACATCTCAGGGTCGGCAACACGCGAGTGATACCTTTGCCACTTTAGTCTTAAAAAAACTGTTTGCACCATACTCACATGTAACTTTCGCTATTTCAGTGATAGACAGTAAACTGCCGCTCACGGAATTGGATGAAGACCTGCTGAAGTACTGAGGGGCACCTCAACCAGCATACGCGCCGAGCTATATACCAACTGAACGATATTCCAACAGGCCATAGTTTATGTGAAAGTATATCGTTCGTTAAGCCATATTGTAACAAGAACGAAAAGATTCAGTTTAGTTTCTCGTGGGTCATAAGAAACGCTGATTTTAGACCCATTAAACAAGGGATATGAGTTTCTTTTAAGATTGAAAAGGTAATAAATACTATTTAAGACATAATAAAAAGGACTCAGGTCTGTTGCGGTGAGAGTTGATTGTGATTGAACACAGATGGTGTTACTTTTTTTCCTAAAAAACTAACGCCATCTAGTTAAGTTCAGGGGGTACTAGGAACAGGGGAATGTTCCGGAAATTTGGCTCAATTCTTAGATGGAACTATGTCGTTTTCTGTATACGTTATTTTTGACCGCTTTACAAACTAACTGCCAGTTTTAGTACATTGTAACTGGTGGCTTATTTCTTAGAATACCGGTGGATCCAGGCTTCTCTGAAGTTAGCCGCTCGGCTGCGAACTAATAAATATTTTCATAGGCCTACTTCAGAGCGGTCGTGTTATATTGACAGTACTAGGTATTAAGTATTGATACTAGGTGGTACTAGGTATTTCGTTTTATTTAACCTCGTATTCCTAAAATCTTTGTGAAAAGGGATCTAGACTCATTGCTTATGTAGACTCGAATAAGTATCGTTAAAATATGAAGGTAATTTTTGTAGCAATTAAGCAGATTCAAGTTAGTTCAATATCTGGTAGGTTAAATGACGATCGGTTAGTGTTCCAATAAAGCGGCGATAGGCTTGTAGCCTGCCACGGATGATGTTAACTTCTTGGAAGGGCCAAATATAATGTTTGGACGTACCTCTTGACTACCCGTTGGTCTCATCAAAGATCTACGCACTGCGTATGTATCTGAGGATGTATATAATGGGGTAAACAGTTGTGAGTGTTTTTTTTGTTTGTAAATGACGATCGTCCTTCGTAATTCTTAAAACACGTTAGATATAGTTGAAACGAAAAAAAAACACAAAATAAACAATTCTAGAAACAATTACTATTTAATTTAATTTTAGAAGGAATGAGAAATATTTTGGTTATAAAATGTTGAAAAAATTACTTCAAAAAACATTGTCTTAGCTATAATAGACTAGTTGTACAGTTGAAACCGCATAGAAATTGGTCTAGCATATGGGGAATCGATTAAGTCATAGTAACTGCCACGATAGCTGTAACGTTTTGTATTGTATTTTGAAAATTTAATATTTCTTCAGCTCAATAATTGAATTTTAGATTTATACCGACACCTTCGGTCTGTTGGCTTTAAATTATTTACATTATTATACTGGACAATCCTTGTTGATGAACGTTTATTAATAAGGTGTGTCTGTTTGAAGGAGGAATGTGATTGACCGCACAAAAAATTTTTTGATTTCTAAAATAATTGAATTTATTTCTTTAATCTGAGAGATTGTTTAGTTAATATTGTACCTTATTGTAGCTATATTATAAGTTATATTATAGATAGCAATTAATTATCACTCGTTTTCTCATACAATACGTTTATTTGTGAAAGTATGGAGAAGCGATTGACGCCGGTTTGAAGTCTGATTATACATTTCAACCACAGACATAGATAAAAAAAAATACTAATCCTTCTGTAGATAAATAATGAGAAAATCGTCATTTTTAAATATATGCTATACAAGCTTCTGCCCACTGCTTCATCCGCATGGTACCCGGATAAAAAGTGGCCTATGTGTGATTCTGATGTATAAGCTATATTACTGTAAAGTTTCATCAAAATCCGTTCAGTAGTTTTTGCGTGAAAGAGAAACAAACATTCTCACAAACTTTCGCGTTTATAATAGAAGTAGGATCTGATAATAGAGTAAAATTAGACGGCTATTCTGATTTCTGTTAGATAATGTATCTAACAGAAATCAGAATAACATTAAGTAATATAGAATATAAATAAAAAAAGTACGATATTACACACTTACACACGCACGCATTAATTATTTTCACATAAACAGTTAGATGAACAAAATAATTAATAATATTACTTATTAATTTCATGAATCCGCAAATAATTGTCTCAGGTCGGTAGGTAGTCGTCCCGGGTTTATGGCACAACGGTAACGTCATTTCAAAGGTTGTCTGGAAGAAGCTTAAAAGTGATAAGATCGCCCATACCACAATAATATGCTTTGTGTTGTTGAGTTTTTTTCTTGTAATTTTCCTGTTGTGTCGAATAAAGTATTTTCCATTATCCATTATCCATTAAAGTCCATGGTCCTGTTTTTGCTAAAAAAATATTTTCATTTTAATTCTAAAAACTATAGTGAACTTGACTATTCATATTTTAAAAACGGAAATTTTCACGTACCGCACTATCGGTGTGGGCACCGACTAAGTTTCGACTCATTCCGAGAGTCTTCATCCAGGGTGTGCGATCGCGACGTTCTCCCTCCGCGTTCAGTTTACGACGCGACGCGGAGGGAGATGGTCGCGATACCGATAGTACGGTACGTGAAAATATTTTCATCTGTGAACTTGACCCAAATATTCGTTCTGTGGTAGTCTCTGCCCACCCCTCCGGGGAACAGGCGTGAATCTATGTATCCTGAGACTTCAACACCGGCCGGTACTGTTGGTTATAAGATCTCCGGGCTACGTACACATCACGGCACGAGATTTTATTGCATTTATTTATAAAATAAATTAAAATTAAGTTAAATAATATTATTTACGAGCTGACTCGTTCGTGATTACTATAAGGGAATGTTAGTGATGTGGACGAACTGCCAAACTTTATTATTACTTTTTTTTAAAGTGAAAATAGTGTTTTATTATTATTATTATTTACACTTATTTCGATAAATACTCTTTAAGGCTTTAGGTTTTGAATTTGTTGCGGACCATTTCACAATAACGAGAGATAACCTAAAAGATTCTTCGCATGCCCTAAAACCAAACACAAGAAGGCATGCGCTATCGGTTAGTGTTCCGATAAGCGGCGATATGCTTGCAACCTGTCACGCGGAATGCTGATTACTCGCGAAACGCGGGCATGTGCCAAATTTAATGTTCACACGTGCCCCCTTCCTACTTCGTATCAAAGATCTACGCACTGTGTATGAATCTGAGGACGACCATGTGGTATACAGTTGTGAGCGTGTTTGTTTCCGCTGTCACAGTGGAAGAGTCGTCGAGTTTAAAATTTAAAATAAATTTGGAATCTAAAGTCATATCGGTTAATGCTAGTCTCTCCACATTAATCGCTTAAATCCTATTTAGTTTAATTTTGCGATGATTAAAATTAATTTAATTATTAAAATTAATTTAATTATATTTTAATTGTTGACTAGTGCGGAGAGGATTGCGAATTTTTATTTAGATATTTTAATGTGTCATATCGTATAGTTTAAGGTTGGTGTCAAATGTATGCAATGCCAAATAATTTTATATTGTCAGTGTGTTCATCGCCTTACGCCGATCGGATTCTCTGTTAAGGCAGTTGCACATAGCTGTGGTTATATACATTATTGACAACGTCCGCGGCGCGGTGGACGAGTACACAGCTGCGACGCTAGAGGTGCGCGTTCAATTCCCGCAGCGGGACTAAAATTGCATGGTTGATATTTGTTCCGGGTGTTTTGGTATCAAGGTACTCGTAGTTCTTGATACCCACGACACAGGGAATCCTAGCGTGGGGTCAGGATTATGTATGCGCCTGTTGATATCACAAGGGTGTCTAGACAAATACCACTTTCTGTTAGCGTTAACGCCTGCGGAAAGATTTAATAGTATGGGAATGACATTAACTGTGGAAATGTCACGTGACTGGTGCCAAGTATTTTCTTGACAAATTTGCGTTAGCGTGAAAGGAAAAGTAAACGCGAGATATTTGTCTAGACCCCATAGATCATTATAGAAACGACAACTTAAAAATAATTGGATATGAAATAATTTATTAAAAAAATTATGCGTAATTAAGCGTAAATTCACTTTAATAATTTAAAGTGAATTTACGCCAATTCCTATTGCGACCAACACAAGAATGCTAAGGGCCTCGATTCTGTAGTACACTAACTAAACTTAATTTAAACTAAACCGTCGCTCTCTTTTACTGATAGTGCAAGCAAGAAAGAGATACCTACAATTTTAGTGCTGTCAAATTAATCAGATTTAAGTTTTCCATACAAATTTAGTCGTAATTTCAAAACATGCTGACTATAAACATGAAGAAAAGCGGCACGTAAACTGATTTGACAGCACTAAAATTGTAGCTATCTCTTTCTTGCTTGCACTATCAGTTAAAGAGCAACAGTTTAAATTTAGTTTAGTTAGTGAACTACAGGATTGAGGCCATTGTCTTTTTTTATTTATTTTTTTATGAAAAAACTTTCAATGGCTTGGTTATTCCAATTTAATTAGTATGTGTGCTGCCTCGACAGAGATCCATAGATTCGCGATAGAGCTCAAGGACCTCGAGTTTACAATTTATTGTAGTCGAAACGACGCGACACTCGGAATGTTTGACATCTTTTGATGAAACTCCTCGAGTACTGTCTAACACGTCATAGTTTTCTGATCTCTGTTCTCATATACATTACTCAACTGTAAGACCATTTTATAAAGTGCAACGTGTCATTTTTGACTTCAGTTTGTTACTTGTGAAATTGTTATATAGCGTTTACATATCCGTCATGCGCGCACGAAGCTTGACTACTTAGTACTATAAAGATATTTTTTTTGAGCAGAACCATATATTACCTTTACGTTCATAAAATTAGTTTTGACTTATCTACAATAGATATCGAGATACAAATGATTCCTTAATCGCGGGCCGTCCGTAATTTTCTACGACCTTGGACGTACGTGGGGGTCATGTTTCGCGGCCGCTTGGCCGTTTGAGTCGTTATGTGTATTCCGCCACAGATTAGTACTTAATAGCGTACATTGGTACGCGAATAACGGATGTGTAAACGCGGTGTAACGATTCGTTGTACGGCCGTAGAAGGGAACATTCTATGCCTGCTCAGTTTTCTTAGAACTTTCCAGTTTTTATAAGCACTGCTCAAGGTGTGTTTTTAGGTGCTAGTGCATCATTTATGAATTTAGTTGGCGCACTCAGTGCGACTTGAGAAATTACCTATTTAATGAATAACATAGTCCTTCTCAATTTAATCTCCCGTATTCTCGAATAGATCTCGTCTTCGTGATGAAGATGACATTCTCACACGACGTACAAAAAAAAAGGAGATATGACGTTGTTCCACACCTTCACAGCCGCACCTTTGAGTCCCCAATAAAAGTTGTCTGTGCTAAAGCGAAAGGAAGGTTTAAACTATTCCAGATTATAAAAAAATATGTTTTTGAAAATGGTATAATTTAACGCTTCCTCAACTTAAGGAGACTCAAGGTCAGGGCACAATGTTCTCAAGTTGTATAGAGTAGAAACGATTTTATGATTTTGATTTGAAGGTGAAGTTGATCTGTATGTATTGTATGATAGACTAGTAAATGTTAGGATATGTAGGCTAATGTTGTATCGTACGAATAGTGTAACCAAAGTTTTGTAAGATGAGCGGGGAGCGGGGAGCGGGGAGCGGGGCGGGTGCGTTGGGAACGTAATATGAATACATTTTATTAATCTCCAACGTTGTTTCAATTTTGTTACCCCCAAAATATATATTACAGTAAAGAAGTATTCTTGCAGGCGAGACCTTGGGGGCTAGACAAATACCACTTTCTGTTGACGTTAACGCCTGCGGAAAATAAAATTGTATGGAAATGTCACGTAACATTTCCGCAGCAAATGTCATTTCCATACAATTTTATCTTTCCGCAGGAGTTAACGTCAACAGAAAGTGGTATTTGTAGCCCCCCTTGAATGCGTAAAAATGGGATATTTTAATCAAGGCACATTTTAATGTTTCCTATTGGAGACTCAAGTTGGTGCTCTATGCTAATGCAAACATGGATTCATCATCATCATCATCAGCCTATATTAGTCCACTGCTGGACATAGGCCTCCCCTAATGAGCGCCATAGCGCCCTGTCTTGCCGCATCCAGCATCTGCCTGCAGTCTTTCGCAGATCGTCATCCCACCATGGACAAAAATATGGACTAGTTGTCCTTGAAATTAACAAATTGTTGACTGCTGGCCAGAGGAGTGCCCCTGTCTGCGAATGTGGTTAATGATTGCTTATAAAATATCCTACGGAATATTTTCTGCTAACGACACTACCATACCAACTCTTAGGCTCAATTTACACCGCTGCGGAATGGAACGCGCCGCATTCCGCGGCGGTGTAAATTGAGCCTTATAGTATCCTGTCTAGTGCTTACCCATCATTAATGTTAGCCATGGGTGCTTCCGAACGAATGAAGTACTTCATACGTAAGATTGTCTTGTCATTTACTTCACTACTAGCCATGCGCGAAATGTGTCAGTGAAAAGAAAAGAATGAAGTATATCTTTTGGCTAAGTGAACTACTTCATTGATTTAGTTCAGTAGTTCATTTACTTCAGGTATACCGTTTAGTTCTTAGAGAATTATGAATGGATGAACGAAATGAAGAAATGAGTTGTTTTCTTAGTGCTAAGAACTATGAAATGTTTTTATTTTTATAACTCGATTTTCCTTTAATGCTTCGCTTAGCATCACGCTCGACAGAAAAAACGGTGTTATGGCGTGTACACAGACTATTTTATTTTGCACAATTTTTTCAACAATAGAAGCGAGAGTAGAGTGATAGCTGATATGGTATCTCTTTCTAAGAACTTGCAATTAAAACAAACCCTTACGTCGTTGAGATAAAGTTCTTTGATTCTTGCTAAAGTAGATTGTTTATGTTTGTTTGGTTTTTTGATTATTAATATTTTGTTTGAGTAAGTACCTATTTAAGCATTGTTTGAATTTAGTTAGTTATTTGCGATTATTAGCGCGTCGTGTTGCGCATGTTACGGGCCAGTTTTATATGCAAATAAAAAATAAATTAAGTCGTTTTATTAGTAACTTTGAAATATTAATAATTTTAATTAACAAAAGTAAATTGTACATATCTCAATTTTTAAATACATATTTATGATTATTATAAAAACATTAAATTTACCTACCTATATACCTATTTTATAGTAAAAATGTTTGCCCCTGGTTCACAGTCCTAAGCCTGTAAAGTACCTATGAAGGAAAATCGAGATATAAAAATAAAAACATTTCATAGTTCATAGCACTAAGAAAGCAACTCATTTCTTCATTTCGTTCATCCATTCATAATTCTCTAAGAACTAAACTGTCTAACTGAAGTTAAGGAACTACTGAACTAAATCAATGAAGTACTTCACTTAGCCAAAAGATATACTTCATTCTTTTCTTTTCACTGACACATTTCGCGCATGGCTAATTAGTGTCCGTGCCTACACTATGATTTGAAATGACTACCTATCTATCCTACGGAATATTTTCTGCTCTAATGACACTACCTACCTACATAGTGTAAGTACTAGGCAGGACACTATAAGGATAGTGTCCTGCCTAGTACTTACACTATGATTTGATACTTAGATACCTAGTTAGACCATGAGGGGTATGAAGTAAAGACAAAATTGTATACTTATTATCTTTTTATTTAGTTTCCGACAAGATGATCAATGCTAACAAAAACAAAACAAAGCGACTTACATATATCTAAGTCAGTCTTACAAATAATAATTAATTTTTGGAACTATTGTATAGATACTACATATCTAGATCTACAATAGAGTAACTACAATTTAATCAACTTCTTCCACGGTGGGTCCTTCGTTTCTTTGGTATCCAGGCATGCCTCCCATTCCACCCATTCCGCCGGGCATTCCACCCATTCCGCCGGGCATTCCACCCATTCCGCCGGGCATTCCACCCATTCCACCGGGCATACCACCAGCACCACCAGGCATGCCTCCGTTCCCAGCTCCATGCATCTTGCTCATGATCTGCGAGCAAACTCTCTGGACGTCTTTCAACTTGTCTTCGTACTCCTCTTTATCCGCCAGGCTGTTGTTGTCGAGCCACCGCAGCGCTTCGTCGCAAGCGTTCCTCGCTGTGGACTTGTCCTGCTCGGTCAGTTTGTCTCCAGCATCATCCAAAGCTTGCTTCACGCTAAATATGTAAGATTCTAGCGCGTTGCGGGAAGCTACTCGCTGTCTTTGCTTCTCGTCTTCATCTTTGTACCGCTCGGCTTCAGACAGCATCCTGTCGATCTCGGCTTGGGAGAGACGGCCTCGATCGTTCTTGATTACGATGTTCTTACTGCGACCGGTGCTGTTTTCTTTGGCAGAGACGTTTAGGATTCCGTTCGCGTCCATATCGAAGGTGACGTCGATTTTTGGCACTCCTCTTGGCGCAGGCGGGATGCCGGTCAGGTCGAAGGTACCGAGCAAGTTGTTGTCTTTTGTCATCGCGCGTTCACCCTCATAGACTTGGATGGTGACGGCTGGCTGGTTGTCCGAGTAGGTAGTAAAGGTCTGCGACTGCTTGCAAGGGATCTTCGAGTTACGTTCTATTATTTTCGTCATAACTCCACCAGCAGTCTCGATACCCAATGATAGAGGCGCCACGTCGACCAGTAAGACATCCTGGATTTTAGAGTGTGTTTCCCCGCTGAGGATGGCTGCTTGAACAGCCGCTCCGTAAGCCACAGCTTCATCAGGGTTGATGGAAAGGTTCAACTGCTTCCCGCAGAAGAAGTTCTGAAGTAGATTCTGGACTTTCGGGATGCGAGTGGAGCCTCCGACGAGGACGACGTCGTGAATCTGGCTCTTGTCCATCTTGGCGTCTTTCAGTGCCTTCTCCACAGGTTCCAGGGTTCCTCGGAATAAGTCGGAGCAGAGCTCTTCAAAGCGGGCGCGGGATACTCTAGTGTAGAAGTCAACACCTTCATAGAGAGCGTCTATTTCGATGGTGGCCTCCGTGCTCGATGAGAGAGTGCGTTTGGCGCGCTCGGCGGCAGTTCTTAGCCTTCGGAGAGCCCGTGGGTTTGAGCGCAGATCTTTCTTGTACTTCCTCTTGAACTCTTCAGCGAGGTGGTTCACGAGTCGGTTGTCAAAGTCCTCGCCTCCAAGGTGCGTGTCGCCCGCCGTCGCTTTCACTTCAAACAGGGAGCCTTCATCGATGGTGAGGATGGACACATCGAAGGTACCACCGCCCAGGTCGAAGATCAAAACGTTCCTTTCGCCTTTAAGGTTCTTATCCAAGCCGTAAGCCAACGCTGCCGCTGTAGGTTCGTTGATGATGCGGAGGACGTTCAGGCCGGCGATGGCTCCCGCGTCCTTTGTGGCTTGACGCTGGGAGTCGTTGAAATACGCCGGCACAGTGATCACTGCATCCCTCACTGACGATCCAAGATAAGCTTCAGCGGTTTCCTTCATCTTCGTCAGAACCATGCTGCTGATCTCTTCAGGGGCGAACCTCTTCGTCTCACCTTTGAATTCGACTTGGATCTTGGGTTTGCCGGCGTCATTGACTACTTTGAAAGGCCAGTGCTTCATGTCCGCTTGGATTTTCTGGTCGTCATACTTCCTTCCGATGAGCCTCTTCGCGTCGAAGACTGTGTTGCTGGGATTAAGGGCGACTTGGTTCTTGGCTGCGTCGCCGATCAATCGCTCTGTGTCGGTGAAGGCGACGTATGAAGGTGTGGTGCGGTTACCCTGGTCGTTGGCGATGATCTCCACGTTTCCGTGCTGCCATACTCCCACGCAGGAGTACGTGGTTCCAAGATCAATTCCGATAGCTGGCATCGTCTTTATTTAATTTACTCGTTGATAAAAATCACTTGTTTGTAAACTTCGCTTGTAATATTGCGTAGAAAACTTGGGTTCGTTCGTACCGAACTCAATCGTGTGCTTTGTTTCGTGTTTCGAAAAATACTACTTTCCCGCCGAGCGACCTGTGATTATATACTAAACGAATAGGATTCAAGAATATTCTACGCCATACTAGATTCGGCCAATCAGAACGCGCGGAGGCTAGAATA
This sequence comes from Perizoma flavofasciatum, assembly GCA_958496245.1. Taxonomy (NCBI): domain Eukaryota; kingdom Metazoa; phylum Arthropoda; class Insecta; order Lepidoptera; family Geometridae; genus Perizoma; species Perizoma flavofasciatum. The sequence goes on along the minus strand of OY292430.1, from coordinate 701,470 downwards.
TTCTGGAGAGCTATTATACTTCAGCCAATAGCAGAGCAGACGGCGTGAAAGAGAAAGACAAATTTTTTCTGTCTCGCTTTTACAATTTGAGCGACCGCGTAGGAATTTTCCCAAATTTTAGGGAATTTTAATGAAACCAAGAAACAATTACTGCATCATCATAACACATTGGATATACAAATATTTTAGTAGGAAATGCAAAGAATACAATCATATATCTCAATAATTTAAATAAAACTTTGAAAAATACTTGTTATAGCTTACCTACTCTATCTATTACCAAACTAAAAAAACATTTTGTTTTCGAAAAATTTCGATTTTCTAGGAAAATCCTAAAATCTAGTTTTTACTTTTATTGAAATCAAATTCAAATTTATTTTATTTTGCGATACATGGTCACAATGGATGGTATAAATAATTAAGTAATAGATAACAGTGTTGTACAACCATGATCATATGGGATAGCATGCAAACATGGAGTCTAAAATTTACATTACGTATAATGTCAGTGTTATTACATAGTACTTCAATCATAAATCTTTATTCATATTTTGTTATTGTTTGTGAATCTAAGTAGATAAAGTAAGTATATACAGGTGGTAAAATTCAATAAAATATCGAAGGACCAGATCCTGTCGTTCAGTAAACAAACATAGTCTAAAATGTGAAATTTACTAAGACGCTTTCTTCTGTCAGACGGTAACGTGAGGCATATTTGTTAAATCTTGTCGCGTCGATTATTCGCCACTTATCCAACAAAAAGAAACACCATGTATGTATCGTAATAAAATAAGTCAATACTTACCTACCTTTGATATGTTTTTCCTAATATAATTCAGGTAGGTACTTGCAGTGTTTTTTTTTAAATCCAAAATTAGTTTATATATTTTGATACAAAATTTAGTTGACTGGTATTTATAAAGTAACAAGTTTTTTTGGTAGGTAACTAATTACATAACAAGTAAGCATTATTTAATTATCTCATTAGAATTTCCGTTATATTTTTCATACTTTTGGGTAATTTTATTTTGTTGTAATGGTATTCTTCAGTAGAATTATCTGTAAACTTCGGGAATTTTCCAGTGTTGTAATTCTAGAGAAGGGATTCCTTTTTGTACGTCTACGGAAAACACGGCTTGATAAAGCACGACCATAATTATCACGATCTGATAATTATAGCCAATACCATCTTTACCACAAGGGCACACGGGACCCGTGCCCAGGGCCTCCGACATCACGAGGCCCCCGTAAGGCTGATACATTCGCTAACACGAAATATAGGAGCTCATTTTTTTCATTTTAGAGTACCGTGCCTCCACAAGAAAAAAGGAATCCTTATTGGATCACTTCGTTGTCCATCTTTCTGTCTGTCATCAAGTTGTAATTAATTTCAAATACTTCCCGTTGATCTAGAATCATGAAATTTGGCAAGAAACAAGGTCTAACAACACTTAGTTTACTAAGTGTTAAAAATTCCTTTAGGAATAAAATTAAAAACTGTTAACTTATTGTAATATAACCTATAAAAATGTTATTTTCGTTTTTAAAAACATGCATTTGCAGTTGTAGAATAGACCGTCACAAATATCGATGTAAAAAAACAACCTAATCTATACGAGTCAGGTCTGCCCGAAATGACTTTTCAGGCCATTATTATCTTATTGATGGCAACTATTGGCTAATTTGTTTACGGTCCAAGCAGTGCGTCATTTGAATGCATTAAGTCTGTCATTAAGATAAGCCCCATCCCTAGCTACATATAAAGCTCGTGTAAATAACTATTATATGTGAGGTACGTTCACACAGCAGGCACCTAATTAACTAGAAATAGTCAATTTGATTCTTCTGTTTTATGTTTTAAATATTATGAATGGTTGTACATTTATGTAATTATGTTATACTTGTTTATACTACCTACTTTATATATGATATCTATTATCGTAAGTAACTTTTTATATTTATTTGTATACTTTATCAGTACACCCCCAACAATAAATGTTTATAGTTTTGTTGTTGTAGGTATCTTTTTTTCTAATAGTGTACAATAAGGTATTTTCATTCATTCATTCAACCATTGGTTGAAATTATTGGAATTCCTATCATAATCAAGCTTGCACAGTGCGTATTGGTTAATTCAAACCCATACCTTCATACGGAATACTAAACTATGGTCGTGCTTTGTCGGGTCTTGTTTTCCATAGTCGTAAAATACGTTCTCTCGAACGTACTGTACTTACTACTTCTTTACACTTCGAGAATGTTCGAGTGCGCTGCAATAATCCAAGGGCAGCATGCACGAGTGGGAAAGAGCCGGCGTAATACTGGTGAATGACGTGTGGGACTGAGATGGAATATTAACAAAGGTTGTTCTAATCGAAAGTGTGGCCGAGAATGTTTTGCCATTTTCTACGTTTCTGCATTGTAGGAAAATAACTAGGTAGGTAGCTAACGTATATTATGTGCTAACGTGCAATTTTTTTTTATTCATTGATTTAGCGTTAGGTATGCAGGAAATAGGTAAATAAACAATAACCTACCTAACTAGTAGACTAGACTAGGTAGGTTACCTACACTGTGCCAATATTATCTATGTGTAAGGTACTAGGTACGAGTAGGTAGGTAAGTAGATATAAGATCTATGCCCTAGTCTACGAAATGCTAGGAATTGCTCGCAAGTTGCCCATTGTACCTACCTAGTTACGCGATATACCTAGGTATTTGTTATTTGCTCTGTTTAAAATATTAGGCAACTCAGGTAAAATGTGGTAGGTACCTACCTATTCAATTCAATGAAGTTGTTACAAATTACCTATTCATCTATGAGGTAGGTACTCAGAGAGGTAGTTACCTATTTCTCTAAATCTGTACCTACTGCTATGCAAACTTTCACCCCCCAATCCTCCATCACCTTCCCTTAAAATGTGAAAATACATAAAACCTGAAACACGTCATTGTTTAAGTACCTAGTTACCTATTTTAAGGTAGGTATGTATGTACCTAACTGTTATTCAAATTGTCAGGTCAATTTCAAGTTCTCCCCCCTATCCCTTTACTACCCCTTTAAGTTGAAATATTCAAAAGTCCTTTCAACTGGATGCTTATGTTATAAAACAAACGTACCTACCTACCCAAGTAGGTAAAACGAGGTAGGTAGGTGGGTACTTTCTATCTTACTTATCACTGATCTTTATAGTTAGGTAGGTAGGTACCTAGTTCCAGATACCCACGACACTGTATTCTAGTGTGGAGTCAAGACTATTGAATTCGGATTTCGTTTGGAAATTTTGATTAGGAGAGAACCCAAATATAAGGTTGTGGTAGGTATATACCATATACCTACCAAGCAAAAACGGTTCATATGTCTCCAAATTACAAAATAAGGTACCTAGGAAGAAGATAGGTACCTACTTAAACGTCTTTGTCTGCAGCTTTATAAAACTGATTTTACAAAAGTTTTTATTCGTAGCGACATCTATTGCCGAGTAGCATTAGCTCTTACATGAATGCTCCCTACTATTTCCATTCCGTGAAAAAGGTTAAATACAATCACGATTTTTAATTATATAATTTTTTTTAAAGATTTCGACGTTATATTTAGTAAGATTTTACCTAATTCAAAAATTAATCTCTGCAACAAAATTTCGTAAACAAAAAGTGCCACTGGAGGTGCGGGGTATCGATCCCCGTACTTCTCGCATGCTAAGCGAGCGCTCTACCATCTGAGCTACACCCCCGATGACGATTGGTACATAAATATCAGACACATTCTTTGATTATCAAATATTTCGATTTTCTTGAGTTACTATGATAATTAGTCTGAACTAATACAGAACAGGGGCCTAACCATGAAGTCTTGTAGCGATTCAATTCAGGCAAAGATGTCAAATCCCGTTTTGCGAATGACAAAGCTTTAACTACGCCATAGCGTCCTCAATCGCAAAGCGGAAAGTGACACCTTTGCCTGAATTTAATCGCTATAAGACATCATGGTTAGGCCCCAGGAAGGAATTATTGATTGTTAAATTGATTATACTAAAGAAACACTTATTTCGGCGTTGTTTTCTACATGGACTCCTATTGTAGGACTATGTAGATAGATATCGGCTGGCTGTTTATTTATTTTAGGAGGAGTAATAGGGGCTCGTATGGGAGTATCGGTATTAAAATTACGACTTTACGCGTGCAAAGCCGCAGGCAACTGCTAGTTTCGGTAAATAAACGAATCGTCGGTGTATATATACCGACGATTAATGAATTTTAGGTACGCCACCATCCGTTCTTCTAGTTTTTCATCCATCCAAATATTGCCTGGAAGAATCTCTCAATCTAAGACCATACCCCCCCTAATTTATAAATAGTACGTAAGTAATCTAATATTTCATTTTTATGAAGTTAATTGTTAAGTAATACCTACAATATTCAAAATACATTAACAATTCAGAAAAGACAATTTCAGATACAAAATAAAATTTTCGTTTAGCAGCCGTGTTAAGATACCTGTATTAGGTACATCTGCTTAACACTTCCATAAAACTAATCAACAAAATAATTAGGTAGATAACTAACATACTCAAGAAGAATGTCAATTTAAGGTAAAAGTAGAATCAAAAAGACAATGAATTGTGGGTATGTACATGCATAGAACTAGTTATCAGTCAGCTGAATACGTTCGGTCACCGTAACAAGGGGATACTGAGTGCAATTACCATTTCTGTTTCGAGAGACGGAACTTAAGTTAAATAAGTATCAGGAACTTATTTTAAAAAGAGAAATCATTATAATTATTAACTTTCAAGGCCTTTACTCAGCAGTGGGTGCTACCGGCTGATTAGATAGATAACTTTCAAGCAGAATAAGATTCAGTTTATGGCAATATAGGTACCTACGTAGATTTAAATGTGTAATCCAATGATATTAAGAATGTGTGATGAGCTTGTGTGCATTTGAATCGGTTAAGAGGATATATTGTAATATTATTGCTTATTTTGTGGTATAAATAAATAAATAAATAAAAATAGTCTTCATTTTGGACTACTAAGGATCCATTGTGGTTAGTAAACAAAATAATTATGAACTATGTTAGTAGACAAAAGTAAACGTAAACTAAGTAAAAGTAAACGTAAACTAAGTAAAAGCAACAATCAAAGATAGATAGGTACCTAATGGTGCTGGGTGTGACGTTCATGTTCCTGTGCCAGGAAGCCTCAAATGAGAAACAAATTTCAACATAGACCTACAGGTCAGTTTCTCATTTGATGGCTCTCCGCACAAGACACTTCCACAACGACGACGTGTACCTATCGGCTATGGTGTTCAGGATGCTGTTGTGACTCTCCCGTATTCTGTTGATCAGGGATGCCATTTTTTTTGTGAATGATGGGCATGGAAGCCATCAGTGTGGTATTGAGCAAACATCCCCGATGCACTGCAGAAACGTCATCCTGAAGATATTATTATATTGGATACGTAGAGCGTCCAGCGACCTTTTGGTGTATTTTGCCCACACAGTTCCCGTGTAAAACCTCTGACAATATGCTTTAAAAAGCGTAATCTTCACTTGATTGGTACAACGGCAGAATCTGCGAGCCAACATATTACCTCTGACCGCTAGAGCCTACGCTCCCTTTCAAATGTCATCATCATCCTTAAGGTCGTCTGTGATTAAATGTCCCAGGTATTTAAATTTCGTAACAAATAAATGAAGTCCAAGAAAGATATGTGGCGTTGTGCATAGGCTGATGTGAATTTAGTCGGGAGAATGACACGATTTTCCGTCATTAATTTAAAAACCGATCAAAGTCGTAATCAAATTCAGAATGGGTTTTCAGGATGGCCTTTTGGATAAAGGATTGAGGCACTATCAGAACCTTAGTTTCGGAGTAAAGTTGTGCCGTGGGGAATCGGTAAGGTTTTATAGCACTACTTTCAGGGCCGCTCTCTGGAAGGATGAGAATGTACCTCCCCAGATAATTATACAATACTTATTACAATACTTTCTGAATTTGATTTCGACTTTGATCGGTTTTCAACAGCGACAGCGATTCGCTTCTCACTTCAGCAAAGAATTACATAAAGCATAATAGATCATTTTTAATGATTTTATCGGAAGATGTCTGAGCTTTTTAAAAAGCGGAATTAGTTTACGTATTCTCCCTGTGAGGATCCTAATATTTTCATGCCAATTTAAACACTCGTCAACAATAACTTCGAGGTATTTAAAAGTTGTGACTCGCTCCAATGTCATGCAATCACAAGTGGAAGATTTTGTACAAATGTTGTGAGCCTTTAAGGAACCGGCGTACAGCGCTCATAACTTAAAATCGACGCGCGTCCAAAAATATACCAAAAAAGATGAATGAAAACTTGTTGTATTTTTCACATTGTGTTGTTATTCTGTAACTAGACAATATAATCTATGTACCTAACCAAACGATACGTAAGGTTTTGTTGTTTTTAATACGAAACAAATAAGAAGAAAACATGTCATGTATGACGTAAAAATATACAAAATGCGTTTCGTTTACATTTCATTTTAGTAAGTATTTTGAAAAAATATATAGCAAGGTACGTAGATAAATACTATTCGAATGCAAATAATAACATAATATGGTGGAAATAAGCTCTAATTACAATTTATTTTGGTATTACGTTTGTATAGGCAATTGATCCTACGCAGGCCTCTGAAGAGATTCTATTGTGAGCTGACCTGTGGGTAGGTTAGAAAACGTTAGGTATTTTGTTTTATTTAGGGTTAGTTTAGAGTTAATAGATTAATTCTAAACCAAGACATTACCTCTTTCATAAAAACATGCCTTTTTATCTTGTGCTAGTTTACAGTTAAGATATTATCATACACTAACTTCTTCGCCATACATACCAACATACCACGCGAATTGAACGCGCTAAAACAACCGGTCGGATTTGAAAAATATTTTTGCATTTGATAGTCCAATTCTTCAGGAACGATAGGCTTTAACATCACGCTTCGACTATTAGGAGCCGAGCAAAGTATGAGTATGGTGGGGGATGCGATGAGGTGGGTCGGGGGCCGAGGGCGGCCGTGGTACAGCTACGCGTTTAAATAAAAAGTCCAAATCAAAATTAACCAACATTTTATTCACTCTCGTAGTCCGTAACGGCAAAACTACACACAAATGCTAATAATAAATACAATGTACAAGTAATACTGTCTGTCTGTCACGGGGAGGTATTGGAGATCTCGTGTGATGTCATTATGCCGGCTGTGCTCTGTTGACAGAAAATCCAGATTAGAACAAATTCAGGGTACAAGTAGAGCTCTAAAACTGCATCTTAACCTAAAAACGTATAACTTATATCCTACGGCTTCATCGTCTCGGGTTATTTGGGGACCAGCGGGGCGATCACACTAACTCATGGCTATCGAGATGGCAATCAATTTTGACACTAATTCCTAATTTTAATGGCCCATCCATCCAAGTAACGGAACGTCCAATATGAAACCAATTTTGTTCATTCGCATTGTCCATCTATGGCTCATCCAGCTTACAAATTAGCGTGATATGATTCATCCCATCCGATGATACCAGTCATGGGAAATTAGTGTGATCCCCACGCAGATGGGGCCGAAAATCAGGGGACAGCGGGAATTTATTTTTCCCGTTGTCCCCAGATTCACATTTATAATGGTGTCGATGTATCGATTGATCGATCGATGGATGGCGTGATGGATGGATGAATCGAACTTATTCTATTAGGTATCGATTGATCGATCGATGGATGACTCGATGGATGGATCGATGGATGGATCGATGGATGGATCGATGGATGGAACGATGGATGGATCGCTGGATAGATTGATGGATGGCGATCTTATACTATGAGGAATTGGAATGGGTAATTAGTTGTCATGAGACTTTCTATGATACCTATTGACGATATCGATGATGCGGCAAGCAAGAGGTGTGGGTTCGATTCCCACAAAGGTTTGCATGTTCTGCTGATATTTTTTTCCGGGTCTGGTTGTTGTGCTACCACGGTACTCGTAGTTCCTAATAGCCAGGATACAATGAATCCTAATATGAGGTATGTACTATGTATTGGATATTTATTCCAATACATAGTACATACTGGAGTCTATTGGATATTTATTATTTATTTACCTATGGAATTAGTTCCCAAAGTGGTCCAGGCGGACCCTCAGGATCCCAGACAAAAAAAATGGGAATTTACGAATTGTATACCCCCTTTTTTTGTCACGCCAACGTAGACCCCCGTCGAGTCTCCCGTGGACCCCTGGAGATCCACCTGCGGGGCGATCACACTAACTCATGGCTATCGAGATGGCAATAAATTTTGACACTAGTTCCTTATTTTAATGGCCCATCCATCCAAAAAACGGAACGTCCAATATGAAACCAATTTTGTTCATTCACATTGTCCATCTATGGCTCATCCGGCTTATAAATTAGCGTGATACGATTCCATCCCATCCGATGATACCAGCCATGGGAAATTAGTGTGATCGCCCCGCTGGACCACTTTGGGAACTAATGATCTATGGGTTTACATTTCCATAGCCCTGTCACGGTTTATCTAGAGATGACGCTGCTATTCTTTACACAGCTTTTATGAGTTTTGAAAGCTGTGTAAGAAACTGTGTATGAGTTTTTTTGAGGCATTTTGTCGTAATTTGATTTTATCTGAACATAGATAAGAATATAAGAATCGGATAGGCCTTGAAATCTGCTGTTGCAAGTGTCCATGGACAATGGTAACCGCTCACCAACAGGTAGGTCAAATTCAATAGGTTTTTATTCATTGAAATCACATAGATCATATAGAAATGCATAGACAGCCTCAAGAGACGCAATGTTTGATAATTCGTTAGGAAACAATTCTGTCAACTGTCGTGCGAGCCCCGCCACGCCTGCTGTGCTCTGAATAGTCGAAACTTTAGTTTCAACCAATCAGCAGGCAATATGACGCAATGACAATGACAATGCCCTCGATTCTATAGTACACTGACTAAACTAAATTTAAACTGTCGCTCTCTTTTACTGATAGTGCAAACAAGAAAGAGATAACTACAATTTTAGTGCTGTCAAATTAGTCAGATTTAAGTTTTCGATACAAATTTAGTCGTGATATTAAAACATGCTGACTATAAACACGAAGAAAGCGGCACGTAAACTGATTTGACAGCAGCACACGGCACTAAAATTGTATCTCTTTCTTGCGTACACTTTCAGTAAAAGAGAGCGATAGTTTAAATTTAGTTTAGTCAGTGTACTACAGAATCGAGGACAATGTCCGCGTTTGCCAACATTAGTTCTAAAAGACTGATGTGCGGACAGAACAGTGTGGTTCAATATGACGCCTCTCGGGGTTAACTGCTCGATGTAGAAATGTCAGCTTAAAAACTACGTGAATTTAAAATTTGAAAGTGAATTTACGGCGATTCCTCGCGCGCGACCAAGCCTAGAAGAATCAGGCAACAAACTCTGCTTGGTTGGCCGTGTTGTTGTTTGTCAGTTTAGTTATATGTAGTAGTACAGAGGTGGCAGACAGGCACTCACAGGATGCAGGCAGGTTGAGCCGCTGTGCCTGCGCCCGCAGCAGCATGGCGTCCAGCTCGGCCGGGCAGGCGCAGTGCAGGAACTCGCGGGGTCTCACGCCGCGAAGCACGCCCACTATGGACGGCTTCACGTTGTAGAAGATTATCGTCTGACCGCGGGCGTGGAAGTCTTCGATCAGGGACTTTATGCCCTGAAACGAATAAAAAACATTCTTCATGATATCGCCTCAATGCAAAGATCTTTGAGGATACCAAGTAGGGTAAGGAAGGAAGGAAAATACATCAATGCCGAATTCCGAATCTCTCGATAGTTCGATCACGAGATCGATCGATCGATTCGATCACTGCGGTGGCCGGACGACCATCATGAAATTCGTCACTGAGATAGACACGACCGGACTTGAACTATGCAAAACTGCTATAAATAGTAGTCTCGCATGGTGCTTTAACACCAAAAGCAGTTTGAAGCCGAGAAAGGCTCTGCTGAAATTACATTTAAAATCGTAGTAAATTATACTACGAAAATGTTCACGAGTCAAATCAATGATGATGTCCACACGCAACTTTTTAAATGACGACACAATATAAAAACAATTGACAGCTAGTTGAAAAAAACTGTTTTCTACAGCCAATATTTTCAATATTGAGTGGAGTGAGCACGAACTCCGCCGCCGGGAACGACACACAGTTAGTATGAAGGAGGGGGTACCTTGGCGGCGGTGAAGTCGGCTGCGTGTACGTGCGTGGCGTCGATGACGAGCGGCGCTCCGTCCGCCGCGGCGGCCGCCTTGCGCAGCGCGCGCCGCACGAACTCCGCCGCCGGGAACGACACACAGTTAGTATGAAGGAGGGGGTACCTTGGCGGCGGTGAAGTCGGCTGCGTGTACGTGCGTGGCGTCGATGACGAGCGGCGCTCCGTCCGCCGCGGCGGCCGCCTTGCGCAGCGCGCGCCGCACGAACTCCGCCGCCGGGAACGACACACAGTTAGTATGAAGGAGGGGGTACCTTGGCGGCGGTGAAGTCGGCTGCGTGTACGTGCGTGGCGTCGATGACGAGCGGCGCTCCGTCCGCCGCGGCGGCCGCCTTGCGCAGCGCGCGCCGCACGAACTCCGCCGCCGGGAACGACACACAGTTAGTATGAAGGAGGGGGTACCTTGGCGGCGGTGAAGTCGGCTGCGTGTACGTGCGTGGCGTCGATGACGAGCGGCGCTCCGTCCGCCGCGGCGGCCGCCTTGCGCAGCGCGCGCCGCACGAACTCCGCCGCCGGGAACGACACACAGTTAGTATGAAGGAGGGGGTACCTTGGCGGCGGTGAAGTCGGCTGCGTGTACGTGCGTGGCGTCGATGACGAGCGGCGCTCCGTCCGCCGCGGCGGCCGCCTTGCGCAGCGCGCGCCGCACGAACTCCGCCGCCGGGAACGACACACAGTTAGTATGAAGGAGGGGGTACCTTGGCGGCGGTGAAGTCGGCTGCGTGTACGTGCGTGGCGTCGATGACGAGCGGCGCTCCGTCCGCCGCGGCGGCCGCCTTGCGCAGCGCGCGCCGCACGAACTCCGCCGCCGGGAACGACACACAGTTAGTATGAAGGAGGGGGTACCTTGGCGGCGGTGAAGTCGGCTGCGTGTACGTGCGTGGCGTCGATGACGAGCGGCGCTCCGTCCGCCGCGGCGGCCGCCTTGCGCAGCGCGCGCCGCACGAACTCCGCCGCCGGGAACGACACACAGTTAGTATGAAGGAGGGGGTACCTTGGCGGCGGTGAAGTCGGCTGCGTGTACGTGCGTGGCGTCGATGACGAGCGGCGCTCCGTCCGCCGCGGCGGCCGCCTTGCGCAGCGCGCGCCGCACGAACTCCGCCGCCGGGAACGACACACAGTTAGTATGAAGGAGGGGGTACCTTGGCGGCGGTGAAGTCGGCTGCGTGTACGTGCGTGGCGTCGATGACGAGCGGCGCTCCGTCCGCCGCGGCGGCCGCCTTGCGCAGCGCGCGCCGCACGAACTCCGCCGCCGGGAACGACACACAGTTAGTATGAAGGAGGGGGTACCTTGGCGGCGGTGAAGTCGGCTGCGTGTACGTGCGTGGCGTCGATGACGAGCGGCGCTCCGTCCGCCGCGGCGGCCGCCTTGCGCAGCGCGCGCCGCACGAACTCCGCCGCCGGGAACGACACACAGTTAGTATGAAGGAGGGGGTACCTTGGCGGCGGTGAAGTCGGCTGCGTGTACGTGCGTGGCGTCGATGACGAGCGGCGCTCCGTCCGCCGCGGCGGCCGCCTTGCGCAGCGCGCGCCGCACGAACTCCGCCGCCGGGAACGACACACAGTTAGTATGAAGGAGGGGGTACCTTGGCGGCGGTGAAGTCGGCTGCGTGTACGTGCGTGGCGTCGATGACGAGCGGCGCTCCGTCCGCCGCGGCGGCCGCCTTGCGCAGCGCGCGCCGCACGAACTCCGCCGCCGGGAACGACACACAGTTAGTATGAAGGAGGGGGTACCTTGGCGGCGGTGAAGTCGGCTGCGTGTACGTGCGTGGCGTCGATGACGAGCGGCGCTCCGTCCGCCGCGGCGGCCGCCTTGCGCAGCGCGCGCCGCACGAACTCCGCCGCCGGGAACGACACACAGTTAGTATGAAGGAGGGGGTACCTTGGCGGCGGTGAAGTCGGCTGCGTGTACGTGCGTGGCGTCGATGACGAGCGGCGCTCCGTCCGCCGCGGCGGCCGCCTTGCGCAGCGCGCGCCGCACGAACTCCGCCGCCGGGAACGACACACAGTTAGTATGAAGGAGGGGGTACCTTGGCGGCGGTGAAGTCGGCTGCGTGTACGTGCGTGGCGTCGATGACGAGCGGCGCTCCGTCCGCCGCGGCGGCCGCCTTGCGCAGCGCGCGCCGCACGAACTCCGCCGCCGGGAACGACACACAGTTAGTATGAAGGAGGGGGTACCTTGGCGGCGGTGAAGTCGGCTGCGTGTACGTGCGTGGCGTCGATGACGAGCGGCGCTCCGTCCGCCGCGGCGGCCGCCTTGCGCAGCGCGCGCCGCACGAACTCCGCCGCCGGGAACGACACACAGTTAGTATGAAGGAGGGGGTACCTTGGCGGCGGTGAAGTCGGCTGCGTGTACGTGCGTGGCGTCGATGACGAGCGGCGCTCCGTCCGCCGCGGCGGCCGCCTTGCGCAGCGCGCGCCGCACGAACTCCGCCGCCGGGAACGACACACAGTTAGTATGAAGGAGGGGGTACCTTGGCGGCGGTGAAGTCGGCTGCGTGTACGTGCGTGGCGTCGATGACGAGCGGCGCTCCGTCCGCCGCGGCGGCCGCCTTGCGCAGCGCGCGCCGCACGAACTCCGCCGCCGGGAACGACACACAGTTAGTATGAAGGAGGGGGTACCTTGGCGGCGGTGAAGTCGGCTGCGTGTACGTGCGTGGCGTCGATGACGAGCGGCGCTCCGTCCGCCGCGGCGGCCGCCTTGCGCAGCGCGCGCCGCACGAACTCCGCCGCCGGGAACGACACACAGTTAGTATGAAGGAGGGGGTACCTTGGCGGCGGTGAAGTCGGCTGCGTGTACGTGCGTGGCGTCGATGACGAGCGGCGCTCCGTCCGCCGCGGCGGCCGCCTTGCGCAGCGCGCGCCGCACGAACTCCGCCGCCGGGAACGACACACAGTTAGTATGAAGGAGGGGGTACCTTGGCGGCGGTGAAGTCGGCTGCGTGTACGTGCGTGGCGTCGATGACGAGCGGCGCTCCGTCCGCCGCGGCGGCCGCCTTGCGCAGCGCGCGCCGCACGAACTCCGCCGCCGGGAACGACACACAGTTAGTATGAAGGAGGGGGTACCTTGGCGGCGGTGAAGTCGGCTGCGTGTACGTGCGTGGCGTCGATGACGAGCGGCGCTCCGTCCGCCGCGGCGGCCGCCTTGCGCAGCGCGCGCCGCACGAACTCCGCCGCCGGGAACGACACACAGTTAGTATGAAGGAGGGGGTACCTTGGCGGCGGTGAAGTCGGCTGCGTGTACGTGCGTGGCGTCGATGACGAGCGGCGCTCCGTCCGCCGCGGCGGCCGCCTTGCGCAGCGCGCGCCGCACGAACTCCGCCGCCGGGAACGACACACAGTTAGTATGAAGGAGGGGGTACCTTGGCGGCGGTGAAGTCGGCTGCGTGTACGTGCGTGGCGTCGATGACGAGCGGCGCTCCGTCCGCCGCGGCGGCCGCCTTGCGCAGCGCGCGCCGCACGAACTCCGCCGCCGGGAACGACACACAGTTAGTATGAAGGAGGGGGTACCTTGGCGGCGGTGAAGTCGGCTGCGTGTACGTGCGTGGCGTCGATGACGAGCGGCGCTCCGTCCGCCGCGGCGGCCGCCTTGCGCAGCGCGCGCCGCACGAACTCCGCCGCCGGGAACGACACACAGTTAGTATGAAGGAGGGGGTACCTTGGCGGCGGTGAAGTCGGCTGCGTGTACGTGCGTGGCGTCGATGACGAGCGGCGCTCCGTCCGCCGCGGCGGCCGCCTTGCGCAGCGCGCGCCGCACGAACTCCGCCGCCGGGAACGACACACAGTTAGTATGAAGGAGGGGGTACCTTGGCGGCGGTGAAGTCGGCTGCGTGTACGTGCGTGGCGTCGATGACGAGCGGCGCTCCGTCCGCCGCGGCGGCCGCCTTGCGCAGCGCGCGCCGCACGAACTCCGCCGCCGGGAACGACACACAGTTAGTATGAAGGAGGGGGTACCTTGGCGGCGGTGAAGTCGGCTGCGTGTACGTGCGTGGCGTCGATGACGAGCGGCGCTCCGTCCGCCGCGGCGGCCGCCTTGCGCAGCGCGCGCCGCACGAACTCCGCCGCCGGGAACGACACACAGTTAGTATGAAGGAGGGGGTACCTTGGCGGCGGTGAAGTCGGCTGCGTGTACGTGCGTGGCGTCGATGACGAGCGGCGCTCCGTCCGCCGCGGCGGCCGCCTTGCGCAGCGCGCGCCGCACGAACTCCGCCGCCGGGAACGACACACAGTTAGTATGAAGGAGGGGGTACCTTGGCGGCGGTGAAGTCGGCTGCGTGTACGTGCGTGGCGTCGATGACGAGCGGCGCTCCGTCCGCCGCGGCGGCCGCCTTGCGCAGCGCGCGCCGCACGAACTCCGCCGCCGGGAACGACAGCGCGCGGTCCACGCCCGCCACCGTGTGCGGCACGCCGTCCGCAGACTGCAACCGAACCACACACATCATAACTTCTTCAACCGATGCTGCGATCTTTGCATTCAGTGGCAAGAGGAACAACTCACAATCTAGACAAAAACCTCACGTGTCAAGGAAAAACTTGGCTGCAGTCAATACCACTTTCTGCTAACCTGCGGAATGATTTAATTGCATGGAAATGTCATTAGCCGTTGAAAAGTCACATGACTACTGCAAAGTTTTTTCTTGACTAATTTGCGGGTGAAAGGAAAACTAAGCGTTATGTATCTGTCTAGACACCCAGGAATCAACAAAAACTATCTAGCAAAGGAGCCTCTCCTCATTGCTTATGTATATCTCATAACTTTAAAGGTACTCACCACAGCTTTAGTGACATGGACCGAAGGCCTGGCAGAAGCGTACAGAAGGAACAGCAGGTTGACGGCAATTCCGATCACAATGCCCAGCTCCAACCGCAGCATCAGGCATGTGGCAAATGTCACCACTGCTGGGATGATGTCCATTTCTGAGGAGTAATAAGATCTTCAAATTTTAATATTATCCCAAGAAATTAAAATCGGCCGGACTCTGAGACCTCTCACTTGGTAAGCGGGGGCTATACCAACTAAACCAAGAGTTCGTTACCAGCCTGGCTGTCTAGACAAATACCTCACGCTCAGTTTTCCTTTCACGTTAACGCAAATTTACCAAGGTAAAACTTGGCAGCAGTCACGCGATATTTCATTTCCGTACAATTCAATCTTTCCGCAGGCGTTAACGCCAACAGAAAGTGGTTGTTGTCTAGACACCCTGATCGAAATTATTAGGACGTGTAATCATTAATGAAAATCCTCCAATTTCATAACCGTTTTTTTCCATACCCCTCTATCAGCCGTAAACTCAGAATTATATTCTTTCTAACATTATCATCGTTCACACAACCATCTCTTCCATTTCTTCACATATTCAACACTATTTATTATTACGGCATTCGTCTCTCATAACCTTTTACTTCTAAACTTTTAAGTCACACTTTCCAACTTTCTATAACACATGAAATCCTAAGGTTAACTCTAAGCTATTCTGACCCAACTTTATCAATATAAACGATACATTGTACTTAAATATGACACTCACTTTTGGTCCTCCAGATGGGTTTGAAGACGTGCAGTTCCATCATGAAGACGACAGCGGCGATGATGACGGCTGCCAACGACGCCTTCGGAATGTAGAAGAAGTACGGGGTGAAATACTAGAACAAACAAAAATTGTATTACTTACTTACTTTAAGTATCTTGACTATCAGTGCTCATACAACAACACAAAGCTTAGAATTGATCGTTTACCTATTATTATGCCCGTATGAATATTATTTATTTTTGCTATAATTGTATGAAGGGAACTTGAAGACCCCAAAAGACCTGAAGACAAATTTAGGGAAGCTCTTGAAGACAGCCTAACGAATGCTTGGAAGAAGTTATGATGATATTTGTATTTATTTATTTCAAGACCACCATCTTATGTGTATAATTTAAGAATGGTGAATTTACTCGCTTAAATTTAAGAGTTGAAAAGAGGAATAGGCCAAAGAGGAACCAAATGGTGTCCTAGAGATTGAAAAAGAGCCAGAGGAAGACCATTCACTAAACACACGAATGAAGATTTCGGAGAACGCCTATGTTTTAACCGCGCAAAACAATTTGAAATTGAACTTACTTGCAAAGCCAGCAGCACCAAGGCTCCGGTATACAGCCCGCCAGCGGTGGAAGCCACTCCAGAGGCATGGTTGACGGCGCCCCGGGACAATGCGCCCGAGACTGGCATGGAGTCTACTAGTGATGATGCCAGATTACATAGGCCCAGGGCTATCATCTCTTGCGTCGCATCCACATATTTCCCCTCAGCTGGAATAAGAGAAGCATGATAAAATAATCAGCAGAAAACAAGGTTCTGTTTAGGACACACTGTGTCGTAAAAGGTGACATGAACAAATGAAGTATTCGGCGCGCCTTACTTCGTAAACTCTAATTTGGTTGGACCAGTTAGGACCAAAAACAGTGCCGATCGACGCTTTCCTTTAAGCCATCATCATCACAAGCCTGTAGAAGTCTACTTCTGGCCTCTCCTAAAGAGTGCCATGACAGAAAGATATCTCTATCCACCGACAATCTTTAAGATCACTTTGGCCCTACGGGCGGCGGGCCTTCCTACACTGCATCGAATGGTCCATAGTGATCACAATTGAACCATTTTTCCCTAGTGGTTTTTGGTTCTGCAAGCTTACGGACCGCCCATTGCCACTTCCATCTGCTAATTCTAAGATCATGTCGGTGACTAAATGAGCAATCATAGAAGGAATTTGGATCACAGGACATAACACTCTGTTTTGAATGCAACAATCAATACTCACAGAATACCTTAGCCAGTGCTATGTTCTCCAGGATAGATAACAGAGGAACAACGAAGATGGCTGACCCAAGAGTGGATGTCATCTCCACGAAGGTATAGGTGTGATTCCCTACAGTAGCGGAAAATGGCGGCGCTGATATCGACGGCAGCCCTGGCTTTACTTCACCTAGAAGGGAACATGGGGATTCGTGGATAGAAACTTTCGTGGTACGATAAATCCTCTTCGATTGAGATTTATGTGAATACTAATAGACTAGAGCAGTGCACGACATAGTGGCCGCCTCTAGTGCCGTAGTTTTTAGGTCGTCCAAAGGCTTCCTGGCTAAACGTCTTTTAGCCGGTATTGACATCTAAGTACCCTCCGAAGCAAGGAAGCGCTATTCTAAATGCCACCTATTATAATGGTAACACAGATCTTTGTCTAACCTAGCTTGGCAAGAAAATAATTCGATCATTGGCAATATTTACAATTCCAATATAAACAGATCCAATTTGAAACTATCATAAAACTTACCCTTAGCAACAAGGTGGCAATTTGAGATTGCTGTGTTTTGATTTGAATGTTATGAGTGCCTGTGACATGACAGGCTCGTGGATTTTCAATTTGTCCCTAGCGGTGACGTACTAGCAATGCCCTTCCTCCCTATTACGTACCTGGAAATCGTGCACCAGAAAACGAAACCATGAAGTCTTATAGCGATTCAGTTTAGAATAAAGAATAATGCTTTAACTACGCCATAGCGTTCTTAATCGCAAAGCAGAAAGTGACATCTTTGCCTGAATTGAATCGCGATAAGACTTGATGGTTAGGCCCCAGGTCAAACGTTCATCACTGAGTGATATTTAGATACATAATAGGAGGGCTGGTAGGAGCCCACTGTTGGAAACAGGCCTTCACCATATATCGACAAACCGCGAAACCCTTGTTTATACTTAAAATATGTCAGTCATCTCTCTGGAATGCCAGCAATCTTTAGGTCAAGAGCCCAAGAGGCTACTCACCAGTCAAGACAAACGGTGCTTGCTGCCGGGTATCGAAGTAGTAAGCGAGGCAGGAACACACGACCACCACAAGGATGTTCCGTGTGGTGGCCAGGAACCAAAGTGCCTGCGCCACGAAGCCCCGCGCCCTGCTCGGCTCCGCTGAATTAGCTGAAGAGACGTTGATATCTTTTACTTTCTGGAAAAGGAAAGCGAGCACTGCTTAAAAACATAAGCAAACATACAGAGGACTTTCCTCCCAATTATGAACCTCAGACCATTCTCCGTATACAGATCTGTGTACAACAATTATATTTGGCACATGTCCACATTAGTCTAGTAGTTCATATTCCAGGTTGCAAGCTCATTGATCGCCGCTTCATTAAAATACTTACCGATGGCATAAGCTGTCGAACTGGTTCTAGACCCAGTTCTCAGAAAGTTGATTTTCAGTTAGCTTACATGAAATGATAGCACATCCCATGTCAGTACCTCTGGCATAGCCCTTGCCTTGCGGACACTTTTAGGTACCTCCCGATGACGTACAATGCTGATGGCAATATTTATAATCTGGTTCCACAGTCACAAACCAGCAGCCGAGGTTTGGTGAACTTTGCATTGAGGAAAAGCTAAGTAAGGCATATGGAAGGGGAAGACCCAAGCAAACTCAAGAAATCGGAGACACTGTGGAAAAACCAGGTCCAGAAAAATCTAAAGCAACGATGATTGTATAAAGAAACTGACGGGCATATAATTGTTGCGAGCGATTGGCCGGCTGAAACGCTAGAGATGCGGGTTGAATTCCAACTGCAGCCCGCTTAGCATGAGCAACGGTTGTTCAAGACAACGTTTTGGGTACGCAAAAAAAAAGATAAAAACTATTTTTGTCGCCTATTCTGTCAAACAAAAGAGAGGGACATAATATTTTTTGTTTTCTCGGCGGTAGACAAAACCTTGTTGTCTTGGGTCTTCATGCTAAGCAGGCAAGAGGAATATCTGATTATCTGCATGCTCTGCAGACATTTGCTCCGGGAATTCGTTGTTCCTTATAACCACGACACAGGAAATCCTGGTGGTATCAGGAATATGTATGTGACTGTTTACTAGAATAGCAATGAATGAAGGACAAAATGTAAATATGTTAAAACCGTAGCAAGTATAAATCCGTGATCTCCAGGAATACTCGCAGGATTCTCTTCATCCGAGTATCACAAAAGAGTACTAACCCGTAACAACAGCAATACTACTATGCAGGATACCCCAAGGACGGTGTCCCACAGTCTGGTTTCTCCTATGTGCTCGTAAATACCACGCCACACCTGGAAATGATCAAAAGACACAGTTATCCAAGTGTCTTTGCACTGTGCCAAGAAACTGTTGTGGATTGAAGGTCGTTAGAAAGTAACGTTTGAACTGGAGCAAAAAGTTAAATTGTTCGAGCAAAAAATATGACGATAAAAACTATTGAATTAACATTTAGATTGATAGATGTCTACTATTAAAATGATCTATTACCAAAAAACTCAACCTGTAAAACTATAATGAGTTAATTATTTATTTATTGAATAGTAAGTACCTACCTCATCATCATCTTTAGCTGGAAGAAGCCCGAAGCTAAATAATTTATTTAATTATTCTGATAACTTGATCCATAATTTGTTAGTAAGTTACATAATGTTATTGTGTGGTACAACCCCTTATTAAACACTAATTAAGATCACAAACAATATGATTATGCCATCATCATTCATCCATTTCCTGATTCAATAGGCTTTTAAATAAATATTTTATTTCTTATTTCTTTCTGTGAGACTGATAATTGTTAGCCATCTGACATTCTAGGTCACAATATAACCATTGCCTTCCAATTCACCTTATATACAGTTAATAGTTACCTGCAGGAACTTTCCACCGGGAAAGCTGAGTCCCAGGATGTCTTTGACCTGCGTGGTTGCTATGATTATTGCGGCTGCTGACGTGAACCCCACGGAAACTGGACCGCTAATGAAGTCTATTAGGAACCCTGCAAAAGAAAGGTATAATTGCAGGTTAATAATTTAATCAAAGGTGATGTGCGGGGCACAGCCTGAAGCCCTTCATCTCGTTCTCATTGCCTAAGGAAACGAATCGATAGGATTTGTATGAAGTGACGAGGTGAGTCAAGTGATGAGTGGCTAAAAAACGAGAGCTTGTGGGGTTTTCTATTGTTGTAAGTAAAGGTACCAGATAACATGAGGTGAAGAGGGACCCAGGGATGAATATATAACTGTAGTGAAAATACAATACGAAAAGCGAAATGGTATCTAAGTAGGAGAATGGAAGGAGAAAATATATTGTGTTGACCATAACATGGTTGCTTCGCCATATAATGTGGTAGATATAAAGCGTTGATCAGCTTCTAAATCCTGTTTCTTTTCAATAATTATATGTCAAAAAACTGACTTTCTCACGTGCTTACGCTATTTTGCTCACTCGGGATTTTCGAATAAAAAAATCTAAATTAGCCCACAAAAAATGTTTCGGCTAATCTTGATTCCATAAGATGATGATGTTTTTTGAGTTTTACGGGAAAGTAGCAATCCCTCAGGAATAAAATGGGACTTCTTATGGGACCTCTTCGGGGTAATTTTCTATACAGCACCAAAAAAATCATCAAAATCGATTTACAATTGACGAAGATATCAATACACAAACATTAAAAAAAAACCTTTTTTTGAAGTCGGTTAAAAATATCAAGTCTTTGTTGCACATAATTGAGTGAAACGTCAACAGACAACGATAAAACAATGATAATTATTATAAGAAATTATAGCAACTTTTAATTAAGACCAAATTAAAAAAAAACTTATGTTTTCCCGCAATTGTTTTATTGACAACAATTACTCTCAGTAAAGGAAGCATTTTCCATTGATCAGCTGTCAGTAGTTAGGTACTTCTTGGTAATTATAGCAAGAATTGGACGAATAAATGCTACTAAGTAAACAGTGTTCCTACTTACCTAAAAATGTACTTATGTGAAACAAGTCTAATGCTGGCGGGTATCCTGACCCTTCTGGGAGTTGAATTCGATTGTTGAGTTTCGATTGCCACCAATATAGTTGAATAAATCATCAAAAAAAAAAGATTTTGTTGTCTGTTTCTTCTGGGCTTGGTCACGCGTGAGGAATCGGCGTAAATTTTCTTTAAAATCTTAATTGATGAAGTTTTTGCTGGCTTAAAAGCTGATATTTATACGAGCCTAAATCACAAGGCTCGTATAAATGTCAGCTCAATGGATAAAAACCTATTGATTTTGACTTTTACTTTGAGTTGTGGATTTGAGCCCCATGAATAAGATGAGCGTGTAAGAACATAAATACCAATTAAATAATTCTTCAAGAATGCCAAGAAATAAATTGACTGGCAGTTTTAGTTTAATAACATCTTTGAAATGAAAAACATTTCTTACGGCAATAGAAAAAACACGCGCATTCCTGTGATGTGGAAAAGTAAACCGTTATAAATGATTTTGCAACATGCGCTCGCGCATACCTGAACACTTTATGACTTATTGTCTGAATCAACTTACAAGAAGGTACCTACGTATCAGTTATAACAGTGGAAAACTGAAGAGTATGGGCCTTTGTCTTAAAAGAAACAAGCTTTTTATACAAATTGAAGAGATCTTTACAAAAATAGTTTTTCAATACTAAAGTTTGAAAAATTCCATCTAGTATTGTATCACCGCCTGTCTAAGAATTATTAAACCAATCTAATCTAATCAAATCACCATGTCTGATCCCACAGCAGAGCAAAGACCTCCCTTCTATGGATACCCAAAATGTGTCAATTTCTAAACTAGGGTTCAAATATTAAAATAAAACACCTGATTGGAATCGGTCCATCCCTTTTGGAGCTACATTACCACAGGTAGGCAAAAGCTTCAAAACAATACCCATATTTAGCGTTTTTTAAATCTTAGTCACACTTGTGTCACCTATAGAAACACTTAGGGTCCAGTGGACTGAATCCTACAGCATGCGACAGTCTTTACCAAGAATTTATAATATTCCTAAAACTCAACCTCGGCGGGACTTTTATATTATAAATTCTTGTAATTTCCCTTAAGTATGTTAAAGCCATTAAAATCAAATAGTCCTTACCAAGCTGTAGTATCCCCATCAGCAGCTCCACACAGCCCGAAAGGAAGGCCAGCAAAACTGCAAACTCCGGACCCAAGCCATGTAGATTCTCCCTTGTCAGGATAGCTGCTATGGCGGTTGGCCCTATGGCCGAGTCTTTCACGGAGCCGAACACCGTATACACAAAGCAGGCCATAAAGGAAGAATATAGCCCATACTGCGGTGGGAGGCCGGCTACCCCCGCGTAGGCTATGGCTTGAGGGATCACTGTGAGCCCGACGGTTATACCTGGAAGGAAAAGAACAAGAAGAGTTCTTAAACAAGTAGTAATCTGCTGTGGCCCATTTCACAAATAATACAAATTTGTAACGGGCGGTAGTCGACAGGAATGACAACCCGGCGTTAACTACAACGTATTTATGTACTACTAGCTTCTGCCCACGGCTTCGCTCGCGTAGTACCCGGATAAAAAGTAGCCTATGTGTTATTCTGATGTATAAGCTGTAAAGTTCGATCAAAATACGTTCAGTATGCGTGAAAGAGTAACAAACATTCATCCTTACAAACTTTCACGTTTATAATAGTAATAGGATAACATGGATCCATTGTGAGAGTCCAACTCCGTAGGATCCAGGTCTTCAGACCATCCATAGGATGGTTGTTGTACTGAACTGAGATAGGTATGACTGGTCCGGGAGTATAGTCCATCCGTATTCGCATCGTAGCTCAACCCTAGACTCGAAGTCTAGTTCGATCAATGACACGATCGAACGCTCGATACTTATAAGATCTTACTAAGTAGATAAGCGCGGGTCAAAACGCATCGGTAGCACGTTCTAATCGACTAGTCTGTCTTCAATAAGCTTAATAATAATAACACTTGGTGTAACTTGTTGTTTGGGGGGAAAAGCCCAGAATTTGCTTGACTATAATTTAGTATTTAATTTTATTGTGTTTGTCATTATTTAGCTTTGTCTGTGATAGTTTTGTAATTTATAGTAAGATTTTAAATGTTTACGCCATGCATTTCAGTCTGTCGGTTTGCACACCGAAATCGGTAAAGCATGTTGTGTCCATCTCACTGTAATATCATAATATTTACACATAATTACGCAAATAAATTATCTTTATCTTTGCTGTGTTCACGTTTGAAGGGTGTGGGTGCCGTAGAAGTTACTAGACTACTGTTTACTTAATAATTATTAGACTTTTCATCCATTGTCTCAGAATCGGCAACACGTGTGTGATACCAGCGTCCATAAGTTACGATAACCACTTAAAAACAAGTGGGTCGTGTGAATGTTTTTCATTTTAGTTGTGTAACCAATGAATGTATATTATAAATGAGTAACATGTTATCATAGTGAGAAACTTAAAATCAAAACGTCATTTGAGCCTATCGAATGTGGAAACACTAACAATGTCTATAGTCTTCTGTGGAAAATCTGGTTAGCTGTGCAAGTCGAACAATATAACAAGGTAGCCTCAAGTTTCATGTGCCCAGTGTTGTGTGAGAGAAACATAGGTGTAAGTACCGCTCGTACCAGAGTCATTGTCACGGACGCTTCACGCGTGGTTGATACCGCACGTGAGACGTAATTGATGTTTGCATGTATGAATGAATAATGTTCTTTTGGAACGCAGTAGGTAATTAAAGATATGGGATATCCAATCCAATAGAAAGCACTAATCACTGGGCATACTGGGCTTTTCATAATACCCACTTGTATCTAGATAAAAAAGTACCGATGCAAGTACCGTAAAGTACGAGGGTTGTTGTTCATGGTAATTGCTTGTCAAAGTCACAAAATAGCGTCAAAAAGAGTCTGTCTTAAACATTTTTAAATTTGTGTCTGAAACTAATTCTATTTAGAAAAAAGTTTGATTTTGACAAGTTGACATTTACAAACAATTGTTAAACTGTGCCTAGAATATGATTTATCTATGGTTGGTATTTCATTTTGGAAACGAAAATAGATGGCGCTTCTCTTAGAGTTGGTCTAAGAGCAGCGCCATCTATTTTCGTTACTTAAAGCTTGTTTCAAGATGGCCGTGAAAACCCCTCATTATCAGAATAGTCTAATTTAAATACATGTAAGAATATTCTTAAATATGTCTACATACACATGCATATTTGCGGGATACATGCATTCCGTTTCATCCTAAAACATGTAATACATGCGATAAGGATGTTTGTGGCTAAATATTAAATACCTTCGTAGATATTACTATCTATTACTATTTAGTACAGGTTTAGTTCGTGATATACAAGCTGCTTGTTATCAGAGTTGGTACCACGGGGGCGAAGCCGTGGACAGAGGCTAGTTAGAAATTATTGTGAAAATGTAGCCACTGGACCGACAGACACCACGATTGTCATAATACATGA
The DNA here is from genome assembly GCA_958496245.1 of Perizoma flavofasciatum. Classification (NCBI taxonomy): domain Eukaryota; kingdom Metazoa; phylum Arthropoda; class Insecta; order Lepidoptera; family Geometridae; genus Perizoma; species Perizoma flavofasciatum. The sequence continues at coordinate 676,872 of OY292430.1, read as the reverse complement.
CAATGCTTGCCATTTCATGCTTCAGTTGACACAGAGTAGAGTAAGTACCCAATGTACTATACTTTTTTGTGTTTATAAGGATGGAGAGGTCAATAGTCCCTTTTTTTATAGATTTGCAAAATCCTGCCCGCCTATTAAGTATTAGAAAGTCACGATCGTTTGATAAGTTAAATTGACAACCTCGATGGCGCAGTGGGCGAGTAGCTGCAACGCACGAGGTGTGGGTTCGATTCCCGCGGCGGGACAATTGTTTGTATGTTCTGCTGAAATTTATTCCGGGTTATTTGTAATTCCTGATGCCCCAGGCACAGGAAATCCTAGTGTTGGGTCAGGGGTATGTGTTAGTAGGGTGTACTTAATTTAAAAAAACATAAAAAAATAAAAACTTACTGTACCCTCACCCTGTCCTTTATATAAAAAGTTCGATACGAAATTTCATCCCTTGTTTTTACTCTCAACGGTGGATTTTTTTCATAAAATATATGAGACCACACTTGATACCTATTCTACCCATTAAAAAAATTATCATTAAAAAAAATAACGAAGATATCGCGTAGCATATACACAAAAAAAAAATAAAGACGAACTGAGAACTTCCTCCTTTTTTGAAGTAAAAAAATCCTCGCCGAGTGACTTTCAGATTAATTGTTTATTGTTGATTAAGTAACTAACATGATTTTACAAACCAATTACACTAGTTCCTTAAAATTAAAACAAAGTCGCGACCACTCACCCTGATGAAGACTCTCGGAATGAGTCGAAACTTAGTCGGTGCCTTCACCGATAGTGCAGTACGTGAAAATTCCCGATTTTACAATATGAATAGTCAAGTTAACGATAGTTTTTGGAATAAAATTAAAAACATCATTTATATCTAACTAGCTTCTGCCCACGGCTTCGCCCGCGTGGATAAAAGTAGCCTATGTGTTATTCTGATGTGAAAGCTATATTACAGTAAAGTTTCATCAAAATCCGTTCAGTAGTTTTTACGTGACATTCTCACAAACTTTCGCGTTTATAATATTAGTAGGAAAAGTTAAAATTATTGTTAAAAAAGGGGCTTGGCGATAAAATATCGGAACAGCGTGGGCGAATACCCGACGTTGGAGTCAACACCCGTTTTCGAGTGCTATTTCGTCGTCACTCAAAGAATCTATACCTACTAGTTATGTATTCGTGCAGGCTTCGTTTTTATAACCTTTCGATTAACCAAATGTAGCTAACAACAAGCATACCTTACATTTGTAACTTCGTATACCGGGGCTTTGCTAGCCAATATTGCTAGCACTTTTTTTTGTACAACTGAAGCGGACAAAGTATACTGCCCAACTGTTGGTAAGCGGCTAACCTTGGGACGCTTGCAAAAGGTATCTCTCGCGCGTTGTCGACCCTGAGACATAACGGGTGAGAAGTATCATGTGCTTGTAATTTCACCGGCATTCATTACCTCTAAACCAGAGCACAGTAACGCGAGCTGCTACTGCACAGGTTCTCAAACTTATTTTTCCCACCGCCCACTTTGAGAATAAAAAAATCCTAGCGCCCCCAAAGTTTTTAAACATAACAACCTATGCTTTCCTCTCTAGACCGTCTTAGCGTCCCCAATATCTCCTAGAGCCTTCTACCGCCCCCCTGAAGGCCTGCAGCGCCCACAAGGGGGCGTTATCGCCCACTTTGAGAAACAGTGTGCTACTGCATGACGGTAGAAATAGGTGGTAGTACTTTCACAAGGAGTTCTACCACTTCTTATGTAAGTATTTCATGATGTTTATGACAATGTATATATCGATGATGACTTTTTTAAACATCCAAAAGATACACACATAATCCTGACCACACACTAGAAATACGAGTACTGTGGTACTACAACACCCGAACCCAGAACATGTATCAGCAAAACATGCTAACGTTTGTTCCGCAGAGGGAATCGAACCCGCTCTTGTGTCATAGTCGGCTACTCGTCCGCCACGTCATCGAGGTATGATGTGACTGTAGAGTTTTATATGGGCTACCCTTAACATTTAATACAATCTCAATTCAATTCTGTCATAAACATGGACTCCTTACGTTATTTTTTAAAAAAAATCTAGCCTTTGACACTTCTATCGCAAACTCAACTCCAATATCAAATGTCAACGTCAAAATCGCGTCAAAAGTACCAACCAATAATTAGCATACCTACTCGATTATTTTAAATCGGCCAAATTTCTGCAAACTAATTCCTTATCGTCTTATTTTTTAAATCATGTCAAAACGTCACTGTCAAAATTGTGGTAACCCTAACCACAGAAGCCATAAATAAAAGTTGAAGTTCAAGCATACTCAATTTCATTTAGTTCCTAAATGCACCAACTTATTATCATGTATATAAATTCATAATAAGTACCATAATTGAGGTCTAGGATAAGTTGAGATATTTCATCTTGTACAAATTTTGATGTAGTAAGTTTGTGTAAATAAAAAAATACTATTTCATGACATAGAAAAATATAAGACTTTAATAATTTAATAATTGACTCCAAAACTATTCACTCAGATGCATCAAAATACTTTGATGAAATAATTTACTCCAAATGAAATGTATAACGAAAGACAAAAAATTGAACATTTTCACGAATGAAAAGAAAGTTACGGAAGACGAGGCAGTATGGTCATACGACTATAGCCTACCCTAAATGGGCAAATTAAAAAAATAAAAATAATTTAGTTCCATAAAATTCCACCAAAAACTTAATCCAATCGCGCGGTAGTATTGGATTCAAGCGTAGAAAATTGCAGAGAGTCGATCCTGATCCCAAGTAACGTAAAGTTTATTAATTTGTTACAAACGTATGGTAAAACAGTATTACAAATTGCAGTTAGTAGGTACGTCTATAAATGTTATAAATAATTTATAAAACATACCTATAAATGTTTTCGAATCAATTAGTAAGTAGGTACGCTATATTCCACCCTAGGATAACCTGTGTTGCGGGTAGCTAGCCTCTTTCGAACAATCGTGTCAATAAAGTTTTACACGCAAAAAAAAAAGGTTAAAAAAGGTTTACACGCTTGAAGAGGGTGCAACAATGAATTAAAATTTAAAAAATGTGGGTTGTATACAATGTCGTTATTGTAGAGGCGTGACAAATTGCAAAATTTAATGAAGATGTAAGGTACAAAAAAAAAAAATTTACAAATAAAACAAAGGCAAAAAAAGGTGTGTGTGTGTGTGTTTGTTTGTGTCAGTGTGTGTGTGTGTGTGTGTGTATTTGTATATGACTGTGTGTGATTGTGTGTGTAGGGGCGGGGTGTGGGGGTGTGTGTGCATGTTTGTGTGCAACGATTAGAATGTAGGGTAGCCCACCTGCTATGATATCCGCGAGGCCACTCCTGAACGTGTATTTCGGCAGCCACTCCACGATGGGCAGCCTCCGCAGCAGGGTCTTGGGGGAGCAGCAAGCGCGCGCTCGCTTGCCGAGGTTCCGCTGCCAGCTCGGCTTCAGGTCTTCTTTGCCCGATTTGGAAGGGAAGCCGTTGATGTAGGTGCCATTTGAATCTGGGGAAATTTTTATTGAATATTTCACAAAGACTTAGATAGATAGATAGATAGAAAATACTTTATCGCAAACCAAACGGGTTCGGTCCGTTGTCCCCCAGTCCCGTATTCGCCCGGTCCGTTTTCCCCCGATTAAAGTAAAGTTTATATCAATTTTTTTTGTCGCTTTTGCCTTAATTTACATTAAGTACGGCGAAAACTAAAATGATTTAGAATTTCTGTGAGGATGGATGTTTGTTACTCTTTCACGCAAAAACTACTGAACGGATTTTGATAAAACTTTACAGTAATATAGCTTATACATCAGAATAACACATAGGCTACTTTTTATCAGAGTACCACGCGGGCGAAGCCGTGGGCAGAAGCTAGTATTTTTTATCATCTCTTGTTGACACAACAAGCAAACACAAAGATGAGAGTAAGCTTTAAGAATCTTCCGTAAATTACCTCATTAAAGTTAATATTGATTAATACACCTGGACAAATAAAGACAGAGCTAAACAACACAATTTGGTTATGACATCAAATTTACATTGTGGTATTGTGGTATGTACTTGATTGACCGTCCGCTTGTTCTTAGCTTAGCAAAGACTAAAGGACAGGTCAAACTCGGCGGTGGCGGGAGCGATTCTTATAATTCTTTATTTTACACAGAAATATAAAACAAAATATTAGGTGAGGCATGTACAAAGGCGAGCTTAACATTATAAAGAGTTTTCTTCCAGCAAACCTTTGAGGAGAGATAGAGAGAAGTGATGAAGTTGGTAGGTATACAAAGACAGGAGAGAAGAAACTAAATATTATTATACTGAAAATAAATAATATATATTTAATACATACGTATTGTACCTTGTACATATACACATACATTCTTTGATAGCTCTTTTTATGTTTGTTTCCCGATATCTTCCCCAATTGTTAACAGATTTTGATGATTATTTCGTTGTTTTATAGAAAATTACCCCGAAGAGGTCCCATAAAAGTTGTATTTCTGAGGGGTTGCTAATTTACCCGTAAAACTAAAAAAAAAAATCATCTTATGGAATCACGACTAGCCGAAACATTTTTTGTCATTCCGAGTGAGAAAAGTTGGTTTTTTGACATTTAATGTCTTATATTATTTTCATAGAAATCTGTGTCTTATGCGCTTAGTTAAAGATCGTAATATTTTTAATGTAAGACAGATTAGAAGATATAAGTATGTATTATACCTAATGTAGATGAACGTGAATTGCTACGTTATAAAAATATATATTACAGTACCAAAGTGACTGGACAGATGATACCATACTTCGGATATATTCGGGTTTTTTTATTTTTTATTAACAACAGGTGAAAAGTAGTATTCATTAAATTAAATTTGATTTTATTTATTTAATTTCTATCATACATTTTATAAAACACTAGCTGTTTCCAGCGGCTTTGCATGCGTGAAGTCGTGTTTTTTACCAAAATCCTTTCTTAGTCATGCTTACGTTATAAAATAAACATGTTCGGTTTTCAGCTATCTAGACTTAGTAGTTTTGGATGTGCGTACTGATAGACCAATCAGTCAAACAGTCAGGACAAACGATTTAAGAAATTTATGTAAATTTAATGGCTTGTTTCTTAAATTTAAATCACAACAGAAACTACATTAAGCCAAATAATACTTGTGTTATAGGTCCCGTTTAACCTTCTTAGCGTTTATAAAATTACTAGTCATAAATCTTAATAATGCGGTAAATTAAAATTATCATCTGTTTTGCACATTATGTATTACATCATTAAAATACCAAATATCAAATTTTGAACATTTCCTGTTGTAAATTTACGCGCATCGTTCGTGTTCAGTCTCTTCACTAATTTAATAAACGAAGCATTTAGCCTTGGAATATTTCCTCAATTTTTGTTTTTTTATTAAATTTAAGGTTTTTGAACCAAAATTTCAAAATCGCTCAGTGCTCAATTCAAAATTGTGGTACATCCACCACTAACTAAGATTCCTTTGAAATTGATACACTATACTTTATCATCTTACAAAGTTTAAAATCAAATAAAATCGCCTTTGTTTTGTCAATATAGGTACATATAGGGGAGACCTTTGCCCAGCTGTGGGACGATACAGGTTAACTAAAAAAAAGGTATATAGGTTGGTGGGTGTTTTGTAGAGAACCTCTATATTCTGCCAGCATGGCAGCGTAGTTTAGCGTACAAAATTTAGGTAGTTGCTAAAAATGAATATAAAATCGTTTCATCGTAGGATGACTAAATATCTCAGAAAAGTTCACGTAGGAACTATTCTGAGATCCTCCAAACAAAAAAATTGATTGGACATACTGTCAAGAGGTCCGTGTAGAACATATTTTTTATTAATTTTATTTCTAGTTACTTTATCGTACGAAAACGAGTGTAATAAATTGTTTTTTAGGAACCGGTCTCCTACATTACAGACTTAGTGCGGGGACCGAAGGAAACATAGTTTTAATCTAATCTTGCCATGTGTTATTTAGAATACAATAGAATAAACTTTTATTCCAAAAACTATCGTGAACTTGACTATTCATATTGTAAAAACGGGAATTTTCTCGTACTCCACTGTCGGTGAAGGCAGCGACTAATCGCGAGAAACTCGCGATCATTTACCCTGATGAAGACTCTCGGAATGAGTCGAAACTTAGTCGGTGCCTTCACCGATAGTGCAGTACGTGAAAATTCACGTTTTTACAATATGAATAAACGTTTATTTGGTTTATTTGGGTGTAAAGATACACTATAAGAAAATAGATATAATTTAACAAAACTAAAAAAACAAAACTTAAAGTACAATGGGCGGTCTTATCGCTTAGAAGCGATACTGGTTATGTATAGGACGATAACTAAAAGTAGAGGTAGGTACTTAAATCTAAAACAATAAAAACAAAATTGTTCGGTTCATTATGTATGAAAAAGTATTTCTGTACCAGAATGGTGTTCAGCTCAGCATTGTATGTAATTCTAGTTATATTATATTTTACTAGTTTCTGCCCACGGCTTCGCGCGTGGTACCCGGATGAAAGTAGCCTGTGTGTTATTCTGATGTATATGCTATATCATGGGCTCCGGTAACAGGGTGCAAGGGGGTGCACTTGCACCCCCCTGTCAGGAAAGAAAATACATAGAAAAAAATATTTTTTTTATTAATTGACTTTTTGAATAAAAACTGAAGGCTGAAGGAAGTCTGGGTTGCTGTCCAAATTTATTCATCACCTTGTCAATAAATTCAGTATTCTCCTTTACTCTTTTCCTGTGAACTGCTAAATGTATGTTCATTAGACATTGACTTGTATTATAAATAATATCTTTGACATTGACATTAAATTTATCTACAAAGTACAGCGGCCGCGGAAGTGGGGGGCAGAGGGGCAAAGACCGCCCCTAAAATCACATAGGTACCGGCTTACCAAGCCAGGGCTGGTGATTTCGTGAAAGAGTAGCAAACATCACAATGTTTTTACTAAAAAACGGGATATTTACCATGATTTGTGAGTTTGCATGTTTCCCGATATTTCGGCACAGTTGTGCAGAAATCGAAAAAACTTGATGCCAGTTGTGCATCAGGATACTGTTAGTGTTGTGTGTCGGAGCCGAGATGTACTCGAATGTGACAGTGGAACTGGTGGTAGTGGTATTTTTCGCAATAAAAGAGTGAGAAAGAGGGTAGATCGATTTGTCTGCCACTAACATTATTAACCTGCAAAGACTTCAGACTTCAGTTTCTCCCGTGATCATGGTACATGCAACTGTGCCGAAATATCGGTAAACATTCAAACTCACAAATCATGGTAAATATCCCGTTTTTTAGTAAAAATTATGTTTCAAACTATGTATAACGGTCTCATTACGAAACGTGGTCTAAACTCGAGTTGAACTCAAGTTCTGTCAGATCCACTAAACCATGGTTTAAATATACCTTATCGAAAAAAAAGTATTATTGCAAAGCCACTACGGTCGACAATTTAAAAATAAAATAAAACCGCGGGATGACCGTTTAATTTAAAAAACACTTCTAAACCAAAATAAAAAAGAAAAACATAATTTTGATTGGCTACCAAAAAAAGTAGGTCCTCAAAAAGAGGTTGAGTTATGATAGAAATAAACTAGGTGACCGCCTGGTGTTACGAAAGGTGGTTTAAATCGGTGGTTTATCTTTTAGACCTTTGATTCCTGATTTTCAAGACAAATTGTTGTGCAAAGGAAACAAGGCTTAAAATTGAATGCTATAGTATAATAGCCGACAGTCTATGTGACATTTCAAAAAGAGGTTTGACTACAAATAACTGCTAAAAGATAAACCAGGCGGTCACCTAGTTTATTTCTATCATAACTCAACCTCTTTTTGAGGACCTACTTTTTTTGGTATCCAATCAAAATTATGTTTTTCTTTTTTATTTTTGTTTAGAAGTGTTTTTTAAATTAAACCGTCATCCCGCGGTTTTATTTTATTTTTAAATTGTCGACCGTAGTGGCTTTGCAATAATACTATTTTTTCGATAAGGTATATTTAAACCATGGTTTAGTGGATCTGACAGAACTTGAGTTCAACTCGAGTTTAGACCACGTTTCGTAATGAGACCGTAATGAAACTATTATGGTCTCATTACGAAACATGGTCTTTTGTTTTACGAAAAGTTAAACATCACAAACTTTCGCGTTTATAATAGTATATGAGCCCTGTGGTCTACATTTTTTTTTTATTCTGTTGGGTATATTACTACCCTAATGCTGGTATTCAGCTGTAACGTGGAAAATTATAATCGACTTAAAAAATGAATATGGCTATCTGTCAAACTGCTTGATCAGGAATCAAGCAGTTTGACAGATAGTGTTGTCTTACGTCAAAGGTTATCGCTAACAGACTAATAATTATGTAAATACCTATACATTGTTCACTCTTTAGATGAACATATGATAGTCACAGTTTTAGGGTTCCAGAGCCAAATGGCAAAAACGGATTATATATACCTATTATATTACAGTTATGTCATGTCCGTTTGTTCTTCCGTGTGCACACACCAATTTCTAACTCAGTTTAAACAATATGGAGATACAATTATGTGTACACACGTGTTTTTAAACAAATACATAATAAATAAATGGGTCTGGGTGTTTTTTATGTACCTCTATAACATGTATGTATTTACAAAAAAAAATGTACATAATTAGTATATCAGTCATGTAGTTCCCATAACACAAGCTCTGCTTACTTTGGGGCTAGATGATGCTGTGTGAAAATGTCCAGCATTATTTATTATTTATTTATTTATTTAAATAAATAATGCTAGACGTTTTTCAGGCAGCATCGTGTATCCCCAAATTTGGCAGATCTTGTAGTATGGGAACTACATGATTGATTGATATACTTCAAACAATGAAAATACGAAAATCTAATCATCGTCATATTTAACATCCTGTAGAAGTCCACTGCTGGACTAATAAGATCGACCTCGAAGGCACAGTGGACGAATCGCCAACTGCGACATAAGGGCTTATTCCTCAAATCCCCTGCGATAATCACCTTCCTCAAAGGGCCAGCAAAGGAAATTTGTGGACAAGAGTTTCAGAAATCCCCTGATCCATTTATTTACACTGTACATATCCATTTATAAATACATATACCTAAATAGGTAATCAGTCTTTATTTTTTATACATAGATGTGTAATCATTGACGATGACGCTCTTTAATTCACATAAATTCAGTTATTTTGATCAATTGTACCTAGTGTAGAAATAAAATCTCTCAAATCATATTTACAATAATAAACGAAATCTTGTATTCATTAAAATATCTCAGAAAATCAGTTAACAGTCATCATCAAGAGGGTTCGATTCCCACTGCGGTACAAAAGTTTGCATAAACATGCAAAACTGCATATATTCGTTCCTAGTCTGGTGTTGTGGTACCATTGTACTCGTAGTTTCTGATACCCACGATACAGGGGACCCTAGTCTGGCGTCAGCGCTGGGTCTGTTGGTTGTTTATTTATTGGATCGACATTGTACAAATTATTATTCTTGTTACCAAACAGAGACAAACTTAACAGAACTTATGTTTAAACAGTCCCGAGGTCAAGTCATGACGGCGGCCACCCCCATGACCAAGCAACTTCGGAACCCTAACTTAGCTAGCCTGGACACGTTTTGGACATTTTATTTTACGAGTGTATACGCAATTTAAATAACTTAGATAACTTGATACATAATAATATTTGAAAATGAATATGTGTGGGAAGTTTTATCTTATCAAATGAAGGTCTGATTGGGCTCACAGAATAAATAATAGGGCTAAAATTATCTAATGCTGGGATGTTTCCATTTGACCTATCTAAAGATGATTGCAACGGTCTTTAGATAGGTAGGACTTAAAGATTTGATCAAAATAAACATTTACTTTACATAAATTTACTTTAGATGTTTCATCTTTATTTTAACACGCTTCTATTAGCTTCACTTTTATATAAATAACAAACAATGTAATCATATCTTGGAAGTTAATTTTACCTACTTCTAATGGAAGCACTCAATTGTCGTATTGAAATGAAACTTTGTATGTATATGTTGTTCAGATGACAATACTATAATTTGGTATCTTGGAGCTGATCTGATGATGGAGCCAGGAGGTGGATAGAGGAACTCTTCAGTGGCTACTAGTAAACCCCTCGAGTTTGGGCTCATATGATCCGTTTCGATGAGTCTAATAGATTGGGCTTGGTAACGAGGGTCTGATGATGGAGCCAGGAGGTGGATAGTAGAATTATTTTTTATATGTGCGTGATAAAAGTGTGTTTTTTTAAACTTTTGCATGTTACTTATACATAAATGTATTCCACTTTAAAAGAATCTCTGAATTAAGGCACAGATTTCCGATTATAATTTTTGATTTAAATGACAAAACATATGTACAATATCCAAGTAAAATCAAATTTTACACGTTTTATTTGAGAATCAGCTCTGTTTTAATCAATTTGTTTTGCAGACAATAAATTATTGTCTTCCGGTAGTCGGTGTTTTATATATATTAACGATTTGAATATCAATAAATAATACATTAAAAGTTATTTTAAAATTGTTTAAAATGCAAATACACCAGTGATGGAAACACTAAATCAGTTTTTTTTTAAACATGGGTTTACGTAATAAAAGTAAAACATAAGTAACTTTGCAGGATGTAGATAGCAACATTTGGTGAAATAAACACGAAACAGTTTTCAAAATAATTATAATCATTGATATTGTAAAAACGGGAATTTTCACGTACCGAACTATAGGTGAAGGCACCGACTAAGTTTCGACTCATTCCGAGAGTCTTAATCAGGGTGAGTGATCGCGACGTTCTTCCTCCGCGTCGCGTCGTGCACAATATGGATAGTGAAGTTCACGATAGTTTTTCGTTTTTTTTTTTTTTATAGAATATACATAGACAGAGACGTACTCGTATTATGCCAATTAGCTTATTGTCGAAAGTAAAGTTATAGGACTGTGCTCCACTGATTACGAAGATTTACTATCAAGTTATACGGCGAGCGATAAAAAATAAGTAGTCCTGACCCAACACTAGGATTCCCTGTGTCGTTAGTATCAGAAACTACGAGTACCGTGGCACCGTAGTTTTATGAAAAAAGTAAGTTTTTTCAAAAATCCAAACAAAAACTGTTTACAAAGTCGATTTTACTTTTAGTCGATTTTTGTTTAATTCATGTTAATTATATTTTGCTTTAGTTTTAATACACCGAATAGAAGAACAGGGTTTTTGACTACGAAAAATATTTATTCAAGGTTGTCTGGCAGAAATCGCTTGTAACACCGAATATTGTATTTTGTAAAAATTTTGTGTTTTCTTATTTTTTTGTGATGTACAATAAAGTATTTACGAGTACATTCATTCATAATATATTAAATTATTTTACATTTACGTTTATAAATTGAAGTAACTATAATATGATCCTTATGATTTCAATAAATAAAAACCTAGGGTCTAGACAAATACTTCACGCTTACTTTTCCTTTCAAGCTAACGCTAATTTATCAAGGTAAAACTTGGCAGCTGTCACGTGACATTTGCACAGCTTATGTCATTCCCATACAATTCAATCTTTCCGCAGGCGTTAAAGCCTACAGAAAGTGGTATTTATCTAGACCAATATTGACTTTGACTCAATATATCAAATAGCATATCTTTTGTGATGAGAGAGACTTTAAAGTATTGCCAGTTTACGCACGTCTGCTATCGATCATGTGATGCGTCGTGGTGAAATTGGCGTAAACAACGACCGCTTTCTATTTCAAACGAATCTCTTTTGTGGATTTTAGAAAACTAGTTATAGCGAAAGCCGTTTTGGCCTAGTGGGACCCCGAGTACCGATACGAGGAACGTGGATTCGAAAAATACATGTGCACATTATTAACATGTGCTTAAAACAGTGAAGGAAAACTTATTGAGGAAACAGGGCATGCCGCCCTAAAATGAAAACGCGGACATTTGCCAAATATGTTTGGAGTTGGCTCTGACTACCCCCGGTGTTCTTAAAAATCTACGCACTTTGTATGTAGCTGAGGCTGTCCATAATGGGGAATACAGTTGTGTGTTTATTTTGTATTTGTTTTTCAGTTATAGCGATCGTTTCAAAAATCAAAATGGCGACGTGTTCCGTCGCAGACATATTTTCAATTATTTCAACATATTTTGAACGGAGACAAAGAAATCTGATAAAGCAGGACTCAGACCTGACCAAACTCTTGGAGCTCGAGGACCTATTGTTTTGTAAAAGGATCATTAAAAAGAATAACCAGCCTTGTTTTCTTGCCTTTCTTTCCTGGCTTGGTCGCGGAGGAACAGGCAGTAGATAAAAACCGACGTTTCAAAGTGATCCTTGTGAATAAATGAATTTTGTCCTTGACTTTGAGACCCGCTAAAAAGTATTATGAAATTATTTTTTTCATAAACTACCATGAATTTGAATTTATCAAACAGGATCTAAGTAGGTGCTTTTATTGTGAAACTAGTTGTTGCCCGCAACAACTAGTTATGTGTACCGAGTGAGTGAATAAAACCAAGGAATATTTTTTTCCATAGAAACTTTACCACCCTGTTTAATCCCCTTAGGGGTTGATTTTCGAAAATAAGATTAGCCTATGTGTTATTCCAGAACCTAAACAATCTACATTCCAAATTTCATCAAAACAGGTTTAGTAGTTACGGAGATACGTGGTAACATTCACACACACAGACTTTCGCATTTATTATATTAGTAGGAAGTAGGATTACTAAATTAAGTGTTTAAAGTTAGTTTTAAAGTTAGCGAACATTTCAAATTTCTCAGTAATGCCTGCCCAAGTGTTGTAGATATCAATAGGTATCTGGCTACTATAGAATTATGCCTTCAAATAACATTACTAAAAAAATAGTAGAATTCTCATTAATGTTTTCAACTCGCATTACGAAATACTGTCTGCAGAGCTTCGTAGCGAATGGCGCGCGTTGAAGTCTTTCAAAAAGGGAATGCATTATAAAATTTAGGCATTTCAGGTGTCTACACAAATACCACTTTCTGTTGTCGTTAACGTCTGCGGAAAGATTAATTTGTATGGAAATGACATTAGTGGGAATGTCACATGACAGCTGCCAAGTTTTTCCTTGACAAATTTGCGTTAGCGTGAAAGGAAAAGTAAGCGTGAGGTTTGTCTAGACCCCAGTTGTTAAAATGTTGTATGTATACTTTTTATTATTATTTATTTAATTATCCTCAGAATATTACAATTTAGGAGTACAATTAAAATGTTTTCATTTTTATGTTATAGATATCATTAATTTTCAGTATTATATATTTTTTTTGTTTTGTGTACAAACCACCTCTGTAGTGCAGTAGGCGAAAGCCCGCTTGAGACGCAGAAGGTTGCGGATTCGATTCCCGCCGCGTTTGTTTGATCTGCAAATATTTGGACAAATGTTTGATCTGCAAATATTTGACTCGGGTCTGGGTGTTTTTTATGTAAAACATGTATGTATTTAAAAAAAATATAAGACTGGAGCAAAATAACTAAAGACCATGAAATTTGGAGAGGATTGGGGAAGGTCTTTGCCCAGTAGTGGGACACGAATGGCTGCTATACTCGTGATAACAAACGAGAACAATGAAACCTTTACTAATGCGTGCGCCATGAAAGATTTCTGAAAAAAATGCCGTAAGATAAGCTAATGGAGTAACGTAAAATTCCTTTAAAATGCAATTATAAAACATAATAAAACATAAACATATAAAACATTTTTGACTTTGACTTTAGATTAAATTGCTAAGGTACTCGTTACTTTTACTAAAATTATGAATAATACAACTGCGTAAAAGTAAGATTTTAATGTGGGGTTCGATTCCCAACGAGTTTGAAATTTATGGAATCCTAAAATTCAATATTGTTGGGACTTGAACGTACGCGGAGGCTATACCAATTAAGTCACGAGGCCGTTACCAGCCTGGTCCAAATTCTTAGGATGTTTCGGCTAGAACATTCGAAAGCCTAGAGTGGAAATTTTGCAGTTATACAAGCCTGTTCACTTGCTTTTATTTATTTATTTAACATTGCAGGATCGACATCTTAACGTGCCCTCTTAGCAGCGAAGCTCCCACTTCAAAATGCCACCAATCACCCAGTTGCTGAGGTGCAGAATAGCAAGCTACTCCAAGTAGATTGTTTTTATCAAGAATTAAAAAAAAAGAATGCTGGACATTTTTCACACAGCGTCATCTAGCCCCAAACTAAGCAGAGCTTGTATTATGTAATCCTACTACTATTATAATATAATATATTATATATTTATATATATATATATATCTATGTAGCTGTTAGGTGTATTTATATAAGTATAGACATGTATGTAATTTATGTAGTTTATTTTTATTTTTAACTTCTATCTGTCTCTATAATTTTGATTGTACGCCGCCGTCCTTATTTGTTCTTCCAGTTTCTGTCCATCCGAAGGTTGTCTGGAAAAGATCGCTTTCAGCGATAAGGTATTATTACAATTTCTTTTTCGTGTTTCTTTTTTATTTACTGTTGTACAATAAAGATATATTCTCCCAAAAACTATCGTGAACTTGACTATTCATATTCTAAAAACGGGAATTTTCACGTACTGCACTATCGGTGAAGGCACCGACTAAGTTTCGACTCATTCCGAGAGTCTTCATCAGGGTGAGTGGTTGCGACTTTCTCCTTCCGCGGCGCGCCGTGCACTACGGCAGTAGTGATGAAGCCTGATGAAGACTCTCGGAATGAGTCGAAACTTAGTCGGTGCCTTCACCGATAGTGCAGTACGTGAAAATTCCCGTTTTTACAACATGAAAAGATATATTCTATTTTATTATAAACGCGAAAGTTTGTGAGGATGTCTGTTCCTCTTTCACGCGAAAACTACTGAACGGATTTTGTTGAAACTTTACAGTTATATAGCTTATAATATTATAGTAGGATTTGACCATACTCTCACCTGATGGTAAGTGATGATATGACCGACGATGGAGCACTAGAAGATGGTAGTCTAAATAATTACTTTGAAGAGATCCTGATTTTATTTTTCATTTGATAGTGCGTTCAATTCCTATGTAAAATTAAAAAGTAAAATTATTCCTCTTTAAAATTAAAAAGGTGGAACTAAAACGTTTTTTGCGAATGAGTATACTGACAAGATACAGATGGTACAGAACTGTGTGTTTTGTGCGACCAATTCTGCAAACGTAATCAACGAAAAAACGAGCGAATACGTTTCCTACGCACGCTGCCTTTAGGGTAAGAGCTACTTACCCGGGTATCACACAGGCGAAGCCGTGGGCAGAAGATAGTGCTTCATAAATACCGAGAAGCCTGTCCAGCCCGCTTAACATGAGCACCTTAGACAACGTTTTGTCTACGAAAGAGAAGACAAAACTATTCCTGTCGCCTATTCTGCCAAACAAAAGAGAGAGACAAAATATTTTTTGTTGTTTTTGTCTTAGGTCTTCATGCTAAACAGGCCTTACCTTGTTGAGGATGCCTAGTTTCATAGCAACTGGCTTAGCCTTAGACTCGATATAGTATACGCTAGTGACGCGACACGTAAAAAGTATCGCTAAAAACATCGCGATAGTGAAGGAAGCACCTCTCGACTGCCTGCCTTGACCGCGCAATTACGTGAAAAAGCTAATTACTCGTACCAATTGGACTCAGGAAATTAATTTTGTTAAAAAAACATCTATAATTCTATGTATTGATATTTCAGATCGAATATTCGAGTGGATATGAATATCTTTATCTAGTTAGGGGAAGGTGAATATCCACACCGCTCAACTTCGCCGTCGGTGGAAAAGTTAGATATAGTTTAGGTTTATTTCGACCTTTTTTTGATAGCAATAATGCACGGTTGTCTGGAAGATATCGCTGTCAGCGATAAGACCGCCATATGTATAACGTATGTACTTATATTGTGTTCCTCAATAAATAATTTTTTCTTTTCATTTTCATTTCATAGAGCCAAAAGAGTATGACGTTAAATTTAAATAAAATATACTTAACAAAGAAACAAAGACAATACACTATACTGAGTGAGTAGATCTTTATAAATACCCAATAGGGGGTAGTCAGAGGCACGTAAAACGTTACATTTGGCACACGCCCCGTGTTTTATTGGAACACTAACTGATGGCAACATTAAAAAGTAGAGTAAATGTGTCTTAAAAATAACGATCCAGCGACTATTTATATGTCTCTTGTCTAATAAATAATATAATAATAATATTAGTTAATACATAAATAATGTTGGTTGTTTTTCATATACCATCATTTTTAGCACCAAACAAAGCCGAACACTACATGACTGATTTACTTCTTATATACTTTTATTTTTAGTAAATACAATTTATTGATAGAAAACACCCAGATCCGAGACAAATATTTGCAGATCATACAAACATTTGTCCCGTGGCGGGAATCGAACCCGAAACCTTCTGCCTCTCAGGCGGGCCTTCGCCCACTGTGCCACAGAGATCGCATTTTATATTATTTCGAATTATCCATCTTATTTATTTTGTTTAACCTTGCATCGACATAGCCCATCGTCATCCATTATTGCATGTAAACCGTTGATAAATACATAAACTCTCATTAAGAGGCCTGCGTTGGATGAATTGCACATACAAACTTAATACCATAGTCATTTGTAATTAGAGCTTATTTCCACCATATTATGTTATTATTTGCATTCGAATAGTATTTATCTACGTACCTTGCTATATAATTTTTCAAAATACTTACCTAAAATTAAATGTAAACGAATCGCATTTTAGATATTTTTATGTCATACATGACATGTTTTCTTCTTATTTGTTTCGTATTAAAAACAACAATACCTTACGTATCGTTTGCTTAGGTACATAGATTATATTGTCTAGTTACAGAATAACAACCCAATGTGAAAAATAAAACAAGTTTTCATTCATCTCTTTTGGTATTACGGAACACCACCTTATTTGTAACAAATTCTGAACGGCTAATATTGCTATCGCGTAAGCACGGGCGGGCCTGCATCAGTCAAAAAGAGATGCTAAATATTTGGACGCGCGTCGATTTTAAGTTATGAGCGCTGTACGCCGGATCCTTAAGTTCAGTAAACTGAAAAATACACATAATAGTTGTATTTTTTTTTAATACGAATGAATGATTAAAAATAATAATGCTGGTCATTTCCACACAGCATTATCTAACCCCAAACTAAGCAGAGCTTGTGTTATGGGAACTACATGACTGATATACTACTTATATACATATCATTTTGAAAACATCCAGGACTCGAGACAAATATTTGCAGATCACAAAAACAATGGTCCCGAGGCGGGAATGGAACCTTAAACTTCTGCGTCTAAGGCGGACCTTCGCCCTCTGCGCCAAAGAGGTAAATTAATCAAAATACTTTATTGTAAATATTATAAACGCGAAAGTTTGTGAGGATGGATGTTTGTTACTCTTTCACGCAAAAACTACTGAACGGATTTTGATGTAAGTACTGTAAAGTTTCATCAAAATCCGTTCAGCAGTTTTTGCGTGAAAGAGGAACAAACATCCTCACAAACTTTATTTCCTTTATAAATCGCAAATGTATGAGTCAGTATACCTATTACCTACCTATTCAACGACTTAATAACAATGTGTTTTCATTCAGTTATTGTCGCATAATGAAGAGTTTGAAATGACATGGATGTGTACAATATAATGAGCACATTCATATTTAAATCAGAATAACTTACAATGTTCAGTATCTTACGTTCATTACTCACGATAACAAAATCTTTCCTAATAATATTATAAACGCGAAAGTTTGTGAGGATGGATGTTTGTTACTCTTTCACGCAAAAACTACTGAACGGATTTTGATGAAACTTTACAGTAATATAGCTTATACATTAGAATAACACATGCATACATTTGTCACGTAGTGGGAATCGAATTCGCAGCCGTCTCAGCCGGCCGGCTGCGGCACCAAGGTCGTCAAACCGGAGATAGAATATTTATCTGTTAATTCCATCTACAAAAAAAGATCGGTGTTCCTCATGGACCAATCAGTATGCACAACTAAGTGCCATCCCAAATATTAATTCCGTTTGACACAACTTGGCAGAACAAGTTTTACTATAGGTATAATATCCTTGTATAATTGACATAACCTGGTCTTAAAAAAAACCTAACCTATCCAAGCCAGATTTGCCCAGGAAGGCTATTTCAGTTTTGCCAAGTTGTGTCTAACTAATATGTGGGCAGGTGTTCCGGTGACTCAACTAGTTGTACATCCTGATTGGTCCATGAGGAACTCGCTCTATCATATCCTACTACTAATATAGACGCGAAACTTTTTAAGGATCAAAAACAAATTTTGATGAAACTTTACAGTAACATAGATTATACATTAGAAAAACACTTATGCTACTTTTTATCCATGTACCACGCAGGCGAAACCGTGGGCAGAGACTAGTAGGTGGTGAACTAAGCATTTTACTTCTTTATTTCAAACTTTTTGCGATATCTTCTGCTTCTCATTAAGGTCAACTGTAAATCGAATCAATTTGACATAACAAAAGCGAATGCTCGCCTTATCAGCGTTAATTATCAATTGTCTATTAACTGATTAGTTTTTACACTGATTCGAAGGTTTTATTGCAAATCTATGTAGTAATCTAGTCAGCTAGCCGGGCTGTTTTGGTGCAAAATGACACTAGCTGACACGGCCGCTATCGTACCCCGACCAAAGTCAAAGTCAAAAGTAAAAGTCAATAGGTTTTTATTCATTGAAATCACAAGGATCATATAGAAACGTCAACTTAAAAACTATACGTGAATCTAAAATGTTAAAGTGAATTTACGCCGGTTCCTCGCGCGCGACCAAGCATAGAAGAATCAGGCAACAAACTCTGCTTGGTTATTTTTTTGATGATCCTTCATTCAGCTTTAGTGTGGTGCCAATCGAACGTAAATGAACGAGACTCATTTATAGAAAAAAGTACTAGTCAGAGACTTAAATAAAGTCTAAAAAGTATCAACCTAAGTTCTTATGACCTGCGGGGAAATCACACTAATTTCCCATGGCTGGTATCATCGGATGGGATGGATCGTATCACGCTAATTTGTAAGCTGGATGAGCCATAGATGGACAATGCGAATGAACAAAATTGGTTTCATATTGGACTTTCCGTTTTTTGAATGGGCCATTAAGGAACTAGTGTCAAAATTGATTGGCATCTCGATAGCCATGAGTAAGGGTGATCGCTCCGCTGCCTCCAAGCATCGCCCACAGCGCTGTTACTTCTTTTGCTCGGCTCGTAAGGGTTGCGTGATGTTAAAGTCTATAAAACCTTCCTCATGAATAAGGCTGGCAGAAATGATTTTTCGAATCCAAGTGATCCAAGTTTCTAGAGATTTTAAACAAAAACTATTTCAGCTTATTATTGGTACAGAACTTTAAACTACTTACAGTAAAAATTGTAAATAATATTTTTTTTTAACAAAATAATACATTTATTCATACAAATATTTAAAAGTAGGTATATACAAAAAATACAGATGAAACAGCTAGCCATCTAAAGACCGTTGAAAACGATCTATAGATAGCTCAACTGATCCAGATCACTACCTGACGGAAGCGTTCTCAAAATACTAGCCGCATTGCCACGCTGAATGGTAATGCTTATGCGTTGACCCAGATAAGAGCCAGCTCAATTATAATAATTGTATTCTTTTATTATTATGTTATAAAAACTCCGCCACTCTTACAATTCTCTTCATCCTAAGATAGTCTGGAAGAGATCGCTGCTAAGCGATAAGCCCGTTGTACTTTAGTAAGAATGCGATGTTGTTTATTTTGTTATAATATGTATAAAGTATTTGTATTCATTAATTCATTTACCTCTGTGGCGCAGTGGCCGAAGGCCCGCCTGAGACGCGGAAGGTTGCGGGTTCGATTCCCGCCGCGGGACCAATGTTTGTAGGATCTGCAAATATTTGTCTCGAGTCTGGATGTTTTCTATGTATAATATGTATATACAAAATAAAATGTATATAAGTAGTATATCAGTCATGTAGTTCCCATAACACAAGCTCTGCTTAGTATGGGCACGTTTGGCTAGATGATGCTATATTGAAATTGAAATTGAAATTGAATTGAAATTTATTATGATTTACAAGTAGCGTGGGTTATTAGATTTTTTTATGATAGCGTGGTACACGCAGGTGGCATAAACAGCTATTAGTAGACCAAGGATGACCCTTAACCACCTATTAGATAATAGATACTGCGTACCCTTAACCCTCAAAAGAACAAACTTTTCTCGTTCAGAAACCGAATTCACCAACATAAATACTGCCAATTCAGATTAAACTACGATAAAAAAACACTTGAAGCACAAAAGCAAGCGTGCTCATACAATCTTTACGTATTTAATAGAACATGTTTTTTTTAGAAATTAAAATGCTTTTTAATCTCAGTCAGATCAGCTGTTGCGACCGACGTGATGGATAAAAGTCGAACGTTGAACTTGATCTAGTGTAGATAGCGGAAGCCTTTACTGTGTGAATATTTTAGATGAATAATATATTCTAACGGCCTGACCTGACCACACAACTAAGCTAACATCACCTTCTTTTTGACCTTGCCCCACATAGGAGATGGTAGGTTCTTCCACTCTCCTCTATCAGCCGTCATCTCAGCACTCACTCCTTTCTTACCTATGTCATCTTTCACACAATCCATATCTTCTTTGCTTAACCTTTACTGTTTAACAGTAAAGGTTAACCAAAGAAGATATGGATTATGTGTTAATATGATTATGTGTGTATATTGTGTGTTAACATATCCTATATAATATGAAACCACACAACTAAGCTAACATCACCTTCTTTTTGACCTTGCCCTACATTGGAGATGGCGGGTTCTTCTACTCTCCTCTATCAGCCATCATCTCAGCACTCACTCCTTTTTTACCTATGTCATCTTTCACACAATCCATATCTTCTTTGGTTAACCTTTACTGTTAAACAGTAAAGATTAACCAAAGAAGATATGGATTATGTGTTAATAATATGATAATATGATTGTGTGTGTATATTGTGTGTTAATATACCCTATATAATATGAAACCCTTCCCTCCTACTGACATGCCTAATACGCTAACCTACTCTTCAACTTTTCCGTCACTGGTGGTATTTTCAGACTTTAAGGTAATATTCCTTTTAGCTAGAAGTGTCTTAATATGTTAAGTATACGTATATTTTTTAAAAAAATGTGTGTTTTATTTTTGGGTTGACTATTTGTTTTGTATTTCAGCAAAAAAACATGTATTCTTTAACCATTTTTCGTAACTAACTTGGTACTCGTAACTATTTTTGAGAAATGTGTCTACACAAGGCTTAGCACTTTTGGATTTGTTCATACCTTTCTTTGTTAGCATATCTGTATTTCGACGGTTAAAACTTTAAAAGAGAAAGTTGTATGATAATTTTAAGAGCGTACATGTACTGACTTTTATGTTACTGTCACTGCAAACAAAACAGTGCTAAAAGACGGATACATGGTCAAATCGTTATAATATGTCTATCGTATGAATCATAAAACTTCTTTGAAGTGCTTTGATATTTTTCACCTAAAACATAAGCAGTATAAGTTTATTTACTGTTGAGAAATGTACATTAAACTGTGAAGATACTTACTTAGTTTAAATTTAAAGGGAATTCTAAAGGATATAAAGAATTTTAATAGTCTAATTATCAAACTTTTACTCTAAAATTCGTGTAGATACCAAGATGCAGATCGCTAAATGTCACTATTTCATTGATAATACGAGTAAAAGTATAGAAAAGATATTCTAAAGACTAATATTATAAGCGTGAAAGTTTGTGAGGATGGATGTTTGTTCCTCTTTCACGCAAAAACTATTACACGGATTTTTATGAAACTTTACAGTAATATAGCTTATACATCTGAATAACACATATGCTACTTTTTAACCGGTTACCATGAGGGCGAAGGCGTGGGCAGAAGCTAGTGATTATCATATCTTGAAAGCGTGAGCGCATGATTCGTGGTCACTGACGATCAGATCCCAGGAAGTGTCGTATCGGATGAACTGGTTAGATGCAGTGGGACTGCCTAGAGACGTGACAGGTTAAGGAAATATCTAGATCTAGTTCAATTGGTCATTTGAAAAGTTCGTCTATTGTACAATCGATACTGTTCAAACCTGCTATGGAATTTCATACATTTCATTAGTTAAAGAACCTATCAACCAACCTGACATAAAATCTGTAATTTTTTGATAAATTATTGCGAGTCATTCCGAGAGTGAGTGGTTCATCAGGGTGAGTGGTTGCGACTTTCTCGCAACCACTCACCCTGATGAAGACTCGGAATGAGTCGAAACTTAGTCGGTGCCTTCACCGATAGTGCAGTACGTGAAAGTTTCCGTTTTTACAATATGAATAGTCAAGTTCACGATAGTTTTTGGAATAAAATTATTGCGAGGTTCATTTGAAGATGTTTAGGGCACTGGACAAGGTGTTAGGGCCAACGATGTACCAAAGCGGTCACTAAATGGTAGCTTGGAAGCAGATCTGCTCGATCGTCATACCTCACAATGCCTAGTGAGCAGTGGATTCGGCTGGCACGAGACCGCTAGGAGTGGCGTCATAGAGATAAGGATTTACTCAAATTGAGTTTTTTTTATCAATAATAAACCTGCATTTGGCCATAATCTCACCTGATGGTATGGCCAACGATGTAGTATAAAGGTCTAGAAAATAACTTTGAAAAGACTCAGATTATATTTTTCAGGAAAGACAGATGACGGTATTGTGTTCCTTTCCAACGCCTTTGCAATAACAAAGGTGAAACTGAAATGTTTAGTCCGTATCGGTGGTATACTGACGATCTATCTATTTAATCAGCTGGTATCTTCCAGCTGATTAAATAGATAGATCGTATAAAAAAAACAATATTCCTCCTCTTTCCACACAATGTTTTGTAAAACATTTCTACTTTTAGTAATGGATGTTAATTTTACAAAGGTCATTTTTAACTCGGCACGCGTCTCCCTTTCCCTCTTACCAGCTGCGTAAATATTTATCGATATTGTAAGGAGTTACGACACTAGCCGCTGGTCAGCGCACGCGACTGCGCACGTGCTGTGAAGAAATTACCTGAATCTAACTCATGCAATATTTCCTATCTTCGATTGGAAATGCTATCTATTGTTCACGGCTGGAGTGCAGGCAAATCCTATCCTACTAATATTATAAACGCGAAAGTTTGTGAGGATGGATGTTTGTTACTCTTTCACGCAAAAACTACTGAAACGATTTTGATGAAACTTTACAGTAATATAGTTTATACATCAGAATAACACATAGGCTACTTTTTATCCGTGTACCAAGCGGGCGAAGCTGTAGGCAGAAGCTAGTATTATCTATGTGGAGGATGTTGTTTATTGCGATTTCATCGAATAATCAACCTCTGCTTTTGGATATTTCTATGGTGACTTAGAGTTTCAAAATCTAATGTAATCTAATCAGCCTACCTGAGCAGCCTCCCCTTTTTATATTCAGGATACCGAAAGTATGTTAAGATTGTCGCGCCATCTTTTCAGGGCCGAATCCGGGATCAGAGTTTCAAAGTTTTTGTTCCATGACCTTCAAATATATAGGTTCTGCATACCCATAACTAATGCGGGCTGTTTACATTGATCTATTGAGTTCGCTATAAACAGCTCAACGAACAATGGATCAATGACAAGAAAACAATAATGTTTTACAACAATAATGTTTTTCAGTCAACAAACGGCGGTACTATGACAATAATTGACCTCTTTCTATCTAGTACAATGTTTTCGCAAGCTGAGGGTTATCAGGGCCTATTCAAAAAGGGTGACTTTGGGCACACCTGCTCGAATGTCAGACGAGGGGTGCTTGTAGAGTCATGAAGCAAAAAATCGAATTTAAAATGAGTTTCTAGGAGAGAAACCAAGCTTTTTTTAAAGACAATACTGGATATAGAAACAAGAAAGGCAGTCTGGTGATTCAGTTCATTCAATAAATTAACATTTAAGATGTGTTTCTATGAGAGAAAGCAAGCGTTTCAATATTATACAAGCTAACACCTAATACTGGATATATTAAAAAACAAAAAGCAAGGTGTGGTGATTAGATTCAATAATGCTCAATGTATTTATTGCTTTTGTAGGTACATAGATGGTGTTTATAGTTAGGTATCTGACATGTACCCTGTCTGTCTAAGGGTATATACAGATAGGTGGGCAGGCCGTGGTTTAGTGTAAACAAAACTAGTAGGTACGATAAAATAATGTTAAGTAGGTAGGCAAGGTATCTAAGGATTGGAATAAATAATAAATAAATAATGCTGGACAATCCACACAGCATCATCTAGCCCCAAGCTAAGCAGAGCTTGTGTTATGGGTACTAGATGACTGATATACTTAATACAATACATTACATAGATAAATATTTTTTTACTATACATAGAAAATACC
Source organism: Perizoma flavofasciatum (assembly GCA_958496245.1). Lineage (NCBI taxonomy): Eukaryota > Metazoa > Arthropoda > Insecta > Lepidoptera > Geometridae > Perizoma > Perizoma flavofasciatum. The sequence continues at coordinate 652,265 of OY292430.1, read as the reverse complement.
CAGAACACCCGGAACAAATATTTGCAGATCGTACAAACATTTGTCGCAGGGCGGAATCGAACCCGCAACCTCCTGTGTCGCAGGCAGACCTTGCCCCACCGCGCCACATCGGTAAAATAGTTAAGTAAGTTTAGTCATTTTTCTTTTGTTATATCATTACTAGCTACTGCCCACGGCTTCGCCCGCATGGTACCCGGATAAAAAGTAGCCTTTGTATTATTCTGATGTATACCTAAGCTATATTACTGTGAAGTTTTATCAAAATCCGTTCAGTAGTTTTTGCGTGAAAGAGGAACAAACATCCTCACAAACTTTCACCTTTATAATATAAGTAGGATTAAGTAAGTTTTTTTTAGGAAAGTTAAAAGTAATGTTGTAGCATTTGTCAATTAGGAATGACTTTAGTTGTTTAGTGAAAAGCGAATCTTTTTGTAATTCCGTGATATAGCTTTTTATAATACTCCTAATAATTCTATACACACCTACACAATGACTTATTTTGATTGATTTCCTATATATTTGATTCCGTAAATAGCTTTTAAGAACTACGATCACTAAACTATACAGAAAACTACCAATAATCGAATGAATTCAATAAACATAAAAATGCAAAAATTAAGAGTTAGTTTGGTGTTCTCATTGTACACTATAATACCATACCATTTTTTTTTCTTAAACCAACATTTACGTTTAGAAAAAAAAAACATAGAAACCGGATTAGTTTTTGTACGGAGTAAAACCAATGTCAGTTGATGGTATGCATTGCAATCAGTTTGCGACTTTAGTTGAACTTCTGCCCACGGCTTCGCCCGCGTGGTATCCGGATAAAAAGTAGCCTATATGTTTTATTTTGATGTATAAGCTATATTACTGTAAAGTTTCATTAAAATCCGTTCAGTACTTTTTGCGTGAAAGAGTAACAAACATCCATCCTCACAAACTTTCGCGTTTATAATATTACTAGCTTCTCCCCATGGCTTCGCCCGCGTGGTACCCGGATAAAAAGTAGCCTATGTGTTATTCTGATGTATAAGCTATATTACTGAAAAGTTTCATCAAAATCTGTTCAGTAGTTTTTGCGTGAAAGAGTAACAAACATCGATCCTCACAAACTTTCACGTTTATAATATTAGTAGGATTATGACATACAATGGTCTTCCACTGATAGGTAAAGATTAAACGTGGTTTTGGACTGGACTTACTTGGGAAAACAGATGAGCAGGTGGATCTGTGGCATGTATGGCAAGATTCCTTTCCATCGTTGATCGCCAGGGTTGGCGTCAGGCTCGGCCTAGGACACAGCTTGCAGCCTCCATTATATTTCTCACAGAGACACTCCGGACTTTCCACCTTCAGCTCATTAAGGCCGAACCTATCACAGTCCTGCTTCGCCAGCGAAGCTGCTATCTTGTCTGTCTGCTTCAGGAACTCACAGGAGTGCGGACACACATGACACTGCTTCGTCGCTTCGATATTTCTGTTCTCACCATTCACATTGTCATTTTGGTTGGAGTCCAACTCGGATGGATACACGGTCCTAGTTTCGGTGCCCATGTATGCGGTTAGTGTCACCTCGGTCGACGAATTTAAAGTGTTATTCAATTTATATTTCGTCATTTTGCATTAGAATAATGTTTTGAAATCGGACGCACGGGACATTTTCTTTTTCAGTTATTTTTTATTATAAACCACAGTATTTTTAAAACTGTGCGTTCATCACAGGCAAGATTTGTTCAGCTAGTTTTTGATTTTGTGAAGTTTTTGTAGGAATTATTGACGTTGAACGAACTTTTCGTAGGTAGCGTGTACGCGGCTGTTTGGACGCGTGCGCTCAGCGGAATGGCGCGAACTATACTGATTGACTCTATGGACAAATAGGTATGATACCCACAGCCTGAACACACTAGGGCCGTGTAAAGTATTCTTATTTTTCATTGTCGAACGAGGTACTATAAGAATTTGTTATGAAATGTGACAGACGGCTAAGGCAGGTGTTTTCATTTTGTGAAATATAGGTAGGTACTAGATTGATTATGCCTAGCGGTAGATGATGAAAAAATAAATGGGTAGGTAAGTACCTAACGAACATGTTAAACAATTTGCTAGATCATAATTAACGATGGAAATATAAATGGTAGGTATTTAGCGAAAACGTTAGTGTAACATTTAGGTATAAAAATGCCATTTTTCGAGCGATAATAAATGGCGAGTCATTTAATTTGCAGGTTATTTGTCATTTTTTTTTGCTAATTAATTATTTCATTGTTGACTAGATTGCGATTGAATTTGATTGTTTTTTGTAAGTGACTTTTATGATTTCTTCAACCTTATAACAAATTATTATTTTAATTTAATTATATTTTCACAGATAAAAAGAGTTACTTAGCAACATAATCGAACTTAAAGTTGTGTCGTCCTAACGGGGTTAATGTGCCTATCTACTTTCTTATGTATTGTCTTAACACCTATACTAAACTGTGTACATGACAGCAATAAATAAAGTGCTACTTAGTATTAATATATACTTAGTAATAATGTTTAGGTAGGTGGTTATCTATACTAATATTATAAAGAGGAAAGATTTTTTTGTTTGTTTGTACCGAATAAGCTCCGAAACTACTGGACCAATTTTAACAATTTTTTCACTAATCGAAAGCTAAATTATCAGGAAGTAACTTTAATAGGCTATATTTAAAAAAAAAATAGAGATCCTTAGGAAAATTGCAATAATGTAACCCAAAGTAGCAAAATTATGTCAATAAAATACATTATTTGGCGTGCGCTGAGAAAACTATTGATGATACATAAAAATTATGTACAACATGATTAAAGTACTCATTATTACCTACAAAAAAGTCCTCGAGGGAATATATCTAACTATCATAGTTAAGTCACAATAGCAGCTTTTGTATTCTAAAATGTAATTAGTTCGCCAGTAGAAACAAAAGTTGGTTACATTCATATCTTAGTATTAATTCTTATTCAAATAAATAGTTTTGTCATCAAGGGTGTTTATGTAGCAGTCAAATACTTTTAATTCATTCGAATTGGACATTTAATTTCGAAATTATCACGAGTATAAAATCGAAACTTAAGCGGGTGAAACCGCGGGGCACAGCTAGTTCATTATATTTTGCTTATATAAAATTCCTGAAGTAGACAGACTATTTAGCTTATTTTACAGAGTTCATTTATAATTATCGAAAAGGATAGCAAATAACCTACAATTAATGTAAATGTCATGTCATATCCTGCTTTAAGCATGAATTGAATTGAAAAATTATCATGTTTTTTGTTATCGTATGACCCTTTGTCATGACATTTCCGCGTTGATTATTATTTCCGCGAATAAAATATAAAATAATAAAACACAAAAAGAACCGCCCGAACAGGGACTTGAACCCTGGACCCTTGGATTAAAAGTCCAATGCTCTACCGACTGAGCTATCCGGGCTTCGAAATGTAGGTTGAAATACACGATCTAAACTTCATTTAGGAATTACGTTACTTTTTCGATGTTTTTGATTGATTGCGGAATACAAAATACGATTACAGCGATATTCTGGAGTGATATTGTCATTTTATTTTAAATCCACTTCAAAAACATATTTATCATTTCGAGCCATGTATTTTTTTATTTTAAATTCTTCAATACGTTTATGTACCTATACACTCATAATGTGTCTACCTACTTATGTACTAACTTACACATTAGTTAACTTATTTGAGCCTTTTGGGGTTGAGACTTTGGGTCCGAACGGAACAGAGGTCCTTGCGTTCTCAAAATTCTTTCAGGGCGACTGGTCAAAGCGACGCTTGACCAGAGAGCTGGCTCTTATCTGGGTCAAAGCATTGCAATGCGCCCAGTATTTTGAAAACGCTTCCGTCTGGTAGTGATCCGGATCAGTTGAGCTATCTATAGATCGTTTCCAACGGTCTTTAAATAGCATAGGTGTTTCATCTGTATGTTTTGTATACTTATCTATATTTGTACATAGTTGTATACTAATTTATATATTATTCCTTATACAGAGTTAATAAGTAGGTAGGTAATACATTTCACCATAAGTACTTAGTACTTTCCTACTTTATCAGCGTGTAATAAAAAAAAAAAACAATACATCTCATAGCTATTTGTGCAACTAAATTTGGCCTAATAATAAGGGCGGGCCATTTTACGACGTAATATAAAAATAGCAAGGTCACATAGAAATGGGAGAGACAGAAGAAATAAGACGGAATTAAAAAAGAGTATATTTTCTGTTCCCATAGATTTCATCAGATTAGCTAGAAGAAGCAGAGTTTCTTGTGAAGATCTCGGTGAAGTATTACCACCATACCTATTTCTGCCTGTGTTCTGGTTAGAAGGGTATGGATGCCGGTAAAATTACAGGAACATCAGACTTTTCACCTGTTATGTCTCAGGGTTGATAACGCGCGTGTGAAACCTCTGGGGTCGCATGCGTAAGTACGCTTGTTTGCCACTTTGGTAGTATAAAAAAAGATACGTTCGATTCCCGCATCGGGACAGTCATACATTCATCGTGAGTATTGGTAATTTATTTTTTCTTATAATAACAATCCTACTAACTATTAAACGCGAAAGTTTGTGAGGATGGATGTTTGTTAGTCTTTCACGCAAAAACTACTGAACGGACTTTGATGAAACTTTACAGTAATATAGCTTATACATCAGAATAACACATAGGCTACTTTATATCAGGCTACCACGCGGGCGAAGCTGTGGGCAAAAGCTAGTAATAACATACTTTGTTGAGTTAAGGAATTAATATGTAAAACCATAGGCTCTCAAACTTATTTCCACTTTGCGAATGAAAAAATTCTAGCGCCCCCAAAGTTTTTAAACATCAACATATGCTTTTCCCTCTAGACCGCCTTAGCGTCCCCAATATCTTCTAGAGTTTTTTACCGCCCCCTGAAGGCCTCCAGCGTCCACAAGGGGGCGTTATCGCCCACTTTGAGAAACAGTGTGTTAAACACCATAACAAACATAAAACGTACTTTCAACATTTTGGTTAATTTGAACAAAAAAGTTCCCTAAATTGATTCAAAGTTCACTTATTCCCAACTGTTCCAGTGTTGCAGCAGTATTGAAGGAAACGGTAATGAACGGTCCTGACCAAACTCCTTCGACCGTTAGGTGATGCAATGTTTCTGCTGCATCTTCCTAATCGTGTTCGCTACTCGAACGGTCTTAACTTACCAGATGCTAAAGGAAAGGGTTTCATATGAAAAAAACATTTTTTTGCCAGTTTAAGGTAAGAAAGTCGGATTTTAGCAAACTCTAGTGGCATTGCCAATTCACCCTAAAACCGACTACACACCTGCGTTGCGTATTCCCAACGTAAAAGAGTGCGATGCGACGCCTACAGAGGCAATTTGTTTCTGATACAATAAGATTAATAATACTTCGAGAACCTGAATGTCTATACAAACCTAACGTAGTTTTTAAGATATTGGCCTCGATTCTGTAGTACACTAACTAAACTTAATTTAAACTGTCGCTCTCTTTTACTGATAGTGCAAGCAAGAAAGTCAAAGCCAAAATCAAAATTCATTTATTCAATAAAATCACAAGGACCACTTTGAAACGTCGGTTTTTATCTACTGCCTGTTCCTCCGCGACCAAGCCAGGAAAGAAAGGCAAGAAAACAAGGCTGGTTATTCTTTTTAATGATCCTTTTACAAAACAATAGGTTCGAGTTGGAGCATTTTCAATCCCAAGAGTTTTTGTCATCTAAATAATCAGATATTTTATAGTATGCCTTTTTATAAAGTTTTTGTTTGATTACGTTTTTAAATTTGTTAATTGACAATTTTTGTATATCTCTTGGTATAAGAAAGAAAAATTAGTCAGATTTAAGATTTCCATATCTCTTTCTTGCGTACACTATCAGTAAAAGAGAGCGACAGTTTAAATTAAATTTAGTTAGTGTACTACAGAATCGGCGCCACTATTGTACCTAATCAGTTTGTTATATAAAAAAATCTAAATCTAATCTAATTGCAGGAAATTGTGAAGCGATTTACCACGCACTTTCAATTTGTTGTGGCAATTTGTTTCTGATACAATAAGATAAATAACACTTCGAGAACTTAGTGTCTAGACAAACCTAACATAGGTTTTAAGATAGTATTGTATCTACTCAGTTTGTTATATAAATAAATCTAATCTAATTGCAGGAAATGGGGACGCGATTTACTTCGCGTTTTCCTCACGAAGTGTTGAGATGCCGTCCACCGATGACATATTATAGGTTGGGGGTTGTCGTGGATGGAGATGGCTCAAGACCTTGTCTTAGCATTCGTCTCCATTTCCACCAGAGCTGAGAGGAAGCTGAGCGATGCGTAGCGGACTTTAACCACCGTCTATGGGCTGATAGTCCAGTAGCTCGCTTAGCCACACACATCCTTCGCATATACCTTACATCTCTTGCTCGCATCCCTTGCATACATTTCTAGCTTGTTTTTTAAATACATAGCCCTCGTTCCGCTAAGCTCTTTTCCACCAGAGCAGCGCTTCTTCTTTTTCGTAGTATCACCGGTTCATAAACACCCCTGTTTTGGCAAATAAATATATTCTCTTCTATTCTACCCTGCCTTAGTTTAGTTAAACCACTGGATTTAACCAGGTTGAAGTCTGGTGGACATAAAAAGGGCCTAGTAATGAGGAAAGGACCAATGCGAGCGCGTGGCTATTGAAATAAACGAATCCTATTGGTAGTTTTTTCGCACCGCATAACTATCTCGCTCTGATGGAGACGCAGCCTTATGCAGCTGTGACATCACTGCCAGTCGGGAAGTAAAATCATGCATTATATTTTTATTTTATTTATTTAACAAAATTACACAGCTGAATGATAACTTTAACCAATAAAAACTTATCTTACAGCCAATTAAGGATTTACATTTCAAGTACTTAACCAATAAATTGGCGACAATCACTTAACTAGAAGATATAGGTATAAGATTATTAATATATCGCAGACTTTGCTCAAGGGGCAAGATTAATGAATTGATACAACCTAGTATGCGTGTGTGTGTGGCGTGGGGTGTATCGGTGTATGGGTGTATGTGCATGAGATGAGTGTGTGTTTATGTAATATAATATTAAGATATAGATGTGTCACATACACATAATAAATACCTCTGATGTACACTCATGTGTTTTCATTAAGTATATGAAGAATTTCGCGCTTAAAGTAATGCATGTGAAAAAGAAGTGTCGATTTTAAAAGAAAACTTGCCCTGCTGACCCTCCTTTTCTAGGCTGTTTAAAATAGTGTTCAAATCAAATCAAATCAAATTATTTATTTGCAAACATGGATTACAAAGATGGAAGAATGGTAGAGAGTAAGCATCATACATGTTTTGCCTAAATCGAGGGCATGCAATAAGTCAGTAGGAGAAACTAGTTACAGATAAAAAGAAAAAAAATATGTTGCAAATTGATACATTGAGAATATTAGATTACAAAATACATTAAAGATTAAACTGGTTAAATAATTAATTAATACATTCATTTCACTGATAGTATTTCTCATTATAAAAAGGTCATCTATGCCACGGCAACCAGACCCTTTGAGATGCGATGTCGATACGCCTCGCGCGTGTGTCTATCGGCTAGTCGGCTTCTACATTTCAACTCGTACGGAGGTGGCTCTACTAATCACTGTTTGAGTTTATTTTTGAACTACTGGTAAACTATACTCGCGACTTCGTTCGCGACTGCCATTATCTTTAAAGTACCTCCTTTCCATTAAAAAAAGAATGAATGAAATCAGACTATGCGTTAATGAATTACAACTATGTACAAATTTTGAATTTGATCCCCTCTCCTGAAGGGAACCGTGCTGAATTTCGGGATAAAAAGTATCCTATGTTCTACCCCGTAGTATGAACTCAAACAATACCAAGTTTCATTTGAATTCGTTCAGTACTTTCGGCGCTATGCGTGGCCCAGATTCTGACAGACAGATAGACTAAAATGAAAAAAATAACATTTTTGGCTTCAGTATCGATTACAGAGTGTCCTCTTAATTTTTTCTTCAAAATATCTTCAATGTACAGAATTTGACCTGTTACATTCTTATTATAGTATAGAAGATTACGAATAGACTCAACCGTTTGAAGTGGTGGAAACAAAGGCAAGGGTTGTTCAAGGTCGCCGCGTACAACAAGGGGTTGTTCAGGGGTTTTTTGAGTGACAACGAACAATGCACCTGGTAGTTTAAGCACATGCCATTTGATTGGGTACTCAATAAATGTATGTGCAAATTGCTAAAAATGTCGGAAGGGAACCGGGCATGTCACAACATTAATTATTTTGACTGTGAGGCATAGATAGATAGATAGACTCTTTATTAAAAAAAATAATAATAAAAATAATGCTGGACATAAAAATAAAATAAATACATTAAGTTGAGCTATCTATAGATCGTTTGCAACGGTCTTTAGATGGCTAGCTGTTTCATCTGTATTTTTTGTATATACCTACTTGTAAATATTAACAAAAGACAAAGGTGAGCTTAATCCTAAAAAGAGTTTTCTTCTAGCCAACCTTTGGTTTTATTAGATATTAGTAGTTTAGTATACTTACCTATATAAGTAGTGGAAATCAATGGCGTTTCCATTTTCGTTTTTATTTCCTACAATTTTAATTTAGGTATCTTCAAAAGAATATTTCATAAGCATCTACTGGGTGAGATGTTCGTGTTAAGCATAGGTTACAACAGCGTTTACCATCAGATGAGGTGTAACAAAACGTAAACCGATTTCTAGTAAAAAAAACGTAGATGCTGAAATTCAATTGAGCTAAATAATTGAGCCTTTTTTCATCAACCTGTATCGCTGGGTTGAGATATGATAACTCTTAAAAGGGCTGGTGTGACCGATGGTTACAGAGTCAGTGTGGTGGAAGTATATAGTGCGTCTCGCAGAGCCTCCGTTTTTTTTAATAAATAAAATACCCAACAGACACATATACCATAAAGAACATACCTAAGGGTGAAAAAAAGGGTGAATATTGGACTTTTTATAAACTACCCGTTATTTTAAGTCGGAATTTTATATTTTCCTGAAACAGAAAATGATATTATTTCTGTAGATTCAAACGGAAATATGTGATTCAATCTGTTGGTCATCTCATGAGAATGCAGATTGCTAAACACATATCTAGATTCTTGATTGTAAGACAATGGTCCAGCCTCCTCGGTTCCCGTGTATGAGTCTCCATTTATTGTCTAATAGCTCGTTTCCGCAAGTTCAAGGTATAGTGTTTCTAGCATAGTAGATAAGTTTATGTAGAACGCTGAAACTATACATGCCAACTGAAGTTTATCTTCACTATAATTATACTAATACTAGCTTTCATCCACGGCTTTTCCCGCGAGGTACCCGGATAAAAAGTAGCCTATATGTTATTCTGATGTATAAGCTATATTACTGTAAAGTTTGATCAAAATCCGTTCAGTTGTTTTTGCGTGAAAGAGTAACAAACATCCATCCTCACAAACTTTTCGCGTTTATAATAGAACTAGTCTCTGCCCACGGCTTCACCCGCGCGGTACCCGAATTAAAAGCAGCTTATGTGTTATTCTGATGTATATGCTATATTACTGTAAAGTTTCATCAAAATCCGTCCAGTAGTTTTTGCGTTAAAGATTAAAAAACATCCATCCTCACAAACCTTCGCGTTTATAATAGTACTAGCCTCTGCCCACGGCTTCTCCCGCATGGTACCCAGATAAAAAGTAGCCTATGTGTTATTCTGATGTATAAGCTATATTACTGTAAAGTTTGATCAAAATCCGTTCAGTTGTTTTTGCGTGAAAGATTAAAAAACATCCACCCTCACAAACTTTCGCGTTTATAATAGTACTAGCTTCTGCCCACGGCTTCTCCCGCATGGTACCCAGATAAAAGTAGCCTATGTGTTATTCTGATGTATAAGCTATATTACTGTAAAGTTTGATCAAAATCCGTTCAGTTGTTTTTGCGTGAATGATTAAAAAACATCCATCCTCACAAACCTTCGCGTTTATAATAGTACTAGCCTCTGCCCACGGCTTCTCCCGCATGGTACCCAGATAAAAAGTAGCCTATGTGTTATTCTGATGTATAAGCTATATTACTGTAAAGTTTCTTCAAAATCCGTTCAGTTGTTTTTGCGTGAAAGAGTAACAAACATCCATCCTCACAAACTTTCGCGTTCATAAGTAGGATGTATTGCAAAATAAACAAATGCACTAATATACAACAAATAAACTAATATATAATTATACACATAAACATAATAAGTAGCAAGTTTCATTAAATTTTATGCAATCACAATCATCAGGATGCTGTTGCGGCTCCCGCGCTTCCTTCAGGCATGTTCGTCGATGCGTGCACCGACACATTTGACGCCATCTGGCGGAAAAAGACTACCTCTCTGCTAAGCAGAGTGCGCGCGACCAACAAGAGAAATAGCTGAAAATCCTGAAAGAAATAGCTAAAAATTACGCATGTCCTCTGCTGTGGAAGCTCTCCCAGAGGACGAAATCTGTATTAGTAATTAAGTACTAACCCTTATCTTAAGCTTACTAACACTTTTAGATCATGTTATCTTTGAATAAAAAAAAACACAAGTGAACTGCTGTGGCTTGTTTACTTACATATTTATGGCTGGCTACTGCCCATGACTTTTTGGTCCAAATTTAGGATTGTTTCTGAAAACCCCACCGCTAACTTTATTGAATGGGTATATGGTATATAAATTATATGTAGTTTATACTAGCTGATGAGACAAACGTTGTTCTTTCCTTGAATGTGACCTCAGAAAATGTGACAGATACGAAACGTCAATTCGACAGTCAAGAATATCTGCACACTATAAAGAAACACTCGTCTATTGCATATTTCGGACCGTTTTCAGAATTTTTCTTTCCATAAAAACCTAATTTGGACTATAACGAATATGTTAAAACAATCAAATCGGCCGTTCTCAAGTGATGTGCTTACCAACGAACAGCGTTTCATTTTTATTTACCTATACCTATTGAAGCGACTGATATCGGTAGTACGGTCTACTTTATTCAATCTAGGTACCTATGTACCTACTTCAGCTGACGTCACCATCGATTCGTCAGTGAAACGGAACGGATCTTCTATTATTCGGTGAAATAAAACGCATCTTTGGTCAGAGTTATTTATTAGACTTATTTACTACCACTAGTTTAGATACCTACTACAAGTGATAGGCAATTCTAATTTACCATTATTGTTGTTTTTTGTTTTATTAACTGTCCTATCCTATTCCTCGATACTTTGATTTTGTATGTCGCTCTGAATAAATGTTTTTAATTACATTTCATTTTACTTGTCTGCTATTTAGACAAGAAATCTATTAAACTGTAAACTGTAACAATTTATGTACAATAATCATTGCTTTGTGTGGAAGAGCAACGACGTCCTGCCGTCATACAGGGAAAACTAGTTCGGAGGGTAGTCTGAAATCAAAAACCGATTTGTAGCAAATAACTTATTCAATAAGGTACTATCTCCACGCGGTAGGTATAATAAAGAAAAGCTTGTTTGATTTTTAATTTTAACTACCTACGTAGGCCAAGTTGAAAAAGGATCTAAATGAAGTTTTTGTGTTAAGCGGAAGCGCCAAGGCCGGCATGTTTCCGCGTTTCCCGCCAATTATCCGTGAAATGGCCGGCGCCGTGACCCAAGATGGACGCCGTGTGTTTGGGTGCTATTGTGATGGAAGGCTGAACTAATTTAGGGTTTATGGGAAAATTTTAGTAGTTAGCAGGCGAAAATTACTGTGATTATTTTGTTTGTGAACAGACGTAGGTAGGTAACTAGCAGAACTGAAAAAAATCAGATTCATTTTTATATATCTAATGTGGTTCGATTTGTTCTAGATTCCAAAATATTCTGCTTTTGCCCCATGTTAATGGTTCAAGGTTTTTGTATGGTGACCACAAATTCGACGACGTAATGTAATAATTCCCGATCATTGACTGAGACCAGACAAGTACACCTAAATAAATAAATAAATAAATAATTCTGGACATTTTCACACAGCATCATCTAGCCCCAAAGTAAGCAGAGCTTGTGTTATGGGAACTACATGACTGATATACTACTTATATACATTTTTTTTTGTAAATACATACATATTATACATAGAAAACACCCAGACCCGAGACAAATGAATGCAGATCATACAAACATTTGTCCCGCAGCGGGAATCGAACTCGCAACCTTCTGCGTCAAAGGCAGACCACTGCTCACTGCACCACAGAGGTTGTCATACACCTATAGCTACAGTTATTATAATAGAGTTAAAGGTATTATAAAAACGGGAATTTTCACGTAATTCCCGATGAAGACTCTCGGAATGAGTCGAAACTTAGTCGGTGCCTTCACCGATAGCGCAGTACGTGAAAATTCCCGTTTTTACAATATGAATAGTCAAGTTCACGATAGTTTTTGGAATAAAAAGAACTAAAGGTGGTTTATTAAACATTTGATAGATCGGTAACAGTAAGATTTTTACAAAAACCCACAGAGAGGGAGCCGGGGGAGACAGGATCTAGTAAGGATGACCTCATTCAAAGAAGACAAAATATTAATGACACACACACACACAAACAGCCATAATTAAATTTTTCATGAGTCAGAAATTAACTTTTTCTTTTGTTAGAAAAAAGCCAAAACTATGGTTTTTCGCCATTTGCCAGGTAGAATCACACATACAAATATAAATATAAAATATATAATGCAAGACATTTTCACACAGCATCATTTAGACCCAAACTAAGCAGAGCTTGTATTATGGGAACTACATGACTGATATACCTAATACTTAAGAACTTTTTTTTTAAACTTAGGTACATATTATACATAAAAACGCCCAGACCCGAGACAAATATTTGCAGATCATACAAACATTAACCATGCCTGACTTAGGTAAGTCTTAGTTAACTAAGAAGGTACCTAATAAGAGTAGGTATACTGACATTTTTTCGGAAATAACTCATTAAGATATTATGCCTCGTTACCTTTTTATTTTTGCATTAGTACCTATGTGTATAAATTTCATAAAAAAAAACAATAAACAATATGCTAGAAAAAAGTATAATACCGAGGTACCTGCAGAAGATTTCAACGCGCGCATCTGATTATGATGATAAATTATTAAGCCCGACAGCATCCCTAGACGGTTTTAGATTCAGTACCTACCTAATAATCTTATTACTGTTTCCGCACCTACCTAAATCTACCATTAATTGTGATATCATCACAAAGAGACACCTACCTACTACTGTCTATGGTGCTTAGTCTCCCACTGTGCACATAAATTTGCGCAACTAGATTAGATACCTATCTACTCGTACCTAGTTCATTGCGTGAAATAGGTAGTTTGGTAAGGCATCTTTTAATTTGTTGCATCGCTTATTAAATAGTAGGTAGGTATTGAAAGAGGTGTTAGGCACTTACGTTTAGTAGTTTAGTTTAGTTGAGTGATAGCTCCATATAGGTAGGTAGGTAATCCAGTCAAGTCCACTCGTGACCACGGCTGTTGCAAACTTGTAACACAGTCGAAACGCGGGAAAATAATGAAAAAGGTAACCTGATAAAAACCCGTATAAAACTTATAATTATATCTATGTTTACTGATCGTTAAAGTTTAAAAATTACTATCTACGTTTAGTAGTTTTAAGCGAAAACTTGACTAGATACATACAGAGGTGAAAAGGTATTTATTGATTATAACATAACTTCGTAAAAGTACAGATAATAATTCTTATACTAGGTAAAAAGAGAAACTGTTATTTCTGTGTGTGTAGAACGCCATCTGTTGAGCAGTGGACACAAATGTAGTTAGCGTCATCAAGCGGCGAGTACCGATTCTTATACTAGGTAAAAAGAGAAACTGTTATTTCTGTGTGTAAAACGCCATCTGTTGAGCTGTGGACACAAATGTATGAAGATAGTTAGCGCCATCAAGCGGCGAGTACCGTCACTGTATTCATTTGTTTCCCTCTCTTACAACAGCACTACTTAATTCGTTTCTAATGAACTCGCTAGATGGCAGTTTGACAATATTGTTTGCAAGACGCATCTATATTTGAAATATACTACTTCCTACTAATATTATAAACGCGAAAGTTTGTAAGGATGGGTGTTTGTTACTCTTTCACGCAAAAACTACTGAACGGATTTTGATGAAACTATAAAGTAATATAGCTTATACATCAGCATAACACATAGGCTACTTTGTATCCGGGTACCACGAGAGCGAAGCCGTGGGCAAAAGCTAAATTATAAACGCGAAAGTTTGTGAGGATAGATAGATAGATAGAAGATAGAAAATACTTTATTGTACACCAAATAACATATCAGCTTAGTTAAGTACTATTAACTTTAACAATGTTGTACAATGGGCGGTCTTATCGCTAAATAGCGATCTCTACCAGACAACCTTTGGATGTTACGGACTGTAAGAAAGTTTAAAAGGGGTTTAATTGGTGTACTTACCACATATTTTGAATATATTATAATACACATAATTTATTATATACAATATACCTACATATTTACATATTATATACGTCATAACTTTTGTATGATCCAAAACATAGATAAACTAGAAACAGGCAACAGTTAGTGACTCGAGGACAAATAGTGTTCCTTGACCAAAGATTTAAAAATAGGTAATGATTTAGCACGTCTGATGGTAACAGGTAGTTCATTCCACAAACGGACAGCCTGCACTGTAAAGGAGTTATCATAGTAGGAGGAGGTGTGTACAGGTGTCAGAAGTTGAAGAGTTTCAGAAGAGCGCAGGGATCGAGAATGGGAGAGATGAATATATTGGAAACGTTCTTTGAGATAGGAAGGTGTGGAAGGATTGAAAAGAATGTTATATAACAGATTTAGGATATGAGTATTCCGATGGATGTTTCTTACTCTTTCATTCAAAAAGTACTGAATGGATTTTGATGAAACTATACAGTATTATAGCATATACGTCAGAATAACACATAGGCTACTTTTTATCCGGGTACCACGCGGGTAAAGCCGTAGGCAGAAGCAGATATTGAATATAATATCTGTGATGCTGTGTTCAATGTTCATTTAATGTGTACATATATCTATTTATGCAGTTTATAAATCAAAGTGGTACATAGGTACATACAATACATATTCTATAGATAACTTTTACATATCAAATAAATAATCACCAGTCACATAGGAACATAGTCCGGACCCCAAAATAGGATTTCCTATCGAACCAGCACCTCTTGCGTCACAGCTGCATGTTTTAGGTACCTACCTTGGTACCGACATGGTAATCTAGAGAGAGTCTAGAGGAGAGTCTAGACAAATACCACTTTCTGTTGGCGTTAACGCCGGTGGAAAGATTGAATTGTATGGAAATGACATCAGCTATGGAAATGTCACGTGACAGCTGCCAAGTTTTACCTACCAAATTTGCGTTAGGTAAGGTAAAGTAAGCGTGAGGTATTTTCTAGCCTCTGGCCCATGTCCGGAATTACAGACTTATAAAGGCATTAGCTGATAAAGAGATCTTTTCCTAGAAGTGGATTTACCCATTTCTTCTTTATAAATCTTGAAAAAATTGATATAAAAATCAGAAGTTAGGTATTTATCTATTTCACGCAATCAAAACAAGTGGAACCTTCCTATAGCCTTCTTGCAAGTTCTAGGCAAGCTTACTCATCATCGATTTAGCTGAGCACTTTGTCTTCTGACTATCTTGACTACTTGACTATCTGAATATCTGTAAGTAGATGATTATATTGTGTCTGTACTAAGAGCTCTGGGTCCTAGCATGCTAAATCGGCTACATTTTATACTTTCCACACGGACAGAAATAACAAGCACATGAGATCTTTCATCTGTTATGTCTCAGGGTCACGCGCGAGTGATATCTCTGGTGTCGTAACTGTCTATAGGTTACGGTAACTGCTTACTAATATGGCGTATGATTATTTTCCACTATAGTAGTGTTACACAGGCATAGGCAAAGCACTCCCAAACACGTGAAATACGTGAAAAACTATCTATTTAAAAGAATTGGTAATAGTATCTTGATATTGAACAACATAGAATTTAATTATAGGTGTTGTTTAAAAAAAAACAAAATAAAAACGCTTTAATCACGCACTAAAAATTATAAAAAGGAATTCCACTTTCCCCTTCCTGGCTCCATCCTAAGACCTTCGTTACCAAGCTCAATCTATTGGACTCGTCAAAACGAATCACATGATAAAATATAGATGAAACAGCTGGTCAACTGACACAGATCATTACCAGATAGAAGCGTTCCCAAAATGAAAAAAATATCATCTATTTTGTTATTTTGTTTTTAAAGCCCATTTGCCATAAAAGGTAGCTTGTTTGTCTGTTATCATGTATCTTTAAAATGGCTTATCGGATTGGAATGCAGTTTTTTACAATCGATTTGTGTGTTTTCAAGGCTCATTTTTAGATATGTTTTATTTCCACAAAACAATAGGGGGCATCGCAATCAATGATGGAAGTACACGTCGGGGGTTTCAAAATGTGTGAACTCGAGTTGAATGTACGCCGCGCGCCTTCCTTTTTTAGTCCAGTTTTTGGCTATCCAAAGGTTACTTGAAAATAATCACTTACAAAAATTATGCCGCTCATTGTAAATTAAATAAGTAACTGCTTAATTTTTTTATACCTGAGATATAAAGCTCAGCTCAAAAGGTACATTACTAGTTGGTACGAGTAGTTGGCGAGGTTTTGGATGGCATTGGCCTCAATTCTGTAGTACACTGACTAAACTAAATTTAAACTATCGCTATCTTTTACTGATAGTGCAAGCAAGAATGAGATAGCTACAATTTTAGTGCTGTCAAATTAGTCAGCTTTAAGTTTTCCATACAAATTTAGTCGTGATATCAAAACATGCTGACTATAAACACGAAGAAAAGCGGCACGTAAACTGATTTGACAGCAGCACACAGCACTAAAATTGTAGCTATCTCTTTCTTGCGTACACTATCAGTAAAAGAGAGCGATAGTTTAAATTTAGTTTAGTCAGTGTACTACAGAATTGAGGCAATTGTCGCTTACATTTAGGGTTTACAACAGGTTTACACAGAGGCGTTTGATCAGAGGGAAATGACTGTGAAGAGGCAGCTTCACCGCGTGAGTTTTATCAGCCCTTAGACTTCTATAGGCTTTAAAGTTGCTACTTAAACATACAGATAGACAAAGTTCTGCGATTGTTGCTTATTGAGATTGTTTGCGTAAGTTCTGTTACCAATGTTTTTTTTAAATGTAGTTAATTTATTGTACGACACGACATAATATTCAGAACTTTCTTCGGGTGAAGCTCCTGAAACGCAGTTTCTACTAGTTCAGGAGTCTATGGATTCATATACAGTTTGTAACATTTTATTATATCAAACAAATAAATTTTTACTTTTTTTACTGATTTACGCAATTCGGCTTCGTAATTCCACCCACACACAACGTATTCAAACCTTGCTGCAGTCACCTTCATCGTTACAAGTTCTAGGCTCAGAAATTACGATGCAGGTCATAATTTTCAGCTCCATTTAGCTGAACACCTTGTGTTGACCCTCAGGGTCCGCGGTCACGGCGGCCCCGTGTCTCAAACCACGCCGCATCTTAAACGGTGCTTAGTAGGCATTGCACGGCGCAAGGGAAAACACTGCCGCTCAGACTAGAGGTACTTTTCAAAGCACCTACCTACTTGTACAACTGCTGGTTTGGTGATATTTAGCACTTTATCTTTGGGCTGTATTTAAACACATAATGGATCTTTGTTTATTTTGATATCATAGTTTTACTAGCCTCTGCCTACGGCTTCGCCCGCGTGGTACCCGGATAAAAGAATCCTATGTTATACTGATATATAAGCTATATTACTGTAAAGTTTCATTAAAATCTGTTCAGTAGTTTTTGCGTGAAAGAGTAAAAATATCCATCCTCACAAACTTTCGTGTTAATAGTAGTAGGATTTAAGTTTGGATTTCATTTATGGGAAATCAAAAGATTTAAAATATCCCGAAAATTCAACCACGGCGCTTCGAGCCTAAATATCTCAGGATTTCGACTGGTTGATCTCGTTGTTAAGTTGGTATAGCACCCACGTACCAAGCGGGAGGATAGGATTGAGTAACATGCGGCCGAAGCAGTCGGTAAAGGTATAAGCTATCCTGTCCTATCCTACTAATATTATAAACGCGAAAGTTTGTGAGGATGGATGTTTGTTACTCTTTCACGCAAAAACTACCTTACCCCCTTAAACCCTTTAGGACTTTTTTGTAGGTAATAATGAGTACTTTAATCATGTAGTACATAATTTTTATGTACAATCAATCGTTTTCTTAGCGCACACCAAATAATGAATTTTATTGGCAAAATTTTGCTTCTTTGGGTTACATTATTGCAATTTTCCTAAGGATCTCTATTTTTTTCGAAAATAAATTATAGTCTATGTTACTTCCTGATAATTTAGCTTCCTATTAGTCAAAATATTGTTAAAATCGGGCGAGTAGTTTCTGAGCCTATTCGGTACAAACATACAAAAATCTTTCCACTTTAGAATATTAGTATAGATATAGATAGTATAGATTACTACTTATCTTAATTACTGACTATCTAATTCAGATATTAAAATCACGCTTTGTAAATAATGTAAACAAGCATTATGTGAATTTTATTATAACGATTATGTAAGGACCGGCGTGGTCAGGTGTGGAAGGAAAACGTGAACTGTGACGTAGAGGAAGGAAGGAAGGAGACAGCAGATGAAAGATGTATTAAATAATATAAATAATGCTGGTTATTTTTCACACAGCATCATCTAACCCCAAAGCAGAGCTTGTATTAGGGAATTACATGACCGATATTTTTTTTATTCCAAAAACTATCGTGAACTTACTATTTTTTACAATATGATTGACTGATATTATGTTATACTTTTTATACTTTTTTTTGTAAATACATACATATTATACATAAAACAACATCTATCATGATATACCTATGTGTGTTTGATACGGGAAAATCAAAATAACCTTGGTACATCAATTTTGATTTAGGATATCTTCTATAACATACACATTAACTGTTGTTGGCGCAAAACTTGAGAACTGCTGGACCGATTTGGCCATTCTTTTTAATACATAAATACATAAATTCATACACCAAATAATGTCCTATGCCCAAATAATGCTAGGACTATGTATGGGATACATAGTCCTAGCCGCACACTTGAACTGAATGTGTCGTGAGTTTAACGAAGTAAGAGTACCATTGTACCAATTTGGCCATTCTTTTTAATACATAAATACATAAATTCATACACCAAATAATCCCATACATAGTCCTAGCCACACACTTGAATTGAATGTGTCGTGAGTTTAACGAAGTAAGAGTACCATTGTACCACTTTGGCCATTCTTTTTAATACATCAATTCATACACCAAATAATCCCATACATAGTCTTAGCCGCACACTTGAACTGAATGTGTCGTGAGTTTAACGAAGTAAGAGTACCATTGTACCACTTTGGCCATTCTTTTTAATACATAAATTCATACACCAAATAATCCCATACATAGTCCTAGCCATACACTTGAACTGAATGTATCGTGAGTTTAACGAAGTAACTTTGGCCATTCTTTTTAATACATAAATACATAAATTCATACACCAAATAATCCCATACATAGTCCTAGCCGCACACTTGAACTGAATGTGTCGTGAGTTTAACGAAGTAAGAGTACCATTGTACCACTTTGGCCATTCTTTTTAATACATAAATACATAAATTCATACACCAAATATACATAGTCCTAGCCGCACACTTGAACTGAATGTATCGTGAGTTTAACGAAGTAAGAGTACCATTGTACCACTTTGGCCATTCTTTTTAATACATAAATACATAAATTCATACACCAAATAATCCCATACATAGTCCTAGCCGCACACTTGAACTGAATGTGTCGTGAGTTTAAAGAAGTAAGAGTACCATTGTACCACTTTGGCCATTCTTTTTAATACATAAATACATAAATTCATACACCAAATATACATAGTCCTAGCCGCACACTTGAATTGAATGTGTCGTGAGTTTAACGAAGTAAGTGTACCATTGTACCACTTTGGCCATTCTTTTTAATACATAAATACATAAATTCATACACCAAATATACATAGTCCTAGCCGCACACTTGAACTGAATGTGTCGTGAGTTTAACGAAGTAAGTGTACCATTGTACCACGATTAACGGAATACATAAATTTCAAGTTTGTGCGAATTCAATTCAATTTAATAATTTTTATTTCAGACATAATATTATTATTCCAATAAACACAAATAAAATATAATATTGCCCATATTAAAGGTCACTTAAATTAAATTATACTAGGTACAATTAAATCCTACTAATATTATAAACGCGAAAGTTTGTGCGGATGGATGTTTGTTACTCTTTTACGCAAAAACTTCTATACGGATTTTGATGAAACTTTAAAGTAATAAAGCTTATACATCAGAATAACACATAGGCTACTTTTTATCCGAGTACTACCCGGGTGAAGCCGTGAGCAGAAGCTAGTAAACTATAATGACAGAATTATTCAATCAGGTGTGAGGAAGTACGTTAATAAATTTTTATTTTGGCGTAAAATATGACCTTTTGCATAACGAGATTTTGATGACAACTGTGGCGCTGTGGTCAAAGGCCCGCCTGAGACGCAGAAGGTTGCGGGTTCGATTCCCGCCGCGAGACAAATGTTTGTATTACCTGCATATATTTGTCTCGGGTCTGGGTGTTTTCTATGTATAATATGTATGTATTTACAAAAAAAGTATATAAGTAGTATATCAGTCATGTAGTTGCCATAACACAAGCTCTGCTTACTTTGGGGCTAGATGATGCTGTGTGAAAATGTCCAGTATTATTTATTTATTTATTTGTAAGTATTTTACTTATCTAATTACATTTCAATATGTCTATGGATGAATAAATACAGAAACATAGAGCCACTGGATTTGTGAGTTCACAACATGCTCCCGCATCCAGCGCTTCTCATCCACGAAGGTACAGCGGTAGGCAGCCTCCCTGCAATCAGTTCCATGGACCTACCATAAACAATGAATAAAATATAAATTATGCTGGTCATTTTTCACACTACATAATTTACCTAGGTACAAGAGGCCAACGTCGCTAATATGGTCGTCGTTTTTAATTCTGGAAAATGTTTTTCGCGGTTTCACCCGCGCGTAGGTTTCGATTTTATACTCGTGACTTCGAAATTAAATGTCTGATTCGAATGAATTAAAAAGTATTTTACTGCTAAATAAACACCCTTGATGATAAAAGTATTTATTTGAATAACAATTAATACTACGATACGAATGTAACCAACTTTTGTTTCTACCCGCGATTTAATTACATTTTAGAACACAAAATTTACTAATGTGACTTAACTATCATAGTTAGACGTATATCCTCAGGAACTTTTTTGTAGGGAATAATGAGTACTTTAATCATGTAGTACATCATTTTTATGTATCGTCAATAATTTTCTCAGCGCACGCCAAATAATGCATTTTATAGACAAAATTTTGCTACTTTGGGTTATATTATTGTAATTTTCTTAAAGATCTCTATTTTTTTGAAAATAAATTATAGCCTAGGTTACTTAGTGATAATTTAGCTTTCTATTAGTGAAAAAATTTTTTAAATCGGTCCAGTAGTTTCGGAGCCTATTCGATACAAACAAACATACAAAAATATTTTCTCTTTATAATATTATTAGTAGGTATTAGATTTGATAAACAAGCCCCTGTCCACGGCTTCGACGAAGCCTTGGACAGGGGAGTTCCGCTCTATTAGCGACGTTGGTGTCTTATGTAGGCTTTTTTCGAATGGGCCCCAAGTTAGAATTAGTTTGTCTACGTGACAGTACGGTTACTGATACAGAGCAGTTCTGTGTCAACATTATGATTCAAGCCAGGGGTCATTCACTTGATGGGCCACTGGGGCTGGTCTAACCAGACTGTGAGTCAAATACCTACCTTGCTCTAGACGCACTGGATCTGAGGGTAGGTGACCGCGGAAGTACTCCGTGACGGGGGGGGGGGGGGCAAATATCTTAGGTCACCTCATCAATCTCCAGCCCTGGCTTGGTAGGCGGGTACCTATGAGATTTTGGTGGGGTGGGAGTTGTGGGGGGGGGGGATCTATTAGGATGTTTGTTACTTTTTCACGCTAAAACTACGGAACGGATTTTGATGAAACTTTACAGTAATATAGCTTATACATCAGAATAACACATAGGCTACTTTTTATTCCACGCGGGCGAAGCCGTGGGCTGAAGCTAGTTTCTAATAAAAATATTATAAGGATTATTATGTAGGTATTATGTACGTACGTTACCTACATGATATAACTAGGTATTTGTGTTGGTATTTGCGTAGTCATTGCTCCCCATGCTAACTAATTAAGTGGAATAAATGCCATATCTGTCCATTGCTGGCTTGGTTATTCCAGAGTTGATAATCGTATTTCTAATGAAGGTTTTTTTACGTTTATAATATTTTTATTATAGGTATTTTGACGACCTCTATGGCGCATTGGGCGAAGGCCCGCCTGAGATGCAAAAGGTTGCGGGTACGATTCCCGCCGCGAGACCAATGTTTGTATGGTCTGCAGATATTTGTCTCGGGTGTTTTCTATGTTCATATAATATATAAAGTTCTTAAGTAGTGTATCTTTTATGATATATTTTCTGAATTGGTTCTTAAAATACTACCCCCTACGGTACCCAGAACCAATTGGGGGTAGATTGACAATCAAAGTGGAAAAAATAGCACTTATATTAGTTTCACTTGTAACTTAAAACAAAAAAATGTAATCAAATTTAAAGTCAATTTTAACCCACTTCTTATTGTCGTATCGAAATGAAACTTTGTCTGTATATTAAGTTCGGATGACAATACTATAGTTTGATATCTTGGAGCTGATCTGATGATGGAGCCAGGAGGTGGATACTGGAACTCTTCAGTGGCTACTAGTGAACTCCTCGAGTTTGGCTCATATGATTCGTTTCGACGAGTCTAATAGATCGGGTTTGGTAATGAGGGTCTGATGAAGGATCCAGGGTGTGTATAGTGGAATCCTTTTTTATAATTTTTATTATAAGATAGAAGCGTGTTTTTTTTGTTTTTTTTTAACTATACATTTCATTTTGCTAAAACTTTAGCCACGGTGAATTGTCCCTGAATCATCGTTGCTAGTTTACCAAGCCATAGAAGTAGGTAGGAATGTACCTTATCAAAATTGTACGTAGGTATAACTGGCTGGGTAGGTAGCCACTAATTAGTATTATCTGTGGTTCTGGCTGTCCAGGGCGGTGGGTATGACGCAAGTTGATAAATCGCCACTACAATAAATACCTACTCTGTTTAATGTTGAATTTTTTTCGATGTAACAAAGGGTAGGTGGTAAAATCACCTTATTCTCATCCCCATTGGGTCCCAAACTAAGCAAAGCCTGTATTTTTGACGTCTCTGTGTTTTTTTTTTTATTCCAAAAACTATCGTGAACTTGACTATTCATATTGTAAAAACGGGAATTTTCACGTACTGCACTATCGGTGAAGGCACCGACTAAGTTTCGACTCATTCCGAGAGTCTTCATCAGGGTGAGTGGTTGTGACTTTCTCCTTCCGCGTCGCGCCATGCACTGTGTTTGTTCCGGATTTGAGTTTGTTTTAATATAAATCTAAAGTAAGGTACTGAAATAAATTAGTTTTTTTTTGTGTTGTGCCTATTTGAAATGTATGTAAAGGTGTTTGCGTGTGTAAGTAAGGGTGTGTGTTGTGTGGTGTGTGTAGTAAGTGTTAATACTAAAAGTGTGTGTGTGTTTTTTTTTTTTATTGGGGTGTGCTGTTTGTGTAAGCTGTAAAAACGTGCGAGTGTTGGCCTAGTAGGCGGTACCACGACTTCCGATCTCCAGGTTGTGGGTTCCCGAAATTGAGTTTGCATCGAAACGGGCACAAAAGTGAAGGAAAATAACTTATAATTAGTTAAATACTTAGTAGATACAAAAAAAATGGATAAACGAACATCGCTTAGCTTTGACATCGACTATCATAGTTGTCAATCCTACTTATCGAGTACCAGCTCGAGTTAAAGGTAGGATAAGTCAAGAAAAATGTGTTTAAAAAATCCTGCCAAGCTGCGTCCAAGCAGCATAGTATGTCATTGTGTTCTAAACACAATGAACCAAAAAGACTCTGAATGCGAAAAGAGAGTACCATATTCACACATTATTTTGTTTCCTTCTTCAACCCATGTTCGACTCCTGGTACTCGATAGGTAGGCTCGATAACTGTGGCATCTCGGTCTAACAAGCGTTATATTATCTGTGTGCACTATTTACTGATGTTCTTCCTTGTTAGGTTATGTATCCTCATCTAGGAATTATGTAAGGAATTAAAATAATGTTTTTACAATTACCAACAGTTTCGTAACAAACAGTTCACAAATAAAAAAAAATCTACTATAATCTGCGATGCAAGTGGTGCTAGTTCGATTCCCGCTGCAGGACAATTTTCATCCGTTATGCCTCAGGGTCAAACGAGCGAGTGGTGCCTCAAGGGTCTAGACAAATACCTCACGCTTAGTTTTTCTTTCACGCTAACGTAAATTCGTCAAGGAAAAACTTGGCTGCAGTGTGACATCTCATAAGCTAATGTCATATCTATATAATTCAATATTCCAAAAACTATCGTGAACTTGACTATTCATATTGTAAAAACGGGAATTTTCACGTACTGCACTATCGGTGAAGGCACCGACTAAGTTTCGACTCATTCCGTGAGTCTTTATCAGGGTGAGTGGTCGCGACTTTCTTCTGTGTTTACAATATTATAATTGTTCATATTGTAAAATTCCCGTTTTTACAATATGAATAATTTAATATTTCCGCAGGCGTTAATGGCAATAGAAACGCTAGAAAAATACTATAGATTAAATTGTATGGAAATGACATTAGCTATGAAAAGTCGCGTGACTAGTGCCAAATTTTTTCTTGACAAATTTGCGTTAGCGTGAAAGGAAAACCAAGCGTGAGGTACTTGTCTAGAAGCCCAGACTGGTGTTGCTAGCATCCAGAGTTTACGGTAACCGCTTACCAACTTTACTATATATATATATAAATGTGCTTATGTGTTCCAGCGATTCCACCATAATCTATTTACGTAACTAATCATAATTAAATTATAACATTGATGGTCAATTCCAAATTTAGATATTTCCTCAACGTTGAAGGAAAACATCACGAGGAAAACCCCGACCATCCATATTTATTTCAAATCATTTCATTTATTGTTTGCAGGATTGCGACAGGGGCCTTGTACCTTAACACGTGGCCTGAGCATTCCCGGCCTGACTTATCAAAACAAACACGCTAACAACTTTATATTAAACTAGCTTCTGCCTATGGCTTCGACCGCATGGTACCCGGATAAAAAGTAGCCTATGTGTTATTCTGATTTATAAGCTATATTACTGTAAAGTTTTTCAAAATCCAATCAGTAGTTTTTGCGTGAAAGAGTCACAAACATCCATCCTCACAAACTTTCGCGTTTTTAAGTTTGAATGTAGGTGTACTAATATTTCTCATCCTATTTCAAAAATTAAAATAGGATGGAAAAGGGTGGATAAATATATAAAAAAAAAAATCTTACCTACTACTCATTGAGTCATATTGGTTAGTAAGAAGAGAAACAAAATAATTAGGTACTATGTAGACAAAAATAAGTTTTATATTATCTCGATAAAAAAAAAAACAATATAAAAAAAAATGCTGGTTTTTTTCACACAGCATCATCTAGCTATACATACATATTATACATAGAAAACACCCAGACCCGAGACAAATGAATGCAGATCATACAAACATTTGTCCCGCAGCGGGAATCGAACCCGCAACCTTCTGCGTCTCGGGCAGGCCTTCGCGATTACTCCCCGGGTACCATTAATTACGCGGGCGAAGCCGTGGGCAGTTGCTAGTCGGAGATAAATGGTGGTAAACAAACAAAACACACGTACCCCAATCACATGTCCCTACCGGTACATTGCGCATAAAAATAAAAAGAATTAAAAAATAACAGAATGTACTTTACAATGACGTAGGTAGATAAGATAGGCCTTAAAGCGGCCGCTTTAAGGCCTATCTCACCCACATTACCGCAACTTCGTAGTACTTTATAGCTCATTTTGACCTTAGCAATGACTCTGGGTTTGTCCAAACGAAAGTTTGCTTCGAATACTAAAACTTGAGCAGAATTTTAAATGGCCGTT
Organism: Perizoma flavofasciatum; assembly: GCA_958496245.1. Lineage (NCBI taxonomy): Eukaryota > Metazoa > Arthropoda > Insecta > Lepidoptera > Geometridae > Perizoma > Perizoma flavofasciatum. Next base: position 625,833 of record OY292430.1, on the reverse strand, counting down.
GAGATACTGAGGATTCCTACCTAAGAAACTGGTATCAAAAATATTTATTATCTTACTATTGCTTGTAAAGTAATAAAAAAATATTGTGTTTTTTTAAAACAAGCTTTTAACTCTGAGTGCAGCAACATGCCATGGTAATACTTAACCAATCATAATAAAATGCGTACACAAAATTTCGTGTATCTGCTGTGGAGCGTTGAAGAGTTCCTTTATCTGGGCCTAATCCTGGATTTCGATTCAGGTCATGCTTACCATAAAAAGGCATTTTCATCGACACTGAAACAACATGTAAAAATTCAACTCCGTAGGATAAGAGGAAGTGGATTTAATTGAGCTTGCTAGATTTGACCTAAACAAACAAACTAACATACAAAGGCTACATCACATCCAAGCCCATTGTTCTCGGAAAAGAAAACTTTCATACATTAGTTCCCAACCACATCCACGAGCATTTTAATAATATTTTTTAAAATATTTTCGTTCATACATCATTTCCCACTCACATCCATGCAGAAGTTGAGGTAGAGTCAGCACGAGAATCTTCTGATAGTTTTGTCTCCTGTTTCGTCTTGCACCACAAAACACAGCAGATCAAGGTTAACTGGCCGACTTTACTGATAAAAAGCTGCATTTTTGTTTCAATGCAATAAAAATAAAGAGAGAGAGCCGGTTAAGTTGCTCCCTGATTGGATAAAAAAAAATGTCTGTTTCGCTTGTAAGCTAGCGACTAGCGGTTTTTTTATTTATTTAAGTCGAATTTCTTGCTATTTTTCTATTAATCATAAAAGATAATTAAATCTTTACAGAAGGTATGATTCAAATTCAAATGTTTTTACTTATTTTTTTTTTTTGCTGGTCATTTTCACACAGCAGCATCTAGTCCCAAACTAAGCAGAGCTTGTATTATGGGAACTACATGACTGATATACTACTTATATACATTTTTTTTTGTAAATACATACATAATATACATAGAAAACACCCAGGCCTGAGACAAATATTTGCAGATACAAACATTTGTCCCGTGGCGGGAATTGAACCCGCAACCTTCTGCGTCTCAGGCGGACCTTCGCCCACTGCGCCACAGAGGTCGTCATTCAAGAGCCATGGTAGAGCCAAGCATTATTTTAGACTCGCAACTTAAAGATTGAACATCGTCGTCATGATACAAATAAATAAAACCCAGAAGCCTTGCTTATGTTGACTGTACTAAAATATTTCGTGGATGTGAGTGGGTTTTTTATTTATTTAATAAATGCTGTTGGATGTGAGTGGGAATCTTTTTTGGATTTGGTGGGAATGACTCCATAAAAATATTGCAAATTAAATAAAAGCTTGTAAAATCAGCTCAAATTAGTCCACAGCTGGACATACACCTCTCCCGATACGCACCACTTGTTCGGTCCTTCTCATCCACTTTCTGCCGACTTTCTTAAGTCATCGCTCCACCTAGTCGGGGGGCGCCCAACACTACGTTTGCCCTGACGCGGTCTACGCTCAAGAACTCGTTTACCCCAACGGTTGTCGGTTCTTCTGCATATATGACCAACTCACTGCCGCTTCAACTTGCTAATCCTGAGCTATGTCGATGATTTTCGCCTTAAAGCAAAGACGTAGCCCTTTTATAAAAAAAAAATATTATTACCTTTATTTTCCCTGAAGTAAAATTCGAGGCTTTATATTACATCAAAAATATAAGGTTAAATTAAGTAGCTCTATTTATTATACAGACGTAGACGTATGTAGATATTTTACAGACGACATCTGTGCCGTAGCAGGTGATAATCTGGCTGAGAAAGAGGTGCATTATTATTACGCATATACGGACTGATTGCGTCGAGTTAAAAAGCTACCTATTCTGTAAAAAATAAAAAATAAAAAAATCGGCTAAGTGCGTGGCAAGCCACACTTACTGTAGGGTTCCGTAGTTGCCCGTAAACTTATATTTATTTTACTACCTGTTTTGCACAACTAATAACTTCATCTGAGTAAGTTTCAATGGCATTCGTACGGAATTAACATTTTCCTGACACTTGACTCTAACAAAACTAAATCGTAAAAACAATCTCAAACACCAATATTTTTGAACGGTCTACATAACGACTGTCCACACCAAGAGAAAGACGAGAAAAAAACATTCCCACTTTAAGTGAAGGGGCACCCTAAGAAAATGATTTTCAAGATTTTGATATAGTATTTGATAGATACTTACTAAGAGTCTCTGAGCTAAGCTGCGGACAGACGGACGGACATGGCGCAACAAACTATAAGGGTTCCTTGTTGACTACAGAATCCTAAAAACATAAGCACTGATGACGCCATACCAGATCGCTACAGGTTTTGTATGAACTCTTTGTGGGCTATCCCCGCCATTTGAAAAAGTCTGGGCGACCTTCGGAGATGAAGGATAATCTTCTGAGAACCGACGGGTGCTCGATAGGGTTTCCCAAAATATTGTACTATCACGAGCTGTTTAATTAAAAAGTTATCATGCCATACCCAGTCCCTAATTAATGCGATAGGTGTTTTTTTGCGCAAAATTTATTATTGAAATATAATTGATTAAATTCTTATTACTGAACCATACACGCTCAATAAAATCTAATCGTATTAAACGCATAAAATGTATATAAGTAGTATATCAGTCATTTAGTTTCCATAACACAAGCTTTGTTTACTGTGTGGCTAGATGATGCTGTGTGGAAAATGATCAGCTTCATTTATTATTTATTGTTTTGCATAAGGTTTGAAGGTTTCACTTTTCACTATTAAGTCTCAGAATCTGTTGATCTGTTTTAGACGTCAAGCGAACTGTTTCAGGCGAGAAACGAACTGTTTCAGGCGAGGAGCGAACTGTTTCAGACGAGGAGCGAACTGTTTCGATGGGTTCCCAACGAGTAACACCAGATCCGGTCACAGTGTGACTCGTTGAGATTTTTTTCTCCATCGATTAACACTGTAACAAGTTGGGAACTCTTCTATAAAAAAAAGTTTCAACGAGTAACAGTGTGACTCAATGGGAGAATAAAATACCATCGAGTCATAAAACAATATTTTCCTATATGAAAATTACTCTATTGATTCACTACTAAATATGTAAATATTATTTTTTATTTCACATAAAAAGTAATATTTACATATTTAGTTACAGGTTTTGTTTTTGTAATACTTGATTTTTTCTCCCAACGAGTCACACTGTGACCGGATCTAGTGTGACTCGTTGGGAACCCACCACTGTTTCAGATGAGGAGCGAACTGTTTCAGATGAGGAGCGAACTGTTTTAGGGCTAAGCGACAATCAGGTTTTTTTGTGTTAAAAAAGTAAATCCCTAAGTAAGTAAGTATTCATCTTGCCACCAAAAAGGTACCAGTGGCGCTCTGCCAAGTACTTGTCCGTTGGCACCAATCCACGGCATCGTAATATCTGGCGAGGTAGCAAGCCAGGATTTCTTATCACGATTTTCATCACAGTCATGGGAATTAGAACTTCAAAGGTGTCTTGCGAGGAGCACTCATCAAACAACACTCAAAAATTATCAATTATCAATTAAAAAATTTAAAAACGTAATTAAACAAAAGCTTTATAAAAAGGCATACTATAAAATATCTGATTATTTAGATGACAAAAACTCTTGGGATTGAAAATGCTCCAACTCGAACCTATTGGTTTGTAAAAGGATCATAAAAAGAATAACCAGCCTTGTTTTCTTGCCTTTCTTTCCTGGCTTGGTCGCGGAGGAACAGGCACCTAGATAAAAACCGACGTTTCAAAGTGGTCCTTGTGATTTTATTGAATAATAAATTTTGACTTTGACTTTGACTTTTTTACCAGACTGGAAATTCTGTATCGTAGTTGGAGTACGATGTGAAATAGCGAAAAGATAACTATTAGTTTACTAGTTACGAGTAGTTTAGTTTTCGGGCAACATAGTTATACGACTTCTGTGGCGCAATGGGCTAAGGCCCGCTTGAGACGCAGGTTGGGTTCGATCCCCGCTGCGGGACAAATTTAGAATGTACCTTATAATATGTATTTACAAAAATATATATAAGTAGTATATCAGTTATTTAGTTCGCATAAGATCGGCTTGGTTTGGGGCTAGATGATGCTATGTGAAAAATATGTCCAGCTATATTTATTTATTTATTATACGTTTGCGAAAATAGTGTTTTAGAAAAATAATAAAGTTCATTAGTAATCCTGATTTCTTTGTCTGTTTAACGTCAGACTACAGACGTGTTTAACCAACAACAAAATGAGAAAACTAAATTTCGCACTCTCTCTGTACCTACACTCTTGTTTTGGTTAAAAAAGTTTAAACCTACTTTCAATTTTTTTCACCACACTTGTTTTTAAACCTTTATCTAGCAAAATATAACAATAGGTTACTATTCAAAGTACTTAGGTTAAAATTGTGTCCCTTCACACAAACTCCCGCTATTTTTTTAACCTGCTCGTTATGTAGCGATCGGTAAGAATTGCCAACTAAATTACTTTGACGGATTTTCAATAATAACTTGAAGATATTTGAGGCAATTTCGGAATTTAGGGTATGTTATACCCTTATCTGCTTCTTAATTGTATTATTCTAGAAAAATGTCTATGGGTATGGTACTCAATGGCCTCGATTCTGTAGTACACTGACTGACTAAATTTTAACTGTCGCTCCCTTTTACTGATAGTGCAGGCAAGAAAGAGATAGCTACAATTTTAGTGCTGTCAAATTAGTCAGATTTACGTTTTCCATACAAATTTAGTCGTGATATCAAAACATGCTGACTATAAACACGAAGAAAAGCGGCACGTAAACTGATTTGACAGCCGCACACAGTACTAAAATTGTAGCTATCTCTTTCTTGCAAACACTAAGTAAAAGAGAGCGATAGTTTAAATTTAGATTAGTCAGTGTACTACAGAATCGACGCTATTATAATAGAGACAATGCTCGAAACTTCTAATATACATAAAAATAGGAAAGTTTCTTGTGTCCCCAAGTGTTTTCAAATTATAATTGTTTTTGACATTTAATAGCCTGTAAAATATTTCGTTTTCCATTACCATTTCATAAGTGTAATAAGGTGACTGTTTTGCCTGATTTACTATGTAATTCCATTGATAACTTCGTTATTTTATCACATACCGTCAGCTAGCTAACAACACCGCGTAAATAAATTTTCCTAACTTTTCAGAAGAACCAAAAAACTGTTTTATCAGCTCCGCACAAGTCCACAGAATTGAAATCGCTAACGCTGATATTAAAAATGTGATTGGTTAAAATGCAATGTTTGTATTGGTAAACAGAAGCGCAGTGAAAAGATCTTTTGACATGAGGTTTTAGCTTCCTAAAACCTTTCCGCAAAATTTCGACTTGAACGGTGTTGTTAGCTAGCCGACGATATTCAATTTAAAATAGTGGTTACAAAAAAAAAACAGAATAATAATTAATCCTTAAATAATTAAAGAAATAGTCACTTCAGAGCATCACGTGCTTGGCGGCAGAAAAAGGCTGTATTGAAGTACTTCCCCGAATGAACTCGGTAGTATAATTTTGTACATGATGTGAATATTAAGCACCTAACATACTTATGTACTTAGGTGGGTACATACCCTTTCTTAAGGTGTTATAACTTCAAGGCTGCCACGTTACCATTATATAAAACCTACTGTTTAGGATTCCCTGTGTCACTTATTTCACATTATATGCTTTGCCTTTGAGGTTTTAGCTTCCTTCTTTCTGACCCTATACTAGGATTCCATGTGTCACTTATTTCACATTATATGCTTTGTCTTTGAGGTTTTAGCTTCCTTCCTTCTAACCCTGCACTAGGATTCCATGTGTCACTTATTTCACATTATATGCTTTGCCTTTGAGGTTTTAGCTTTCCTCTTTCTGACCCTATACTAGGATTTCATGTGTCACTTATTTCACATTATATGCTTTGCCTTTGAGGTTTTAGCTTTCCTCTTTCTGACCCTATACTAGGATTCCATGTGTCACTTATTTCACATTATATGCTTTGCCTTTGAGGTTTTAGCTTTCCTCTTTCTGACCCTATACTAGGATTTCATGTGTCACTTATTTCATATTATATGCTTTGCCTTTGAGGTTTTAGCTTCCTTCTTTCTAACCCTACACTAGGATTCCTTGTGTCACTTATTTCACATTATATGCTTTGCCTTTGAGGTTTTAGCTTCCTTCTTTCTAACCCTACACTAGGATTCCTTGTGTCACTTATTTCACATTATATGCTTTGCCTTTGAGGTTTTAGCTTCCTTCTTTCTAACCCTACACTAGGATTCCTTGTGTCACTTATTTCACATTATATGCTTTGCCTTTGAGGTTTTAGCTTCCTTCTTTCTAACCCTACACTAGGATTCCTTGTGTCACTTATTTCACATTATATGCTTTGCCTTTGAGGTTTTAGCTTCCTTCTTTCTAACCCTACACTAGGATTCCTTGTGTCATTTATTCCACACTTATATGCTTTGCCTTTGAGGTTTTTAGTTGCCCTCTTTCTAACCCTACATTAGGATTCCCTGTGTCAATTACTCCACACTTATATTATATGCTTTGCCTTTGCAGTTTTTAACTGCCTTCTTTCTGACCCTACACTAGGATTCCTTGTGTCATTTATTCCACACTTATATGCTTTGTTTTTAAGGTTTTTAACTGCCATCTTTCCAACACTACACTAGGATTCCTTGTGTCATTTATTCCACACTTATATGCTTTGCCTTTGAGGTTTTTAACTGCCTTCTTTCTAACCCTATACTAGGATTCCCTGTGTCACTTATTCCACACTTATATGCTTTGCCTTTGAGGTTTTTACCTTCCGTCTTTCTGACTCTACACTAGGATTCCCTATGTCACTTATTCCACACTTATATGCTTTGCCTTTTAGGTTTTTGTATTGCCCTCTTCAATTATGTGGCTAAATTGCTGTCTTAGTGATAACAAAATCTTAAGCATACTATCATTATACCATTTTATACCATCTTTTGTAATAATCCATGTATCGCAAAACCAAAATCGTACCATCGATCCAATATTTTTCAAAGACAAAAAATCTGACGCTTACACCGAGTTCTCAAGAAAGCGGGCACCGCATTATGACGCCCGTAATGCACGCCGTCACTTCTTTTATGTCTGGGTATTTTCTATATACATATGTATGTATTTACAAAAAAATGTGTATAAGTAGTTTATTAGTCATGTAGCTCCCATAATACAAGCTCTGCTTAATTTTGGGAGAGCATTTGCTGCGGAAATGTCACGTGACATTTCCGCAGCAAATGTACATTTCCGCAGGCGTTAACGACAATGGTATTTGGCTAGCCCCCCAGAATTATTAATTTATTTATTATTTGTAATGAATCTAGCCACTAAACTTTTAACGACCGTCATAGGTATCCACCGGTTTCTTAAGAATAATAATAAGGTCACTACACACGATAGTTTTAACGACATCCCGTTATTTAAATTGAATTATTTAATTTTTGGTAAAAACCAACAACTGATGTAATTGACAGGCTCGATGACGTGGGCGAGTAGCTGGCTGAGACAGGTCGGGGTTCGATTCCCGCTGCGAGACAAATATTTGTATGTTCTGCATATTTATGTTCTGGGTCCTGATACCCACGACACAGAAAATCCTAGTGTGGGGTCAGGACTATGTACGTGCATATTAGGTGTTTATTTATTTATTTATATTGGGAGGATAATCAAGGTTTTTTCTATGTATATTATATATGTATTTACAAAAAAAACTATATAAATAGTATATCAGTCATATAGTTCCCATAACACAAGCTCTGCTTAGTTTGGGGCTAGATGATGCTGTATGAAAATGTCCAGCATTTTTTATTTTATTTATATTTCTATGGATTAGATCGCTTCTTTGTAATAAGGCCGCCCATTGCACTTTAAGTTTTGAAGTGTTTATTTTTCTAATGGTGTACGATAAAATATTTTCTTTCATTCATTCACTTGTCAAAAAAAAAACAAGCAGTATTGTTGCCAGATTCTTTTAGACTTGGTCGCGCGCGAGGAACGTAAATTCACTTTAAAATTTTAAATCCAAGTAGCTTATGTTTCTTTAAATCCTTGTGTTTCAATGGATAGATTTTCTAATGATTTTGTCTTGCTTTAACCTTCATTTTTACTTTATTGAGTACTCAGAAGAATAGAAAGAAAGAAGAAAGAAAGAAAGAAAATATTTTTATTTGGCAAAACGGAATGAAGACATCAACTTTACACTAAAACAGACACACAGGTAAAATAAAAAGGATATAATGAAAAGATAGGTACCTACTAAAACATTATGTAGGTATATAAGGTATCTATAAGTCTTCGGTAAGTAGTTAAGTTCCTCACAGGTAGGTACTGTTGTGCCAAGTGAATAATAGAAGAGAACGGAAAAAGAATGAATGAATGAATGGATGAAAATTCTTTATTGCACACCTTAAACAAATAACATAATAACAAAATCTTATTCTAGAGAAAGTACAATGGGCGGTCTTATCGCTTAGAAGCCATCTCTTTCAGAAAACCTGTGGATGTAGAGGATAGTAAGAGATTATGAGAGTGGCGGGGGTGTACATGAAATAACAACAAAAGAATATTAAAAGAAAACATGTAGGCATTTGCCTTCCCCGCGTAACGTGGACTAAGGTTAAAAAGATGATGATGATGAAAAACATGTCTACAGCAAAACTACCGTGTGTGATGCCCCTTATTTTGATCTTTGCTGATACCTAACGTATGCAAAGCTTCAAAATCACAAGACCCAGTCGCAGGTAAGGTAGTCTGACGCGTTTTGACCTTGTTTTTCAAAACGGGTATTATAAATCAGGATTTTTTTTATTCACGTTCTCAGATCTGGTTCTACTACGTGGTACTTACCCGGCGGCAAGGTCATTTTTGTTATGTTTTGCTCTCTGATAATCCATCTATTTGACTTGTGGGGTCCATTCGTAGCTCTAGAACAATACAGTTTATTTACGAGTGAAAATCCAAAAAAAAAAAATCAATATCCCAAAAATGCAATCTCAGCAAGACTCGAACTTAGTTCTGTGGCATGCCGGTTTCTTCACGATATTTCCTTCAAATTTTTAAACACGTATATAGCGCACATGCAAAATTCATTGCAGATGCACAACCGGGTTCTATCTCACGACCTTCGGATCGGAAGTCGGTGTACAAGCCACTAGGCCCCGGCACGTCAATCCGTCTTTTGTGAATTGCTTTCGTTGCTGTTTACGAGATAACTAGCAGTTTTTGCTTCAATCTAAAAAAATACGTTTTTACAATGCAGTTAGATGCCTTTGGTTTTCCCTTGAAAAATAATGTTGACAATAGCTGGCTTAGGTAAGTAAGTTCATTAATTACTTTATTTATTATGACCATTTCGTTATATTTATTTAAAATACAATGGGTTTAAACATCAATTAAAATACCAACAGTGCTGTAACTTACCAGTTTGAAATACATATTTATAGTTATGGTATGAGGAAAACCACATATATCATCACCCATGGACCACATCTACCGTGTGTTCACCTACATTTTCTGAATTCTTGAAAAAAACCTGTGTCAAAGGAATAGGCTGAGTAGTAGCTTAGAATTATTGACTTTAAAGGCACGTGTACACGACTATAAATCTGATGATATTAGTATGTTCTCGACCTTAATGTTTTTTTTCTACAGTACATGTTTTTATATCGCTAATTGGCAAACAATCATACTACCCATCTGTTGATAAACGGTTACTTTACACGAAGATCAATAAATATTTTTTATTTCTTCTATTTTCTTTTCATTCTAAATGCGCGTCACATGGCGAACTTTAAAAAACATTAAAACGCTCTTTTTGAAGAATCTCAAACTGAAAAGAATAGAATCAAGTCGAAGATGGTTTATATGTCACAACAAGAAAGCACAGAGAGAAACGGCATAAACTAAATAAAATATATACTTTAGATGACTTTAAGTTATCGTTGTTTCATTTCAGGATATTATTGAAGTTTCGTTGACCGTTCAGAGGTCCATCCTCATGAATACATGCATATAGGGAAATATTGTTTTTTCAGGAAAATAATAATAATAATAATAATGCTGGACAATCCACACAGCATCATCTAGCCCCAAGCTAAGCAGAGCTTGTGTTATGGATACTAGATGACTGATATACTTAATACAATACATTACATAGATAGATATTTTTTTATTATACATAGAAAATACCCAGAACACCCGGAACAAATATTTGCAGATCGTACAAACATTTGTCCCAGGGCGGGAATCGAACCCGCAACCTCCTGTGTCGCAGGCGGACCTTCGCCCACCGCGCCACATCGGTCGTCATAATAATGTAGTATTGTCGTAATAATATCCTAAAACTTTAGAATTTACGAAAAAACACTAAGAGAAAGATTTCTATGTGCTGATTAGTCCCATCTGTGCCGTATGCATCAAACAGGTACTGTCTCAGCTTAGTGGTGCTCCGCAAAGTAGTGCGAGATTTTCAGACAGGGCCTGAGAAAGATAACCTCACAAACGCGGAAAAGTATTTTTTTAATTGTTAAATAAGTTTTCAAATTTAAAATTTAATAATGAAAAAAGAGCATCGATTAAACAAATACATAAATATACTTATATATATAACAGATTATTTTACATTGATTTATTTTCGCAAAACCTTTTAAAATTCATATAATGTAGCACGTCTTGTGTGAAAAAAAAAATAGATTTTGATGCTAAACTTTTACGCAGCACAAAACGAATCTTCACGGAACCTATTAAAATTCAAATTCATTTAAATCACAGTACGTTCCTGGCTCCTAACTTGCCAAATAACTTGATTTCACTAGTAGGTTTTACCTACTTCTGAAGTCTGTTTCAACTTTTACTTGGCAACCAATATACACTATATATATATACCTACTAGTATAATAATATATGTGATCTATACTTATATAATAAAGAGGAAAAGTTTGTAAGTTTGCATGGGAGTAATCCGAAACAGCACATCCGATGTCAAAAATTCTATCAAAATAGGATGTACCGTCTTGTTCCAAAATCCTACTAATATTATAAACGTGAAACTTTGTGAGGATGTTTGTTCCTCTTTCACGCAAAAACTACTGAACGGATTTTGATGAAACTTTACAGTAATACAGCTTATACATCAGAATAACGGATAGACTACTTTATCCGGGTACCACGCGGGCGAAGCCGTGGGCAGAAGCTAGTTATTGATATAGGGTTACTATTAGCGGCAGCCTAATTGGTGTAAGAATCCTTAGTTTTTATCATTTATCTGGATATTGTAAACCGTTTGTGTCGTATTAAAAAAAAATTAAATAAGTATTATCTCGTTGAAATAAAATGGCTTTTCGTGAAAAAAAAACGGTCGAGCGAATACGTTTCATATGAATGCTGTATTAAAGGTAAGGACTACTTTTTATCCAGGTACCACGCGGGCGAAGCCGTGGGCAGTAGATAGTTATATTTTGAAAAGGTTCTCTTTGAAAGCGATTTGGTATTCACATGACAAAGTGAATACCAAAGGGATCTTTGAAGGCAAAGATAAAGATTTATATGCGCTGATAGTCCCATCTGTATCAAGGAGAAAGTCGCGACCACTCACCCTGATGAAGAATCTCGGACTGAGTCGAAACTTAGTCGGTGCCTTCACCGATAGTGCAGTACGTGAAAATTCCCGTTTTTAATTAATGACAAAGTGTGTTGATTATGGACAATTTAGACTCTTAAAAAACTGCCGAGAATTCAGGACGTGAATACTCGTAGATATAAAACCACGGTTTCAGAAGAGGAAGTAATACAAATTTATATTTAAATTCGTTTATTAACTCAGATACTTTAGTTAATTTTTTTTTATAGTATGTCTTAGGTTTAAGAACTTTCCTTTTTTAATACATTGTGCTTTATTTATTCTAACATTTATTCTAATATAGCGGTGACAGAGCGATTAACTTCATTCTAAAATTATTTTTCGGCTTCTATGAAGTTTTAAATAAAATGGAAAAAAAAATATATCGGGGATCTATCGCTTGGGGTTTCTCTGAATGATCGGCGAATGCTTATAGGTAGTATAAGTAGTTGGGTATAATATCATCATCATCATCATCAGCCTATATTAGTCCACTGCTGGACATAGGCCTCCCCTAATGAGCGGCATAGCGCCCTGTCTTCAGCTTGCCGCATCCAGCATCTGGCTGCAGTGTTTCGCAGATCGTCATCCCACCTGGCCGGAGGGCGTCCTACACTACGTTTGCCGAGTCGCGGTCTCCACTCACGAACACGTTTTTCCCAGCGGTTATCGGTTCTTCGCGAGATATGACCGGCCCACTGCCACTTCAGCTTGCTAATTCGTTGAGCTATATCGATAACTTTGGTTCTCTGACGGATGTATTCGTTACGAATCTTATCCTTCAGAGAGACTCCGAGCATAGCTCTTTCCATAGCTCGCTGAGCGACTTTCAACTGGTGGACCAGCCCTATCGTGAGTGTCCACGTCTCAGCTCCGTAGGTCATAATATGTAGTGTATTAAAAAAATTTACACCTAGTATTTTAAGTATAATTATATTTATTTCTTCTTTCCTACCTTTGTACTTCAACTTAATCACCTCTATCTCTCTTTAAAGGTTTACTGGAAGGGAATCTCATTACCCTTATCTAGGGTTAAGCTCGCCTTATACATATGTACCTACCTATTTTTTAAATATTTCTCTGTTATTTCTGTGTAAAAAATGTACAATAAAATCCGTTATAGAACGACAAAGCTCAGAGGATTAGCAAGCTAAAGTGGCAGTCTGGTCGTATATGCCGAATAACCGACAAACGTAGGGATAAACGAGTTCTTGAGTGGAGACCGCGTCTGGGCAAACGTAGTGGGGCGCCCCCCAGCTAGGTGGAGCGATTACTTAAGAACGGCGGCAGACGAGCTGGATACCGGGATCAGTGGCTCGTATTGGGAAAAGCATATGTCCAGATGTGACTTAAGAAGAGGAGTTGAAGATGGCAGAGCAGGACACTTATCTCAGTGGCGCATATTGGGAGAGGCCTACGTCCATTTGTGGATTGATGTGGGGTGATGATGATGAGCTTATTCTAATAGAAGCGGCCTTTACGAAGGTCTAACATACCAAGTTACGTTCCAAATCACGTAGCACCAACATGTAGATTACATCGCAAGGTAAAGCTCCCGTCTTGCTAACTGCCCATTATGGACTGGATTAAAAATAATATGACCAAAACAAAAATACGAAAAACATGTTGACAGTGAAGTTATTAAGGTCACCAGGATGAATCATTATCTTGAGATTCAGTTCTATCAGATTCTAAACATTATTCTGTTCAAACTTATGTTTGATCAAATCTAATCAAATCAAAAGATTTTATTTCAGACAATACAATCCATTTTTTTGTAGATCCTTAAGACTATTTGTAAGTAAATTTTGCGAAGATAGGAATAAGTATGTACCTACATATTCTGCGACGGGAGATGATCAAAAAATTTGCAGATTTTTTTTTCAAATTTTTGTATTCCATCCATCTGTCTGTCTGTCCGTCGCTTAGCTCAGATACTCTTGGTACTGAAAAGCTGTAATTTGGCATGGGGCCACTAATCACTACGACAAATTGGTAAAATAAAAATCTTGATTTTTTTACGGTACCTCCTATAGACGTAAATTGGGCATGTTTTTTCGTGGGGTGTCATTGGATTGGTCGTTTATAAATATTGGGGGTGTGTGAAAACTATTTTTTTGGTTTTGTGATCCGGCGAAATATTAAATTTTGCAATTTTTTGTTAGAAGCAAGATTTTTACCTGCCAGCAGAACGGTTGAATTGAGCAAAAGGAAAACTATCTCAGCTAAGTAGGCTTTACATAATTTTTATTAATATTTCATCATATTTAAAAATATGTTTGGGTTTTCTAACTTTTTCGCAAACATTTTTTGATGAGTGTTTAACTCTTTATAAAATTTATAAAGAATTATAATATTTCGATGGGATCATTTGAATTGGGACTCACTCCTAAAATTAAGGATGAAAAATAATATATCCTACTAATATTATAAACACGAAAGTTTGTGAGGATGGATGTTTGTTACTCTTTCACGCAAAAACTACTCAACAAATTTTTATCACGTTCCAACACATAGGCTTTACAGTAATATAACTTATACATCAGAATAACACATAGGCTACTTTTTATCCGGGTACCACGCGGGCAAAGCTGTGGGCAGAAGCTAGTAATAAATAATGTTGGGCATTTTCACGTGTGTCTAGACTAGAGAAATGTTCGTACGTATTTGTTGTTTTTATAACTAGATGGCGTTGGTAAATTTGTCCAGAGCATCAAACAAGAAGGCATCGATAGTGAGCGCCTTCTAGTCCTTATGTAAATTTTTTATACATACGTAGGCGCGTCATCAGTAGGTGTAGGTACGTAGTTGTCTCGAATGAAGAAGGAAAACACAGTGAAACGTTGGGGTAGCCCCGACGTAGGAAGGAATTGAAGGTCTCATAATATGATTGGGTTTTCCTTGAACTTTGCTTAAGTTCTCATGATGACTATTTATCAGCTTTCTCTATCCTCAAAGGTTTGGTAGAAAACTCTTGTTAGAGTTCAGCTCGTCTTAGACTGTAAGGACATTTACATCCTACATTCTTATTTATATGTAAGTATTTTGTCGGTATTCTCCATGTGTATAATCCCCCTACTATTATAAACGCGAAAGTTTGTGAGGATGGATGTTTGTTACTCTTTCACGCAAAAACTACTTAACGGATTTTGATGAAACTTTACAGTAATATAGCTTAAACATCAGAATAACTTATAGGCTACTTTTAACCCGAGTACCACGCGGGCAAAGCCGCAGGCAGAAGCTAGTAATAAAATAATCAACTAGGTTTAGTCATTTTTCTTTTGTTACATCATTTGTCAAAATAGGTAGACCACCTATACCTCTATAGTTAATTGTAATACTTAAATAGTCAAGACATTAATGAAGATAAGGAGATGACACTTCTAACCTTGAGTGCTTAAGTACTGAATTCTAACACAGTTTTGTATGAAGGTAACAAACAAAATTCCAAAGTCACGCATGTACCGAGCATGTAGATTACTATCTGCACTTTAAAACGACATTGTTCTTGTAAACCGAGACCAGAGTACGAACGACCCTGCAGTAGTCTGAAGATGTGTGTTATTACATTTAGAACTAGCTATTGCAAACGGCTTCGCTCGCGTGGTACCCGGAAAAAAAGTAGCTCTTACCGTTCGTGAGAAACGCATTCACTCGGCAGTTTTTTCATCGACTTTTGTGGAAAAATTAGTCTCGACGAAAATATTTATATTTTAGGTTATACGTAGGGCACATTAAAAAAATAATAAGACTAGCTTCTGCCCACAGCTTCGCCCGCGTGGTACCGAAGCCATTGTCACAAAATGTTACCAATTTATTCCATCTTTGTACACACAGTTAGGCAATAAACAATTATTTTATTCTGTTCTATTCTATTCTATTCTATTCTATTCTATTCTATTCTATTCTATTCTATTCTATTCTATTCTATTCTATTCTATTCTATTCTATTCTATTCTATTCTATTCTATTCTATTCTATTCTATTCTATTCTATTCTATTCTATTCTATTCTATTCTATTCTATTCTATTCTATTCTATTCTATTCTATTCTATTCTATTCTATTCTATTCTATTCTATTCTATTCTATTCTATTCTATTCTATTCTATTCTATTCTATTCTATTCTATTCTATTCTATTCTATTCTATTCTATT